>QAOA01001576.1:40859-244700 GCA_003255065.1 Cercis canadensis
CCCCTTCTTTCTCTCCCATTCAATTCTCAAGGCACTGCTTACGTATTGCCAACTTGCATTATTTCTTTTTGGCCAACTGGCATTCTCTTTCCTATATAATTTGCATTTTTTAATTATATGAATGATTTGATTAATATGATATCTATCAACTTTCATGTAAAAAATATTAAATTATGCATTGAAACTAAAGAAAAAAAATAAACTCAACGCCTTACAATCAATGTATATTATTTTCTTTTTCGTATTCTTTTAAGTCGTAATGTAAATATGTAATCATAATATTTCTTGATTTGATAGTAATTTTTTTTTTATTATAACTGTATTTTAATGTACAAAAAGTAATTATATTTTTTTTTGTCAAAAAAAAGTTTAGAGTGGGAGGAAGTTACCCTTCCAATATCAAGATATGCTACAGACTTTAGTGATGACTTATAATTATATTTATAGATTAACTACAAAAAATGACTGCAAGAAGTAAAATTTGAACCTAAGCCTTACAAATGAAATACTTTGATCCTTATTAGTTGAATCAACTCTCATTATCACTAAAAGCAATTATTTATGTCTTTATGGGGACACTTCAATAGTACAAGAGAATTAGACTAAAACAGCCGACACTAAAATTAAAACAAGTTCTTCATTAATTTGAGATCATGAAGCTTTTATGCAATTTCTCATAGCATAATCCCAAACTTTAAAAAAAAAATTGACCCACTAGTTTCATTTAATATTGACTGCGTTTTGACTACTGAACCTCATGTCATCTCATGAATTTGCGCTATAAAACCAGTCTTGTATACATGAAAGCACTTTGCTGGCTGTGCTTCTAAATTATAACCATCCCAACTATCCATCTTAATTTGCTTGATCCTCATTTACTTTTAGATGAGATTTTCAATATTCCCAACAGAACCAGCACGGATTACTTAGGGGTAAGAGTTTATACTTTCTCCAGGTTCACCCTCTTACATAATATAATTGAAGGTGTGCATCCTACACTTACTTTTAATACAATTTTTTTTTTTTTTTCAATTTTGACTTCAAGAATGATGTGTAGGAATTTAATCAAGATGCTTATTTGTTATACAACAATACAACAATACCTCTCTCCCTTTATATTTTTTGGCTATTTCTCTCATTTAATTTTTTTGTAATTGAAATCTAACTATCAACAAAGCTTGAGATTAATCTGTGACTAAACACAAAGTTAGAGATCTACTTTGAATTCTACTTTTTTTGTTTCAAATATATAGATTATTTTCAGTACCCTAGCAAGCAGTTTGTGGTTTTGATTTGTTGGAATTATCTTGTTATATATATATATATATATATATATATATATATATATAATCATTTAATTTGTTGCAATCCAAATCTAACTATCTACAAAGATTGGGATCTAACTATATATATAATATATCATTTAAGTTGGAAACCTTTTCGTCTTTTACTTGCTTGTTTCAGAATTATAAATTTTCCCATATCATACTAAGAAGTTTGTTGATTAGTTGAAATTGTCATGTTATATATAACGCTAGTATGTGAAGTAATAACTATTACACATTTTATACTTACTACAGGTTCATCTTCTAGGGGTTGAAGTTTATACTTTCTCTGGGTTTATCTTCTCACATAATATATAATTGAAGGTATGTAGCCTACATTCTAGCTACTTTTAATACAATTTTATTTTTCTTTCATTTTTAAAGCATGATGAATAAGAATATAATTAAGATGCTTATTTGTGATACAACAATACCTCACGTGTGATTCCTATAAATTAGTATATATAATACCTCTTTCACAAACAAAACAAAAAAGAAGTTATATGTAATACCTCTCTCCCTCATTTTTGACTATTTCTCTCATATTTAATTTTTGCAATGGAAATCTAACTATCTGCAAAGCTTGAGATATATCTGTGACTAAACAAAAAGTTAAAGATCTGCTCTGAGTTTCTACTTTCTTGTATCAGAATTATAGGTTTTTTATTATCCTACTAATTAATTAGTAGCTTGTGGTCTTGATTACTTGGAATTATCATGTTGTATACAAGGCTAGTACGTGAACAAATGACCCCTTAAACATTTTATATACTTCCTCCAGGTTTATCCTCCAGGGTTTTAGGTTTATAATTTTTCCGCGTTCATTAGGTTCATCATCTCACATAACATAAAATTGAAGGTGTGTATCCTACATTCTTAATTTTAATACAAATATAATTTTCTTAGATACTTTTGGTATAGATGTGGTATGCCATACCACATGGGAATAATCAATATGTGAATAACATTTGTAGTTGACAAACATCAAGTCAACGGTTTTCAAGTTTGTTTGAAAGAATGAGATAAATTATATTTTGTATCTAGTAAAATATGAAAATTATGTCTTGATGGTAGATGCTTACTACGTCAATGTGGTATAGCATACCCATGTCGTATATATATCAAATGGTATATAATATATATTCCACAATACTGCGTCATTTTATTCACCTCTTGTGCTTCTCTTTCTCTTTGGAATTCATCATCATCAATTAATTCCTCACCAAAAATTCAACTCTACTAACTACTAGTCTCTACATTAACCCACAAACCCTAACCTCTATGGTACTCTTGATCTATTCTCCCTCTCGGCATTGTAGTCTCGCATCTGAAGAAGGAAGAACATGGTTGAAGGTCTGTTCTTTCTATTCTGGTGTCTTTGTAGTGATTAGACCTGGCTCTGTATAACTTTTTTTTGGCTTTTTCAATTGAAAATTAATATTTTAATATTAATTTAGCTTAGAGGAAAAAAAAAAAAAAAGCCATTTCTTTAGCATGATTTAAGAACTGATAAGAAAGTACAAAAGTTTTGTTTTCTACCCAAACATTAGTTTATCATTCAACATTTGGAAATAATAAATTTATTAAAACAAAGGAATTTGTGTCATTTGGTATAAAACTATTTATTTATTGAAGTGCTGACTTTTGGTCAAATAGGTCATTTGAATTTAGTCTCTCTGCCATCGATGACGCCGTACTGACTCTGTTGATTGAATTTCTTTGTAAATTTTGGCAATCAGTGATGGTTTTGAAGGAAAATGGTTATTCTTGAATTTGGAACATGTATGGGAGAAGTGGGGATTGTTTACCAAAATAATGTGATTTTTGAATCTATTTATCAAAATCTGTCTTTTGAAAATTATTTTTTTTACCACTCAGTGCCAGAAAAATGGTTGTTTTTGCCACTCAGTGGCAGATTGAATTTTATATATATTTTTTTCATTTCACGTAAGAAATCATCACTTGATTTACCAGATATGCCGATATCCTTTATAGAAATTGTCGCTCGATTGATGATTTCTTTGTAATAATTTTTTTTCCAAATAATAAATTTCTGTATATAATTTCATGTACCAGTTGTTCAATACTAGCAACTCAAGAAGCAAATAAAGAGAATAAAGCATGCAAGAGTTCCCCAACAAGATAATCAAGTTTGCTGTATATTTTAACAATGACAGTTAGTTGACTTAGTGAGTTTATAGCGAGTTAACTCACTGAGTTTACTAATATTAAGTCTAAGTGCGAGTTGACTTAGTGTGTTTCTTTTTTTAGGCTAAATTCCTCTTTTATAATAAAATATATAAAAATAAAGTATTTGAAATGTTGCATTTTAATTATACACATTTTAAATTCTTGTAAATTTTAGAAATACCCCATCTAAACAAAACCTTAATAAATACTATGCATTGACATTCTTTTTCAGTGTGAAATATTAAGAGACAATTATTACAACGTCATTCAAATCCTAAATGATTCAAAGTAGATGACTGAAAAAAAAAAAAAAACAGATTTTTAATTAAGTGTGTTACAATTATTGTTAATTTTTTAGAATGGTTTAGATAGGATGGCCAATGATCAATATGTGAAGGCAATTGGTCAGAAAGGACAAATTTAGAAACTTAACAATAATTCTAGCCCACTAAAATTTCTTTTTTTGAGTGACTCATTTGAAATTATTTATGGTTTAAGTGACTTAGGGTTTATTTGGGTAAACCACTTAATCAAATGCTTATATAAGAAGGTCTTTGTGAAAAGCTTTTATACCATAATCTTCTTTTAAATTAAGCTATTTAATGTTTGGATACACACTTGAAAAAGTATTTTTAAAAGTTTAGTTTTATAGGTGGGAGATGAAATGTTGGGCTTCAATAGAATTTCTATTACTAAGGAGGATATAATTGTCCCATAAATTTCAAAAATAGCTTGCCGTCCATGAAAGAAATCAACTTTCACATGAGGCTTTTCTAAGAAGCCTAAAAAGATATTTTCATAAAATAAGCTAAAAATAGCTTTTTGAGGGTTAATATGCTACTTATATAAGTTGATGCAAACATATTTTTTCTTACATAAAAACACTTATATTAGTAGAGAAACTCTAATAAGTTGTAAGCTATGCTATTCAAACAAGGCCTTAGTAATAATTGTTTCAAATCTTAATTATATACCTCATATATTCAAAAATGTGTAATAAAAATTGGGAAAGAAACATTAGGATCGCTGTTTTTAAGAGAGACACTAGGATTATTGTTTTTAAGAGAGATATACTCGGATCAATGTTTTTAAGAGAAATACTAGGGTCACTCTTAGGGCCACATTACTTGAACTCAAAGAATGGGAGTTTGAGAACACCAAATGAGTGTATTTTCCTATAATTGTTCGATATCCCATGTTTGAGGAATGACTTTCAGTTAATTTTGCATATAAATGGGTTTGAGGTTACAAAGAAATGGTCACATCAAGTGACAATTTTCTTTAAAAGGAACACATAAATAGTTTCACATCAACTGCCACTGAAAAAAAAATTCAATTTGCTGTTGAGGAGGCAAAAATAATCCCAAAAAAAAAAAATAGTTTCAAAAATACTCTATTTTAATAAATTGTTTCAAAAAGTAAATTATTGTGGTAAAAAAAGGCATTCCAAATTGCCAAAGAACTTTTAAAATTATGTGCTTCTTACAAAATTTGTTTTAGTTGTGAAATTACTCATTCTTTTTTGGGTTCAATTTTGTAGCTAAAAATTTATTTGAAAATGCATAATTGTTGTCGATTTTGACCAAATTTTATTCATTTCAGTGGTTTTAGTTTCCAAAACAACAGAGTGAATGTTTGCTTGTGCATGCTAAGGGGGTTGGGCAGCAAAATCAAACATGCTAAGGGAACACCTCAACACAAACTATTGAGTATAGGCTTAATAAAATAATTCAGACCAAAAGAAAAAAAGATGTAACAATATTCTATGTCAATTGTTGTCAAGCAAGGTATTACAAGCTTTTCTTTTATCTTTTTCCATTTTCTTAATTCTTGTTACACAATAGAGTAGTCTTTATGCCTTTCCTAACTTCAAAATTTTGAAATGACATGCAAAATTTGATAACAGGGGATTCAATTTCACCTTCGTTTCCCAATTGTGAACACCCCAAAATAAAGATTTGAGACAGATTTTTGGTATCAATCTCTGTCAACAATTATAAACCGAAGGAAAAAAGCAAAGGAGACTCTGTTAGAGAAGGTCTCAACTCAATGGCTTCAGCAGCAGTTGATCTCTTGATTGGCAAGGTGGTTTCTGTGATAGAGAGTGAAGTGTCTTTGCTTGGCAATGTTGGCGATGAGCTTCGTGAAATGCAGCATGAGCTGCAGAGCATGAGATCATTCTTGGAGGATGCACATTCAACCCCTGATCAAACAGAACAAGACAAGCCTTGGGTTGCCCAGGTGAGAGATACTGCTATTGAGCTTCAAGACATCATTGATGAGTTCAACTATCATAAGAACAAGCTCCAAGCTTCAAGAAAATGCACAAGATTTTTCCGTCAAACCATTAATTTGCCCCAACAACTTTGGGTAAGGCATCGAGTAGCCTCCAAGCTGCAGAGAATTAAGAGAGCTGTCAACTCCATTTCAGAGAGGAAAAACCGATATGAAGATGTAAATCGTTCACAAGGAACTTCTTCTCATGTTGCTCCGCATGACTGGTTGAAAATTCACCACGAGTCGTCTCTTTACCTAAGAGATGATGATGTGGTGGGATTTGAAGAAGCCAAAGACAAGATAAGGGGATTGTTAAAGAATGAAGAGCTGGAACGCACTGTGATATCAATATGGGGAGAAGGAGGTTCAGGTAAGACCACTTTAGCAGCTAATGCATACAATAATCCCAAAACAAAGCGACATTTTGGTTGTTTTGCATGGATCACCATCTCACAAAGATATGAAGTCGAGGACATTTTTAGATCCATGATTAAGGACTTGTATAAATCAACAAATGAAAAGATTCCTTAAGATTTGATTGGCATGGACAGCAGGTCATTGGTAGAGACAATTGTCAGCTACTTGAAAGAAAAAAGGTATCTTGTTGTCTTGGATGATATCTGGAGTCCTAATCTTTGGGAACAAATAAGCATTGCGCTCCCAGAAGGTTTGCAGGGAAGTCGGGTCATGCTCACCACAAGATCTGAATCAATTGCTTCATATTCTTTTGAAGTGCAAAGCCATGCCCACCGTATTGAACCCCTCAAAGAAGATAAAGCTTTCAATCTTTTTTGCAAGAAGGCTTTCACCAATCGATATTGCCCAAATAATCTTGAGCCAATTGCCAAGAGCCTTGTTGATAAATGTGACGGACTACCTCTAGCACTTGTGGCTTTGGGTAGTAGCATGTCTTCTAAAAAGCTAGAATCTGAGTGGAGGATGGTTGATCATAGCTTGAACTGGCAGCTATGTAACAATCTCGAGTTGCAGAAAATGAAGACAATCTTGTTATTAAGCTACAATGATTTGCCTTATAGATTGAAGCTTTGCTTCCTATATTGTTCTGTTTTTCCTGAAGATTATTTGATGAAGAGAAAAAGACTCATTAGGTTGTGGCTTGCGGAAGGATTTTTAGAAGAGATTAAAGGACTAACACCCGAAGAAGTAGGTGAAATGTACTTGATGGAACTTGTACGCAGGAGCTTACTTCATGTGGTTCAAAGTAATCAACATGGCCAGCCAAAACAATGCAGGATGCACGATATACTACGGGAACTAGCTATTTCAATCTCGACAAATGAGAAGTTTTGTACCATACGCAAAGATAAAGAGGCAATTGGAGACCACATCGCTCCTATCTTGGCAATTCAAGAAAATATTTGGTCAAACATGCGTGACAGTTTTTCAAAGGTCCGATCCTTCTTTGTATTTATCATTGAAACAATAGACCTGTCACCATCAATTACATTGCCTTCTGGGTTTAAATTCTTAACTGTCTTGGATCTTGAAGGTCTCAAAATTGACAAAGTTCCTGATGATATTGTAGTTTGCTACAACCTACGATACCTGAACTTGGCTGAGACCAATGTGAGGGAGCTTCCAAAATCAATTGGAAAACTTTGTCAGTTGCGCACTTTAGACCTTAAGAATACTTACATTCAAGTGCTTCCTTCTGGGGTTACCAAATTGCACAACTTACGTCATCTACTTGTGTATCATGATGGTGACTTTGATACTGACAGTTTTACCTTTGCTTCGGGTGTGAGCGCGCCACCAAATATTTGTAGGCTTAAGAACTTACAAGTTCTGACCTTCGTTGAAGCAAATGGTGACCTTGTGAAAAATCTCAAGAACTTGAGCAGTTTGAGGAGGCTTTGCCTCTGTAAGGTGACTGAAGAAGTTGAGAAGGACATGTGCCTTGCCATTGAGACAATGGAACACCTTCATTATTTGATTGTGGTGACAACAGATGACCAGATTGTGTTACGTTTGGATTCACTATCATCAACAGCTCCTCGTCTAAAAAAAATACGGCTAGGTGGGATGCTAAGGAAGATTCCTGGTTGGTTTCAATCTCTAGGGAATCTCATTGAATTGACCTTGTACTGGACCAGATTCCAAGATGATATCCTTCCTCACATAGAAGCGCTGCCTATTTTGGATAAACTTTCTTTGACTAAAGCTTATATGGGAGAACAATTGTACTTTGGTACAGGGTTCCAGAAGCTTAGGGAATTAGAGATATATTCAATGCCTCAATTGAAGCAAATTGTATTCAAAGATGGGGTGATGCCCAACATTCAATATCTTTCTGTTGGTTTCTGTTCTGGGTTAGAAACAGTGTCTGGCATTGGCAATCTCAAATCTCTAGAAGGAGTGTATTTTGGAAGTGTTCCTGAGCTACGTGACCACATGCTCCAAGATTTGGCAAAGTTTGAGCACCCACCCAAAGTTTTTTGGGACAGATTATGATGGGGACGGTAAGACAATTAATATTAATATATGTCAATTTGGCATGAATTTACTAGATAAATTCATTCATATACTGTTAACTAATCCAAATTTCCTTGCTAGGTGATTGATCATACCACTACGAAGAAAATAGAAATCATCAAAGTATTCAATGGTTTGTCACTGAATCAAAGCACATGGCTATATATGAATCCTAAATTCTTTCGAAGACATGACTTCTTCTTCTGCTTCCTATCTATCTATAATAACCGGGTGTGATGATTTAGATGAATATGATTTTATTTTTAAGTTGTACTAAATTTGGAAAAGTTATCTTTAAGAGTGACTCTATTTGTGACTACTTGTTTTAAAGTATTATTGATGATTGTATTATTTTAAACTATGATATATGGATCTGCAAAAATATACCAAAGTCCTATTGATCAGGAATCAAAATTGCAGGTAGAATTTGGTTTATTATGATTGTAAAAATCTAAATTTGAATAGTATGAAAGAAAAATTGTAATTGTCTATCCTGCTTCAATATATAACTGGTAATTATATATGAGAAATATAAGAAGAAATAGATCTAGGAATTAAGAAATAATTAATGTTATCTTTTAAAATTGTTATAATCTACATTTGTCTATATTTATTGCTTTTATGAAACAAGCGAGAGCACATGCAGAGTAATTATTTGGGATAACAATGGTGAGAAAAATCATTTATAGTGCATAGGGTTACAAATCTTACCTTAGTTTGACGTCTGTGCCTCAAATGCTTATATAATGAATGCAAGAATTTGCTTCATATTCCTTTGGAGTACAAAGCCATCTTTACCATATTGAACCCCTCAAAGAAGATGAAGCTTTCAATCGTTTTTGCAAGAAGGCTCAGATAATGTTGAAGCAATTGCCCACAGCCTTGTTGATAAATGTAAAGCACTACCAAGTTGCAGAGCTTACGACTTCTAATTGTACATAAACAAGTGACATATTTGTAGGCTTAAGAAGTTGCACATTCTCTCTTTTGTTGAAGCAAATATTGAGCTTGTTAGCAGGCTCAAGAACCTGACTAATTTGAGGAAATGGAACACCTTTATTTGGCTGTGAGGACAACAGATGAGAATAGAGTGTTGAGTTTAGAGTCACTATCAACAGCTCCTCGTCTAAAAGTACTACAAAGGTGGGAAGCTAGACAAGGTTTCCTAATTGGTTTCTTCAATTCAAGCACTACCATATTTAGTAAAACATTATTTGGTAAAGGCGTACGTGGAAGAACAATTTTTTTTTTTTGGCAAAGGGTTCCAGAAGTTGTACATAAATTTTCACAAGTTAGTGGCATGTGTCATCACTTGTCTTTAAGTATAATTGATTATAATATTGTAAACTGTAATATATGGGTCTAGTAAAACAATCAAAATTACTGGTCGATTTTTGTCTAAAATGATAGTTAAAATCTGAATCTGTATAGTATGAATAAAAGTAGAAAGTTTGAATTGTCTACACCTATGACAATTGCATATAAGAAATGTCAGAAAAATATCACACGACAAAGAAATAAATTAAAATTGAAAATTGTTATAATATTCAATTTGTTATGTTTGTTGTTTCATGTAGCAAGAGAGAGCACGTGCCAATGGCTTGAGCTTCTCATGCAATGCACATTAGCTAAACAGCTCACTCTAATTCGAAAAGTAAACCCATGTCCCACGTTTTTTTGATAGATATCTTCTCATGAATCTCTGCTATAAAAAAAGTGGGGGCGAGAGGGGAGGAGAAGAAAAACTCTGACAAAAGAAGTGAAAACTGCTTGTGCAAGCTAGATTACCAGCGAGCTACAAATAAAGACCAGTTGTGATAACTGCGAAGGCTCAAACCCTTATGCAAAGGATTTTATTTCATACGCTGTTTAAACCCTTTGGAGAACATATATAGTGGCAGAATGATTTGAATTTTCAAAGGAAAAATTGGGAATATTTTTCTTTTTCTTATTTTATTTTTATTTTGTATGTAAGGGCACTATGGTTCGAACTTAGGACCCATTGCAAGTTATTTAAATTTCTTACTACTAGACACGTGACCGCCATTTTATGTAGAACACGAGACCAATTCGATGAGCTCCAAGAGGGTGACCTGTGTTCTGGAACAACAGCAATAATAAAACAAAAGCTTTATTTTGACAACACAATTTAGACATAGTAATTTTAATTGGGAGTCTCACTTGTTAAGAGTGATAATTGCACAAACATTTGAAATCATTACAAAGAGCCCTGAACTTATTATCTTGCTCCCTGCACTGCCTAGTATTACGGAAACAAGGCCCATGCCATGTTCTGCTAAGGCTAGCACAAAAATCTGTACAGTTGTATGTGCACCAACACTCATAAAATGGACAGTGTCCTCCAAGTGTGCTCTCCTTCTCCCTGCATTGTGTAGCACACCAATCACTATTAAAATAAGGTCCTGTCCATATTGCGGTAGGAAAATCACATTGGCTGTTTCTTTCCATTATTCATACTCCTACACATATAGAAATTAAGAAAAGAAAAGAAAATAACACTACAAAAAATTTGTGAGAAAATGCTCAAAATTCTGTGAGAAACATGTTTCTAACGGAATTTCTTATAGAAAATGTGCCATTAGAAAAGTCCTCATGAGAAACCACATTTCTCACTGAATATTTATGCCGTGAGAAAATTTCTTACAGTATTTTTCACATAATTTCTTACAAACTACACTTGTTATCACAGAATTTCTGATCAATATATACTTGTCTGATAGAAATTCCTTAAGTTTTTTTTTTTCTCTAATTTCTTATATCAATATTGAAGAAATAACGAAAAGTAAAAAACAAAAATATAAAATCATAGAAATAACCAAAAGTAATACATTATCACATTTAAACAAACTTTACAAATGATCACAATACTGAGTTTGGTTTTAGACTTAGGGCCCGTTTGGATAGTATAGCTTACAGCTTATTAGAGATTCTCTACTAATATAAGTATTTTTATGTAAGAAAAATAATGTTTGGATCAATTTATATAACTAGCTTATTAACTCCTTAAAATCTATTTTTTTAACTTATTTTATGAAGCTATTTTTTTAAGCTTCTTAAAAAAGCCTTGTGTGAAAGATATTTTGAGAGATAACCGGCAAGCTCTTTTGCAAATTTATGTCCAATTCTATCCCCGAACATCTCTCACCTTCGACACTCTCCATGTCTCTCTCGCCATCGACCTTCTCTGTATCTCCCAGTTTCTTCCATCGATATTTTGAGACCCGTCCATGGCTTCTCCATCTCCATTTGTGCGGCAGAAGTAGTCACAGACATAGACACAAAGGAGGTCTACCTTGTCCAGAACATCTTCCTCGGGTGTGCGGAGAACACCCGTGGCTCATCTTCAGATTGTTCGATTTCTTCAAGGGATACCAGCGACATCTCTAATTTGGATCGATTCTTAGAGTACATTACGCCAATAGTTCCAGCCATAAAAGCAAAACAAAAACAAACCCTAGAAAGAGAAAAGAGAGAGGTTGGAGAAACAAAGGTATTTTCCCTTTTCTCTCTCACCAAAACCTGTAAGATCAAAGAACTACCAAAGACGATGGGGATGATCTTGATCAAGAATGCCAAGTTCCAGCATTCAAAGAGTATGGTCTCAATGAACTCCGAAGGGCCACGATTTAGCACTGATTACATTGTATCAGTGAGTGGCGAGAAAGCTACCAATGTGGTCTACAGAGGGAAACTCGAGAACAATCAGTTGGTCGCTGTTAAACGGTTCTCTAAACAGTCTTGGCCTGACGCTCAACAGTTCAAGGTGAGAAGAGTAAACTATTCTTTTTGCCCTCAATTTGGTCTATGAGAAATTAAAGAAAAAAAGGAGTAGGAGGATAACAAGGATCTAGTTGCTAGTCAGCATTTTATTTTTAGGAATATGGATTCTCTTATAGGTCTTGTCATGTGTAATATTAGGATCTGACAGGAAGATATAGATTTGGATTTGTTTTATAGATTTTCCTTTCGTGCATTTTCTCAAATATCAAGCAGATTGGGCTGTTCTATGCTGCTGGTAGGTATGCCTTTTTCTAGGAAAGCAGGGGTTTGTTGATGATTTTGATTGGTCAGGCATTGATATCTGTGATAAATTCTTCTTGCCTTCATTTCCTAAAAACCAGAGCTGGCTTTCTTAAAATTTTCAACCATATAAGTTTTGATGGTAGTGTGTTGGTCTATGATATGATATGCAATACGTGCCGAGGTGCTTTGCTGAAAATAGTGAAGCTTGTATATGAATTTTAGCTTTTGATGCATTCTTACTTGTATAATTCAATGACTAATAAGTAACTAATTAGTTCTCATTTGCTTGTCATAGAGATTTTGGTCTACCTAATCAGTTTTTATAACTTTGTGGCTTTAAATGTAGATCTTTGTTTGATGTTGCTTATTTTCTACTTGATGCATTCTTTGGTTTTATGTTATAGGGGACAAGCAGCCATTGCCATGGGAAATGCGGGTTAGAGTTGCATACCATGTTGCACAGGCACTAGATCATTGTAGTATGGAAAATCGAAAATTTATCATGATTTAAACGCATACAGGATTCTTTTGATGAGGTATGATTAGAATCCTTCATTATGAACTGAATTGTTTGTTTTGGTATATTATGTAACCGTACTTGCAGAGTTTGTCTTTCGTGAGATATAATCTGCTAAGCGTGTTTTTCCCATTTAGTTATGGTTCAAAGACATGGGCTTTGATCTTTGCTTGACATTAGTCGTGTTCTTTTTTAGCTTTGTTTTAGTTTCATTGTGACTGTGATCAGGATCAAAATAATCATGAAGTGCTTGATTGTTTGAACTTGATATATTCACAGTATCAGACTACCCTTCAGACCATTAGATTATCCAGAAATTGCTGTCTTAAATATAAACTTGAATATCAATATGATAAATTAGAAGCAATAAACATCATTCTGCAGTAATATCCAAGTTATTCTTTAAAAAAATATTTGTTACTGATTTATTCAATTATGTCAGGATGGTGATCCCTGTTTGTCTAGTTTTGGTCTTACGAAAAATAGTCGAGATGGAAAAAGCTACAGCACTAATTTTGTGATCTCTGCCTTTCCACTTGACATGTTCTTTAGTATCTAGAAGTAACAGAAGTGGCTGCTACATTCATCTATAAATGGACTTGAGCATGGTATAGTATTTTGGAACAACGGATATGTATCTGTTTCTTTACATTGTTTTGCATGAGATTTGATAGTTTGTGGCAAGTGTCAATGCTGTCTCTTCTCAGCAGTATAACCCAATTTATTAATGGCTATATGGTACTTAAGAAATTACCTGAATCCTGATAGTTGACAAAGCTATGAGTCATATTTCCAGTAATCTGATCATTAAGAACATCTGCAGGCAGGTAACATATTCCTCCAAGCCATGTATGTTACCGCCTGTTTCAAAAACCCTTGCAGTTGTTCATATGTTGGGTTATCAAGAATGTTTCATTTTTGTAGATGAAATTTCATGTGGAAGCTTTTATTAATGGTCCATGCAGCAATGTAAGGGTGTGCTATGTGATGCATTCTGTATTATTAAGCTTGCTGAGAATTACATACTACTTTTTCTGCATGTATTTAGTGCTTCTTTTGCATCTTATAATGTATCACTAGTTTTTGAAATCATTGATACCACATTCTTCTGCAGATATGCTGATTAAAAAGTTTATCATCATTTTAAATTACCCTTTGATGCTGCTTTGGCTTTGGCAGATTAGTAACTTATATTCTAAAGTTGGGTTTTTATTTGCAGAATCATCTGAATCTGTTTATAATGATTGGCCCATTTTACTATAAACAGGTCAACTTCAAGTTTTAGCTAGCCATGGAGTACTTCATTACCTGATGATTCTGTCATGGCTTGATGTATCTCTGTTGAGACTGGCAGGTTTTGCAAAGCAAGATTGAGTGGCATGCCTCCATTCTCATTGGAGACACAAGTTAAAGTCATAGTTACTTGCATGACTTTGCACAACTTTATTAGAAGCAATGTTTTAAAAACCGGACCGGTAAGTAAACCCGTGTGGCAAAAAATGACCGGTCAGGCCGGTCGGACCAAACGGTCGAAGCGGTCACACTAAAAATATATTTTTAAAAATTTATAATATAAGTACAATATAACATATTGTTTATAAAATAACATAAAATGACTACAAAACAAAGAAAAGTATTTTGAACTTACTTAAACTAATTCACAAAGAATAAACATTTAACATAATCATAACTTTTAATCAAACACAAGTCTCAAACTCACAATTCAAATACAACATAATCCCAAACTCAAAATCTGAAAACAAAATATATAGCACAAACTTAATTCATCAAAAATATTTGTCATCTTTATGCATTCTTCTCAAATTGAGGAGGAACTTGGTCGAACCAAGCATGTGTCTCACTTAAGTCAATTTTGCCGTTTTCATAACTATGTGCTATACCAATTGAATCTAAGTCAATTCCTCCACTCTCAACTCCAAGTTGTGATTCTCACAATACATACATTTAAGAAAAGGCTTAAAGAAGTTTGTGATGATGCAGCACTTGAATTATGTTCAGAGGATGTCATCTTCAACACTACAAAACAAAAGCATTCATTTTACAATTTATTAAAAATAACAACCAGCCTTCAAGCATCTTAGCTGACCGTAATAACAACCAGCCTTCAAGTACAATTGGCAGGACCAAAACCAAGCACCAAAACATGTCCCAACCTAGAATAAACTAAGAAAGCTTTTATATATGTAACTCTAGGATATTCTGGTAATACTAGTTAATTTTAGTATAACTCAAATCTTGAATGCTAGAAAGATGAGAATAACTCAAATCTCTGTTGTTATATCAGCAAATTCTGGCCAAAATCCAAACCCTTGCAATGGTTTATGAATAAAGCAAAATTGTAGTAACCTCACTTATTTTTCACGCCCAATATTTGTAACAGATGTTCTTTACTTTACAATCAGAACAAACAGTATACTGCATCTCATGTTGAATCTCATTTTACTCATTCTTATTCTCGAGAAAGAAGTGGATCATGTAATAGTTTTGGAATGTGAAAAGGAAGGAAAACAAAAATCTAGAGTAGATGAAATTAAAATTATTTTATATTAACTTTCGTGAGTGTGTGATCTTTTCATTTTCAGTCACTAGCAAAAGATGAGACCTAAAATTAGATTAACCAAAATCAACCCTATTTATAATAATCTGCAGGCAAGAGACCGAAAACCAAGCACCAAAGCAGGCCAAAATTGTACTCCTGAAGCTTCAAGAGGTCAACCTGTTGTTCCTTTCCATCAATGATCTAACATATAATAATAGCATACCATTTGCTATTATTCTATTTATTTATAGTTTATAAAGTAGTAAGCAGACAACCAGTAAAATATTTACTAGTTAACTAAGCTCCAAATGACTAGATCTTATTTAAAAATAGACCCCAACTATCCACAAATTAATAGGAACAATTACAGTAGGGTGATGTTAGAACTTAGAAGAATGATTCATAAAAAGCAGAGTTACAATTGCTATATGAAACTTCAAGTTATAACACAGAAAATAGCATAATGAGGGGAATTACAGAGCAAAACTAATGCCTTGGGAAAATTTTATTATAAACAAAAAGGACAAGAAAATAGTCAAGAGTTATATTAAGAAAAGAAAATATTGAAAATCCAGTTCTTAAGCTGGTCAGGGAATGTAGTTTTAAACTTCTATGCACTCCAACAAAGAATTTTTAGGATCCTAGTAAAATGCATTACCTTAAGACAGGTTGCTCTTGATGCTTTCCAGGATAGTAAGCTTCTCGACCTAGGCTTAAGTCTCCTAAGAAGTCAAATAATTTTAAAAGTTAATATTTAGTTCTAACATACACATTACATATTTAGTTCTCAACTTAGCCGTGAGCCAAATACTAAAGACAAGCCATTATGGAACTCATGTAAAATTACAATTGAAAGCAAACAGAAGCTCGAGAAGCAAACAGAAACTTTCCATCAACAAGCATAAAGCAAACAAATTATCCATGATTTCAGTTCTTAAGCAGTCAAGCAGAACGCAAAAAGCAGAAAGCAAACGGTTAAACATAGATTAAAACTGAAGATAACTGAGAATCTCACCGGTGCCGGAAGGGGAAGAATGCAGGTGTCTCCGTCGGGCTGAGTTGCTGAGAGAATGAAGGGAGATTAGGGCTCAGTCGTGAGAGAATGGAGAATAGAGAGGAATGAACGGGGGAAAACAAACTGAAAATTGGGAATGAAGATGCAAACGACGCCATTTAGATAAAATATCTAAGGTGCCACTTACTTAGTATGGTGATATTCAATACATGATTGTGTGGAGAAATACCATAGTTGGGGTTTATATAGCAAAAGCAAGGTATGATTGGTTAATATCTAGGACAAAAAATCATCAATTAACAAAAATTGGGTGTTGATACTTGTGGCTCCAAAAAAATTAAAGTTTTTCTGTGGCTAATCCTTTTTGATGCCATACTCACAAATTGGTTTCGTGCTCACAAACATCTTAGTCAAAATTCCTTATGCAATAGGTGTAAGTCTAATATAGAAAATACAATGCATTGTCTTAGCGACTGTTATAAATCACGTCTATCTTGGTTTTGGTGCAGATGGTGGCTTCTGGGAACAAGATTTGAATGCTTGGTTTTTNTATAATAAAACAAGAACATTTCTTAATGATAGTTTATCTATATGTGAGGTTTCTAATATGACAAGCAAAGAATCACTTTGATTATAAGAAATGATACTTCAAAATAATAATTATTTAACAAAAAAAAAATTAACTACTTGAATCAAAATATAATAATTATGGCACTAATATAAAATATTTTATTATTAATTTTTTTTTAGAAAATATAACAAAGTGCTTATTTATCCAAACACAATCTTTCATAAGCACTTATTAATGTCCTTTTTAGTAATTTCCACAATTATAAGCACTTATATACTTGTCTATCCAAATGCTTTGAAAGAACTTATAGATTTTAAAAGCGCTTCTTCAAGTATGTATCAAAACACTAAATATCTTAATTTAAAAAGAGCTTATGGTATAAAAGTTTTTCACTTAAAATCTTTTTATATAAGCGCTTAAATAAGCTGTTTACCCAAACAGGGCCTTAGTACAAACTTTACAATTTTTATACAAATATACTATCAACTCATTTAATAGAGGATCACAATACAAAGTTTGGTCTACTCTGAAAATTCACATGTATTTAGTCTAGAAGAAAGCCAAAAGTGTATTTTACAATTCCACCATTCCTTGTGATACTCATGATACCAACAAACGTAAATAGAAACCCTCAAAAATTATACAATTTATGCGAAAAAAATCTTTCATATATTTGAAAGATAGTTAATCTACAAAAATGTCATGTGCTAGTCACATGACTTCATTAACCTCTAATTTTAGCACTTTAATACCAAATTATGGATGAATTATATTGTAAATTAATTTCTCCTCGAGATAATTATTAAGCTTCAATTTTGATATCAATTGTCGACAATATATTTTGTAAATTAATTGGAGCATATCACAATTCAAATTGATCGCATTAAAATGCTTATGACAAAATACAAATTAAAAGGTCATATATACCTGACGAGGAAATGAAAGCTTATATATAATGACTACACATACCGAATTGAAAACACAAAAAAATCGAAGATAAAATCTCCCCATAGCACAAATATCCATTTACAGCAGAAGCAAATGCTCTCCTCTATCTGCATATATGGAGATCTAGATAATCTAAAAGTAAATAAACTAACAGTAGCAACGCATTAGACGTGCACTGCAACATCTTCAAAGCTTGGTGCAATCAGTTGGCTTGAAGGACACAACCCTGTTCTGAATATCATAGCCAACAAGGAAGTTCATCTGTGCAACGTTCCCAAATATGGCTCCATTATCAATTGCACTGAAAGCCAAGCACACAACATCTTCCGAAACAGCAATGAAAGTGTTCAATGGATTCAACTCGACATCCCCACCATCAAAATGAGCCGTAATAATTGGAGCATTAATAGTACCCGATGAGGACCTATAGCAAAGGCTTAATATTCCAGTTGGGTCTTGAACTGGTTCTATTTTGATCTGCGCCTCCACTTCTGATTCCAATTTGGAGTAAAAATCCGCAGGCAAAAGAGTAAGTGTTGTTCCAGAATCAATTATTATGTTACCCTCTTCATTCGCATTCACTGAGGTTGGGTTGGCGTCAAAATTTAACCTTTTGGCTCCCACACTCAATCCATTGAGTGTAAGGTAATAGAAAGTGTCAGCGTCTTTCTTGATCAATGGAGTAGAGACTGTCCCAGAACCCGAGACCACAGCGTTTTCTCCAAAATTCAATTTGCTTGTGGTATTTGATTCTGAGAAGAGTGGCACCAAGCAATAGGAGAATTTGCCACCAACTGAAGAACCCATTTGGGTAATTAGTGAGAGTGGACCACCTCCAAGCCCTACTATACCAGATCCTTTTGAATCAAAGGTGCCACGATTTTGGTGACCACAACCAACAATGGTTTTGGGAAACGCCACGGGGCGACCCGTGGTAGAACCTAATTGGATAGTGTCAGAGGCAAGGTTTCCAATTGTAAACGATTGATCACCATATTGATAAGTGTAATGGCAACCATCTGGAAAGCAAGATGACTGTTCTAAAGATTTGCATTGCTGGGATGAGCAGGGTAAGTTTTTGTAAGTGCTGGATTTTGCGGGATCGAAGAGAGGTTCTGTTTGGTTGTAACACTTAGTGCAAGGCTTGCACTGTGACCAAATGAGATCACTGCCTGTGTCTGCAATGCCAAGGATTTCAAACGGTGGCGTGCCAACAGAGTAACTCATGAGGTATTCTCCTTTGTTTGCCGTAACATCAGATTCTGCAGAATCTGTAGAAAATGCTGATGATGAGAAAAAATGATTAGCACGATTAATGGATCGGTGCAAAGCTTTGGTCACTTTCTCGAATGGAGTTTCTCTAGGGTTATAGAATGGAGATTTTGGTGAGTCTCGGTGGATGAGTTCCACACTGAAGCCACCACTGAGTGCTTCAGTGAAGGAAACGCCACCATTGGAAAAAATAAACAGGGTGGCTAACAAAAAGGCAAAAGAGACATAAGAAGCTGCCATTGTGACTGTGTTGGAGATAGAACTGAGAAAGACTTTTTTTGAGTGAAGAAGCTATGGAGGAGATGCGTGTTATATAGAACTGTTACAGGAGAAGAGGGTTTTGATTGAGGTATGATAAGCGGAAATTATGAATTAATTTGACGTATATGATTTGGAATTCAATGCAAGAATATCACATAATCAATAACGTATGGTTGTGCTCTTCCTAAATTGAGATTATTATGCTTAATTTGTGCGTGGATTAGCTTATCTTTAGCTGGAGACTATGCATGCATGTAATATTTTTTATATCAGTTTCATAAAAGATCATATCTGATGACAAAAATTGATGACTTTGATTTGGTAAATGCACAGTCACACCTTGTGTTTGAAATTTGATCTTAAGTCAATGTACATTGGAAGGAAAATTACAGTTATAACTTTTTTTAATTGTACAATATCAAAATTTTCGGCTCAATAAAACAGTTAGCTTAAATTATTCTGATCGTCAATTTCACTCGTGTTTTAGCGAATAAATATTTTATAAAGAAGAGTCAAATTATTCAAATTTGTCACTTTAATATAATATGGGATGTATTTTCTTTTTAATTTTTCATATCTGAAAATAGTCAATCAAATATATTTTTGAGTATATATGGAATCTTTTTTTAACCAAGCCACGCTAGCTGGAGATATTTTCTAATTTTGAAGCATTTTAGTAGCTGATTTTTAAATAAATAAAGAATAGTATCAAAACGGGTTGATTTGTTCTTTAACTCATAATATTCCAAATCAAATATTTGATGAATTTGTAACCCAAAAAGGAAAAAAAAATGCTTGATGAATTTTAAAAGAGTAAAAGTCTTCCTATTCTTTTTCTTTTCATGAGAAGATTATTTTAACAAACAGCTCATGACTGAGTGATACTGAAGTCATATTCAAAATTTGTGAGTATTGAGTCCTCTCAAAATTAATTTATTTTTCCTTTAGATGCACAACATGAAAAAGCACTTTTATGAATGATTTGAGCATTTGGCTGCATACATATGTATAAGTGCTTTTAACTACGGAAATTACTCAAAAAAATAAGGGCATTAAGAAGTGCTTATCAAGGCATGGTCTCTCTTTCCATCACATATATTTATTTTAAAAATAAAATGTTTAAAATACCTATTTATTTCTATAATTAAGATTTAATATTTTATTAAATTACTCAAGAAAAAGTTAAGAGAGAATTAATGTTAGGTGA
Source organism: Cercis canadensis (assembly GCA_003255065.1). NCBI lineage: Eukaryota > Viridiplantae > Streptophyta > Magnoliopsida > Fabales > Fabaceae > Cercis > Cercis canadensis. Next base: position 61,540 of record QAOA01001576.1, read on the forward strand.
CTAAAGTTATAAATATTTCCTACTAGGTAACTAAAACAATATATTTTCTAGTGGGTAATACTTTACCATGAATTTTCAATTTTTTTTTTATCTAATTAGAGTGGTCATCATATATTTTTTAATGGTCATTATGAGAAATCATTTAATGACTATTGATGAGCATATAATGACCACTAGTCAAGAGACCAAAGAAAGCTGTCATTATGTGCAAAAACCCTAATAATAACTACTAATCATCATGAACAACGTAATATGTATTGTATGTCCGCTCATAGTAACTACTAAGAAATGCAAAATAATCACTTTAAGCAAAGGGCAACTTTTAAAATACTTTTGTTTATCACCCACTAGCTAACCTTAAAAGCAAAAACGAAAAACATGTAAATTTCCTTCCAATGTACGTAGACTTAAACATTTGAGATAGGCACCAAATGACTTGTGACCAAGTGATATTGACTATTGGGTCATCCGAATTTACGAGTTTTGTGTTCAAACTCATAATTATAGTCAAATTAAGTACCAAGAAAAAAAAAAAAAAAAAAAAANAAAAAAAAAAAAGACATTTCATGTAGGCTAATTGACACACCAAAAGAAACATGATATATTATGGTATCCTTGCATTGAATCTCAAGCCACATACGACAAACTATTAAGTTGAGAAGTATAATCTGACTCATCAAACCTCAAATCCCTGTTCTCCGTTACAACTATATAATAATACCCATTTTCTCAGTAGCTTCATAACTCAAAATTCTCAATTTTATAGCCAACATATATCAAAACTCGAACAAAAATTAATCTCACATCAAAAGTATAAGGACTACCTTGTGAGAAATTAAAAAAAAAAAAAAAAATCTTATTTATATCTCCAACTCAATCCCAATGGCAGGTTATCCTTCCCTTCTATATATTGCCTTATTAGAAACCTTGTGCAGTCTCCAACGGTGGCATTTCCTTCACTGAAGAACTCAATGGTGGCTTCAGTGTGGAACTCATCCACCTTGACTCACTGAAATCTCCATTCTACAACCTAGAGAAAGTCCATTTGAGCAAGTGATCAACTCTTTACGCTGCTCCTTCAATCGCCCCAATCATTTCTATCCATCATCAGCCATTTTTAAAGATTCAGTTCAATCTGATATCACAGACAACAAAGGAGAATACCTCATGAGTTACTCATTCGAGATCCTTGGCACGCCACCATTCGAGATCCTTGGCGTTGCAGAGACAGGCAGTGATCTCATTTGGTCACAATGCAAGCCTTGCAATCAGTGTTACAACCAAACCGCTCCTCTCTTCGATCCCACGAAAGTTTGCAGACAACTCAACCTTGGTGAAGGCGAAAGAAGAAGTTAACATAATTGATTCAGGCACAACACTGACTCTTCTGCCTGAAGATTTTTACTCAAAATTGGAATCAGAAGTGGCAGCACAGATAAAATCACAACGAGTTGAGTGGCCAAGTCAAATCTTAAACCTTTGTTATAAGTCCACCTCAGGTACTATTGAAGCTCCAATTATTATGGCTCATTTTGATGGTGGGGATATCAAGTTGATTCCAGTGAACACTTTCATTGCTGTTTCGGAAGATGTTCTGTGCTTTGCTTTCAGCTCAATTGGAAATGGAGCTATATTTGGGAACGTGGTGCAGATGAACTTCTTGTTGGCTATGATCTTCAGAAAAAGACCGTGTCCTTCAAGCCAACTGATTGCACCAATCTGTGAAGATTGCCATATATGCTAATGCTGGTTATGTTGCAGTCCACGTCTAATGTGTTGCTACTGTAAGTTTATTTTCCTTTTGTTTTAGACTATAGACTATGATCTCTCCATATATGCTGATAGAGAAGGAGGGAGTGCTTCTGTTGTACAAGCAAACCTATTTATGGCGATTTATGTTGATATTTTTTTTCTTCAATTTGGTATATGTCTACTCATTGTATAAGCCTTCATCACCAATTATGATATTCACTTTTTTTACTTTTTATTTCTTCATCAGCTATTATATACGATCACCTTGAATTGGGTTAATTAGTTCCAATTACTTTCCAATATATTTGTCTACAATTGATTTTAGAAATTTTTGTAAGGATATGAGCTCTAAATAAACGCAAATTATAAATTCCAAGCTTTTATTTTTGTATTTCTTTTATTTTATTTTCTTGTGAAAGAATTCTACATGTAAAACTGTTATTACAATATTGTGAAATAAACTTTAATGACATCTCAGTGATTGAGCACTAGTATTTTATTAATCCAAATTCTATTGGAAGTGGGTGAGGAAGGTTTTGAAAGGGGATAGACTATTCCACGTTGTGTAGTCTCCAATGGATAAAAATAAATAAACATCATACTTTTTTTTTTTTATGAAAATAAAAACCTTTTTTATTTACTCCCAAAATGCAATGTAGTAAGAGGTAGAATGTGTTCTTGCAATATAGAGAAATAAACTTCATCGAAGTTTTGCTGTACCGAACCAAAGCGAAAGAAATCTGTCGTTTAACATTAATTGATCGCTCAATTATTTAGAAATTTCCAATGATCAAAGAACTTGAAACTACAGCAAATAGTCACCATTAGTTTCACTCTCAAGATGAGGTTGGGTTGGGTAAAATTTTAACAGTGCTTAAAAAGCAAATAAACAACTTGAACTAACGAAACTGTATTTTTTGTTATTTTAGAAACGTTAATATCAATAATCATTTCCACCCTTTTGGAGGGGGTGTTCAACGACACGAGGGAGCGAAAAAAAGTGTGAAAGTTTGGAAAAAAATGATTGGTATTAAAATTGATGAAGTCGCCACCAATCGATTATGGTTTGGAAGTTCAAGGACTAAAATCTAGATGGTACCATTTGTGTGTAGAAGTGACATCATTCTATAGCAACCAATAGTATGTTACAAGATTCTTCTAAAACATTGTAGGAACTGATCGGGTTGAATATCAGTTTTCAAACAAATTGTTTTGCTAATTGAGAAAATGCAAGACTATTAGAATATTGAGATTGATTGCTTATGTATAAATGTACAAAATAGAATAATTTAATTGAAAATTGAAAACAAACTCAATGTGGTATCTTGGGTTTCCCCTATAGAAATACCACTAATAGCCGAAAAAGATATAGGACAAACATAAAACTGATGTCATGATGTGTAATTTGTGGTACTTCTATATGTATGCTACTAATATCATTGAAATTTGAATCAAAATAAAATGAAAAATTAAGAATGAACTTACAACGGCTTTCACTTTAACTTATGAGAGAAACCTATGTTGGCTACATATCATCAATACTTGGGTGATGTTAAGAAAAAAATTTCCTTCCTTAGGTACATTATGGTATTGACTTTAGAACAATCAGATAAAATTTTATTATCTCTTTTTATTAGCTGCATTGTGCACATGTATAGAGAAAGTGTGCATTTGCAAGTGTGTAAGTAACACTTCCCTTCTTCTCCCTCACTAGAATTAGAAACCAAAAAAAAAAAAAAAAAAGAGAACCCACCTATATATACTATTTTATTTTGCGCAATTTCATGTTTGTCACCATGGCCAAAAAAAGAAAAAAGAAATTATTCACACACCTAAATAGAATAATCTATATTGAAATGAAATTATCAAATATTTTGCAAAGCCTTGACAAAATTTTAATTTCATAAATTAAATTAATACTTATTGTCACAGATTATAGTCATAATTTTTTCTGTAATTGGTGCCACTAGAATAATTGTGACATTAATTTCGGTAGGTCTTATTCTTGGCAAAGTTAACGGAGTAACAAACATGCATAGTCTAGGTAGTGTGGCTAAGTGCTATGTATGTATTGCTTTATGTTCATTAACTATTAATAAAAAAAAAAAAAGATGCATAGTAAAACCATGAACAATGCATCTAAGTAAACAACACAAAATATAAACACATATATAAATCTAAAACATGAAATTGCACCATGAGATTTTTACATATATCAGGTCATGCATGATTGGTCACGATTTCCATTAATTTAATTGGACCACACTATGTTAAAGAAAAAAAAAAAGACTGCACTGTTTGTTTGTGATGAGAAATATCTATTTCGGTAGTCATCTGGACAAAACAAACAGATTTAAGATGAGACTGCTTATGACAAAATAAGCTAGCACAAAAGTACACGAAATTATTCTCAAGACTTACGGATGAGCAAAAGATTATGTATGAGAAAATCATGACAATGGTTTCTTCTAAAAATGGTGGTAAATTCTTTCTATACGGTTACGATGGAATTGGAAATACATTTGTCTATAGAACATTATCTACTGCTCTACATTCCAAAGGCAACATAGTACTGACAATGACTTCAAGTGGTATTGCATCCCTTCTCCTTCCTGGTGGTAGAACAACACATTCCAAGTTTTGCATCCCTCTAAATGTCAATGAGGATATATTTTGGAACATAAAACCAAGAACCTCCCTGGTAAAACTATTGGTTGTTGCAAAGTTAATCATTTGAGACGAGGCCCCTATGACGCATAAACATTGTTTCGAGGCATTGGACAAAACTTTTAAAGATATACTGAAGCATACAGACACAAAAGCCGCACATAAGCCATTTGAGGGTAAGGTTGCGGTACTTGGTGGGGACCTAACAAAAAACATGAGATTGAAAACAAGATCTGCAAATCCCCACACAGTAGGACTGAGTAAGTTCTCTAATTGGTTATTGAAGGTTGGTGACGGTGAAACAGGAGATACGAATGATGGTGAAGCTGTTATTCAGATACCAGATGACCTCTCCCTACGTTGTGGTCATGATCCAACTCATGGTATTGTGAACTTGACTTATCCTGGATTCATGACAAATATGCAATAGCCAAAATATTGTCAAGAAAGAGCGATCATCGCCCCTACACTGGAAGTGGTGAGAAAAATCAATGATTATATGATTTCTTTATTGCCTGGTGATGAAAATATCTATTTTAGTTCAGACAATACGTGCAAATCATGGGAAAACAGACTAGACGATATCCATACACCCGAATTCCTAAATAGTATCACCTCATCCGGCCTTCCAAACCACAATTTAGCACTGAATCCGGGCATACCTATCATGTTATTAAGAAAAATAGATCAACAGAATGGATTGTGCAATGAAACGAGACTGATAATCACCCAACATGGGAGATGTGTGATGGAGGGAAAAGCTATTTCTGGTAATAATATAGGAGAAAATGTGTTCATTACAAGGATGAACCTGACGTCCTCTGATAAGAAGATGCATTTTAAACTGTAGGGAAGACAATTTCCCCTGCAAGTTTGCTTTGTCATGTCAATAAATAAGAGTCAAGACCAATCTTTGTTGCATGTAGGGTTATATCTACCAAAACCAACATTTAGCTGTGGACAACTTTATGTGGCTTTTCCAAGGGTTCGAACAAGGAGTGACCTCAAAGTTTTAGCGATTGATACAAAATGGAACAAACATCACAAATATTGTCTTCAAAGAGGTGTTCCATAAAATCACTCAAAGAGGTATGACATAAATTGAAACATATCATGTCTGTAAATACACATATAAACTCTAAAGATTCAATCTTATACATTATAATTATACCAATATTACAATTCCAGGATCAGAGCAAGTTCATATAGACTTAGATGAAGACGCTGACAGTCATAGTCCCAATCATACACCATAGGTAATTTTAGTATAATATTATCTCATTTTCCATTAGTTTGATGCACTTTCAAATTTTTTGTGGATTTATGATTGATACTTATAATATTGTATTTATGGATCAAAACATAAAATCAACAATTGAAAAATTACATGTCATAGATTTATATAATTTATGTTTCTATAATCACATTAATTTCATCCTACATCTTATTTTTTGGGGCCTGCACCCCGCCACCGACAGCTCGCGCATCAATGCGGGAATAGTATTGGTACTATTTAACAATACTTCTTTGTTAGGAAGATAATATCCATTAAATTTAATTGTTTGATTTAAAATTTTATAATTTATGACCATTCGAGATTTCCTCTTTTTATTTTGGAATGATTTCGAACCGTGAGAACAATAGGTGATTAGAAAAATAACAAAAATCTGCAGTTCGAGCATCGTCAAAAATGACTTCAATGGTGATGAACCATTTGTGGGACTAAACCATATGCCAGTGGAAACTATCTCAGGAGGAAGGTTAATGCAGACATTATATGTTAGGGGCGTTGTACTGATTACAGTGAGGTTATGGAAAAGTGTTATGTTTGCATCCATCCTATTGTACTTGTCCCAGCTCCTCACACAGATAAAGAGAATAAGGCAATGGAAAGATGAAGAGAGGAAGATCAGGGACGGAATGAGAATAGAATACAAAACATAATAGTTCTTACTTCCCATGTCGTTTCGCAATTTCCCTGCATGTTCGGTCCAATGAAAAAAAAAAAAAAAAATCTGAAAAAGAAGGAAACGTTAGGGAATCGGCACTGTTACTTACTGAAAAGCTGAAAAAATGAAAGAATCTCTATAAAGTATACTTAAAAGTTCCGCAGCTTCTCATTTTGCGACATTGATTGCCCCACTACCGTTTCTCTCCTTTTCGCCTAGCAGGAAAATAGTTACAAAAATCAAAACTATGGAGGAATTACTTTGGAAAGTGCTATATTGACAAAATTATTACTCAAAATTGCATTATTCAAAGACTTGATCTGTAAAAGACTCCAAATAAAGAGAAAAAATGTAATTTAAATAGAGATAAGTAAATAAGTAAAAAGGGGAAATTGAAACAAGCTATCAGGAAGAAGAAAGAAGAAACGCAGACGTAGCACCAAAAGGGAAGAACGTGGATGCCTCACCTCTCAAGTCTAGAAAGAAAGTTCATCCATTTGGCTCTGAAAACATCAACCAGTAAAACCCCTCTCTCTAAATTTTAGATTTTTCTTTTTCTTCTTGTTCTCTGCTTCTCCTTGAATCCAGTTTCCTATCTGTTTCTCTCTCTAAACTTTGCTTCTCTCTCTAAAAATGGAAGAAATTGGGGACGAGGTGGTGACCACTGCCACCAGCGACACCACCCTTCCTCTCTTCACTTCTATTGCGGCTCTATCTCTCTGTCTTGTGATTTCTCTCCCTAGAAAGAGATTTTCAATCCATAAAAATGGGTACCGGGAACGAGGAGGGAGTGAAGCCGCCGCCACCGGCGGCGCCATCCCCCTCAACCTCTCACTAGTGGCTTAAAAAAAATCTACTCCTCCACTCAAAATGAAGAGACTAAAGAAACTAAGGAACTCCAATTTTTCTATTCTATTACAGTGTGGTGATGTGTGTGCTGTCTGTCAGAAATATGAAGATGAGTGAGTTAGAAAATATTTGATTGAAGTCCCTTCCCTTTCTTCTTCAGAGTTTTTCCCTTTCTTTTAGATTTTTCTAAGTGTGTAGAGAAAAATTTGTGTTCTCTGTCTCTCCCCTCTGCATTCTACTTGGAGCTTATTTATAGGCAGATAATGTTATTGAAAAGTTTGGATTCAAATTGAAAAACTCTGATTTTCTTTTCTGGTTTTTGACAGTATTGAGGTGAAGGAGCAGAGGTGCAGCCGATGCTGCCATGAGTAGTGGGATGGTGCTACTGCAGCTACTGTGTGTACCCGATAACAGGAATTTGTTTTCCTTTTAATTTTTGTGATTTTTTTAATTTTATTTTTATGTGTAAATTGTAAATAAAAGTTTAGATGCTTGCACTTGGATCAAAATTGTGATCTAGCCTTCTAATACAAATGGGTTATATAAATAGACTTAGCCCAAGAAAGTATAAAAAAGCCCAACCAAATTAAATAAATAGAAAAAAGAAAAAAAATTAAATCATTTAAAACAAAAATGATTGATATATAAAACATAGAATCTAATCAAACTTTCATTGACCCAAATGAAATTGGATATCAACACATCCAAAAGCTTGGGTGAATATTTATGAATAATTTTATATCTAACATTTAAAATTCTTCAAAAGCAGCAAAAGCATTTGACTTTCAAAACCCATTTTCATGTTATCATAGTCTTCTTCAATTTCCTGCTCCTACTCCTCCTTTACTGAATTCAAGATTTAAAGCAAATTATCAGTGGGATGTCCATTAAAAAAGAGTATCTATTAATTATGTCTGTGTTCAATACTTCTAAATACGTGCCAAATGAAATTTAATTAGAAGGTAAACTCAGAAATCAACAAGAACAGATATAGTTTTTTAGGTATAAATTCAGCTCTAATTCAAATTGTGCATGATCCTATTACCAGATGCACACAGCCTTAAGTTCCATTGAAGGAGAACTAAATGAAAATATACCATTTACGGGTGGGTTTCAAAATTTCCAGCATACACATGAAGCAGAAACTTTTGAATTTCTTGAGAAGCTTTTGCTAGTATTTGGAGTTCCAGTTCCCAAATCAAGTATTTGAAATAAAGCCTAAACATAAGAACATGTATCATTTGACAAATTCAGTGTTTACCACCTCACACTAGTGTATTACTTTTTAAGCAGAACTGTATTTATTTAATCAGAATATGCTTTTCAACAAATTTACACTGCCAACTAGTTATAGGCCTTTCTTTCTAACAAATTTTCAATTTTGCCGTCTCTCAATCTCAAAAACATATGTCAAACTGAGAGTTTAGTGATTGCTATAATTTAAATTAGGCTTAATTGCAGTTTTGATTCATTTGTTTTAACGATTTCTATGAGTCATCAATCTTCCTATTTCAAAATTCTACGATTTAGTCCCGTGTTTTAATGAGTTAAATGATTTAGTCCAACCATGTGTTAGCTGTTTAAAAACTAATGAAAAATGCTGATGTGTCAAAAAATCATATTTTTATTATTATTAAAAATACCAAATAAGCATGATGTAGAACATATAGACAAGAGAGAAAAGAAAAGACCGGAACCTCTGATTGCAGATCCAAATCAAGCCTTAATGATCTCAAAATAATAATCTCACCGTTTAAATTGAATAATTGTCTTGTGAACCTCTTCATAAAATTTCATATCAATACAATGGTGAATGACTCCAAATTGGAGGTTTGATTAATACTGCTAGAAATTAGAATATAGAAAATCTCAAATCTCAAGTCTAGTTTAATGTGTAATGATATATGATTCACAATCCCACAATGTAGATTGAACATATATGTATATTGAACTTCTTTACAAAATTTCAGCTCAATCCAACGTTAATAATTCTGGATCACTGGTTTTAATGAACGGCTCCCTCCCCCTTTAGAGCCAAAACAGCATGGCACTTCAACAGCCAAAGTAGCAGTAAAAAAATATTTTTTAGTGTCATCTCAGCTTTCTCTGTTAGTCTATGAATGGAGACATAATGGCTGGACTGAAAGTGCAAAATTTTGACAAATAGAATGATCAAATCGTTGAGTTTTAAAATGGGGCAACTGATTTATAGGAATCGTTAAAATTGAGGGACTAAAATTACAATTAAATCTTTAAATTACTGCATTTTTGTTTCAGTCATTTTGAAATCCTCAGGAATTTTAGATTTTCTCATCCGAACATAACTAAGAGATTGAACAAAGTACTAGATACAATTAATTAAGAGATCAGAGACAAAGAGGTCTCGCTCGTTGTATTCATTCATGCAATTACAGCTTATTCATATTCATATATATAAGTAAACTAGTCTATCCTCCTTTAACTTGATGTACAAAGAGAAGTTCCATCTGCTTTGTAAATGGTGCAACCCTTTCCTGCAAGGCAACAGTTGCATTTTGGACTAAGGTGCTGATCACCTGAAGATGGGCAAGTCATGTATGCCGCTTCGCCAAAGCAGTATAGTGGGCAAGCTTTAACTCCCACAGATTCCATTTTGGTTCCAAAAAGAACTGCACCTGCTTGCCAATATTATAAACAAAGAATAAGAACCACATGTCCCACAACATTACTTGGCTTGAATATGCCAAATAAACAAAAGAGAATTTAACAAAAACAAAAAACAAAAAATAGAAACAAAGATCAAGAGTGTGGCGTGCTTGAAGATACGTACCACAGAGCAGGAGCACAAGAGTAATCCCTACCTTGTTGAAAGCCATGTTTCTGTTCCTACCTTGGAGAATCTTAATGTTCTATATTTATATATTAGTCATTTTGGACTCCATCTCTTTATATTGGATATGTTCACGAAAGGAAGTTATCTGAATGATTTGCCAAAGGGTGAGAAATCAACAAATAATATTCAAACAGAGAAAGTCTTAACCAGCCAAGGATATCCAAATTAAAAATCAGTGTCGTGAAGGGAATGCAATATACTTATAATTTTGCACTGATTTCAAGACAAAGGATGAGAAGTCAAACTAAAATTTAATAAAGTTGTCAAGATTGTCTTTCTGTGCTGAAAGTTAGACCACCCAACTTCACATTCACACTATACAGAATTCATGTTCTCGGTCCATTAGTTTGCTTACCTTTTTTTTTTCAAAAAAAAAAAAAAATCTTTGCAATCTGATAGCTGTGCCTATGTTCTATTGGTGTATGGGTGAGGTGCCGTATTCCTTAATGTAAAAGGAATAGCGATGCTCATCTATTAATAGCCATCGGTGCTGCAGAAGTCAAATATTGCAGCTATGATAGTTATAAAATATTACTGTGAATGAAGAAGTAAAGAGCCGCAATCTTTAAAATGGGTTGAAGCAGTGGCTGCATCTTCTTCTCATTGGATCATGGAGGTGGCTGCATTCTTAAAAGTTGAAGTGCCGAAGTCTTACTTGCTAAGAAGTGAGTGGGATCCGCCTATGTTAAAGCGGTTGGAGATGACAAACCGAGCTCAATAAAAGGCCAGCTCTTGCTCCATTTGTTATGTATCCTCAATCCGAAATAATGTAGAGCTTTAGAGAGTTTTTATAGAAAAATTATTGTATTGAGAGAGTAAAAACCCTTAAGTAAATTTTTGTCTAAGTAAGAGTTGTGTGTAATCTCTTCATTATAATAAAATATTTTTAAACAATTGCCTTAAAATTGTCAAGAATCGATTTAATCTAAAAAGTTAAATTATTAGGTAAAGACTCATGAATAATTTTATATTTGACGTGCCCCTACATGCGAAAGCCCTTTGGACTTGAATTCAATCTCCTTATCTCTTGGTCAAAGAGACTTTGATATCATGTTAATAATTTATTCAACCTAAAAACTTAAGCTGTTAGGTAAAGATCCATGAATAGTTTTATATTTGACAAAAACTCTGTAGCCTATTTTTGTTTTCATCTCACTTTAATTGAAATTATCTCTATTCCATTTAATTTCCTAACACCAAGCGTGGGCCAAACCGCATGTAATGGCAAGATAGCCCAAGAAATCAACAACACAAGTACCATTGGAATCTCTGGTCAAACTACCAACCATTGCACTACCAGATTAGCAAAGGAACTACCATATCGGTTGGGATTTAAATTAAGTTGTGATATGGAAATTGTGGGATATCACAATTTGAGAAATTGCCATTGCAGTAGCCTCTAAAACCACAATATGTTGCTAGGGCAATTGCAGTTGCAGAGTGCAATTTAAAACCCTGACCATCAGCGTTAGGCAGTTAGGCTTGAATGAACTTTGACGGTGGGTGTCCCCCAACCCAAATGGGTTGCTTCTGTAGTCTAGTATCATCTTTACCAAACACGTGATTACAATCCATCACCATGCTTTGAATGTTGACCTTCTATGGATTCTAGATTCCTGGCATGCCAGATCCACCAAAGAGCTATGGCAAAGAGACATATGTGGTCTGTACTAGCATGTCCAAGACTGTTTCTGCCCAAATTTGTACCAGTCGTCAGTGTGAAGGGTAGTAAAATTATCGCTAGAGCTGAAACCCAGATGCAAACAAACCTCCTTGGCGTTAAGGCAGTCCCCAAAACAACAAAGAATGGTCCCACAAGGATGGTAGCGCCTCTTGCATTTTGCACTTGCAGTTATGTGCCTGTTTAGACAGAAGTAATTAACTGGAATCACACTTTTGCACAATGAGCCATATGAGCAATTTTTTTTTTCTTCTTCCAAGTGTTGAACATCCTTACTTATCATAGTGTTAACACTACAAAAAAACACTCGATTTCTCACATAACAGAATTCCATGAGAAATTCTCATAGAATTCTTACGGATTAGTATTCAATAAGAATTTCTCAAGAAAAATTTTTCCGTGAGAATGTCCGTAAGAAAATTCCATTAGAAATTCAATTTTTTAAAAACTTTCTCACAAAAAACTTTTCTATGAGAAATTCTGTGAGAAAGTCTGTGAAAAATATAGATTTTTTCATGAGAAACAAAATGCATCATTTCACTGAAGTTAAAGTTAAAACAAAACGCAATTATGTGCCTATTTAGATAGAAATAATTCACTGGAATCACACCTTTGCAGAATGAGCCATATGAGCAATTTACTTTTTTTTTTTTTACCAAGTGTTGAACATCTTTACTTATCTTTGTGTTAATTAGTGCTCTTTTTGTACAAAGAACAGTGATTTTATTTTAGAATGAGCATTCAAATGTTTGGTAGTCAAAAAAGGTATGGAATAATGATTCTATTCAAGGCCTAATTTTATAAAAGTGGGAACCAACATTTTCACTTTGAGAGCTGAGATTGCTCATTTCATTCTCCATTCCATTCAATTGATGTATTCTTTTCTCAACATATCCTCATTAATGTTATAAAATGGGAGATATTTATGTCTTTTATAACATTTATTTTGGCAAATAATATTTTGTAAGAAATATTTTAATTCTATTTCACATTGATTTCATAAAACTATCAAACTATGGAATGGCAATAACAATTCCACTACAACCAATGGCAAATCCAAAAACATTTTTCAGCGGGGGCAATTTATACATATAAAAAATAAAATTTTAATGTAAAATTAAACTCTTTAAATATTATCTTAATTATTCAATTATTAACATGATAATCTTTTATGATGAATCGGATCATGTATTTTACCTTCATTCAATGTTTAAGAAAAAATATATATTGTTTCTATGATAATTTTCCTTTGAGATATTTAGTAATTATTGTCACATTTAAAATTGTTGTGATTGTATGATCCATTCAAAAAACAGTAAGGTTATTTACATATGTATTCTTTAGTATTTTAATGATTAAATTCAAAAGATAATATATTGTCTTTTAATTTTTTTAGTGATTAATAACTATGATGGGGGCAATTATAAATTTTCTATGGGGGCAGTAGGTAATTTTCTAATACCTCATCAGGGAAATTTAGTTGGTTAGTGGGGGCAACTGCCCCCACAACCATGAACATAGATCCGCCTTTGATTACAATCCATTAGTGCATGTTTGGTGTATATGGAATGGTGATTTCATTCAAGGCTCTATTTCATGGAATAAGCATTCTTATGTTTGATAGCAAAATAAGGTATAAAATGATAATTTCATTCCATGTCCACTTCCATAGAAGAGATTCCATAATCCACTAATGCTTTCTCTTCCCACAAAATGACCTAAACTATCCTTAATAAGCATAACTTATCTAACACTTTGGATGGGAGAGGAGAAAATGAAGAGAAAGAAAATATGAGGAAAGAAAAGAGAGAAGATAGAAAATAAGAAAATAGTTTTTCTTCGTTATGTTTGGATGGGTTGAAAATAAAAAGAAACTAACATTTAAAATTTGATAAAAATACTCATCAAAATAAATTTAAAATTACATCCATGCAATTATAAAAAAAAAAAAAAAAAAAANAATTAAAAAAAAAAAAAAAAAAAAAATTAAAACTAGTGTCATTGATAAGGGAAAAATGGTCCACTTGCTTTTTGAGTCCATCGCATTTTCTATCCATGAATATAAAGAAAACTTTTGCTGGGCCCACATTCATTAATTTTTTTGTTCAAATTTTCTTTCCCTCTGTTGATACGCAATTTTGTCCAAGTCAATTTAGTTTAATTTAGACTTATTGATATCCAAATTTGCACTTGTTCTCTATGGATAAATTGGACTAAGCCCATTTGTGCATATTGGCTTTTTTTAATTTTTCTTATAGGTCCAATTCAAATATCTCAAAAAAAATTATAAAAAACAAAAACAGAAAGAATAAACACAAATCAAAATAGGTTACAGAATATTTTTCATTTTATCTAAATAAAAGATCTTGTCCAAAGAGAGACAAAAAAAATTAAATGAACAAGGGTGCAGCAAAAGCAACCCTTTGGCATTTTTTGTGAGCATGCCAGCTTCATTGCCATTGTAGGGTGACACTACCATTTTGTTGACTGGTCATCCTTGCCTCATAGGGCTGCACAACTTGCAAAGGGGAGAAGGATAATTTAGCAACTAACCATGACCTTTGGCTATAAAAAGCTCAAAGCAGAATGTAAAGGGACAGTGTATTCTTCACACACCAAGGAGGAGGGAACACATATTTTTGTGAGAAATCTGAAAAATAGAAGTGACATTCTAGACAAACAAAGAAAATCATTGAAAAAAAAAAAGGGGGAAGGGACCTTAAGCATTGGGTATTTTTCTACTCCTTCTATTTCGCTAGAGCATCCATTCTTCCATTTTTTATTTCCATTTTCTGTCTCTCAATACTCACCCACACACATTCATATGGCATAGAGCACACAAATCACATTTGCACCATTCATTTTCTCTTCATTAGTCTCAAGCAGAGGCAAAACCAATTTTACAGGAAGAGAGAGACCCATTTTTCTAGAGAGAGAAACCCCTTTTTTAGAGAGAGAAACAAAATTTCAGGGAGAGATATAGAACTATTTAGAGAAATAGAGATAAGATTTTCTTACCTTGAGACACCAATTGTTGAGAAATAGAACCAAATCCATGGGATCCTTGCATTTTCTCCACTTGCATTCCCCTCTGCCTCTTCCCTTCTTTCCCCATCGAATCTCCTCTATCCGTGCTCCTGTTTCCTTTTTCTTTGTTTGTATGTTTTAAGTTTCAATTTATTAATTCATTTCTTGTTTTGAGTTAAATTTATTTAGGCTTTATTTGTTTTGGGTTATATGCTGTTTTGTTTTGGTTTTGCTATGGGCTGTTGGTTCAAATTTTCGTTTGGGTTTAGGAAGGTTATTGGGTTTTTTTATTTCTCTTGTTGGATCAAATCCAAGGTGTGGGTGTTGACTTTTCTTTTTTGGTTTGGCCTATAAGTTGGGACTTTTATTTACATTACTTTTGCTTCCATTTCTTTGATGTGTTTTTAGTGTTAACTGGGCTTGGTCCGATTTGGGCCTGGCCATAATGTGTTCTACTTCCTTTTTCAGCATTGTTTATTTTGTTTGGGCTCTTGTCTCTCCTTAGGCTGATCCATGTTTTTATCTTTTGCTTGGATTGAATCTGTTTGGGTTGGTCCATTTTATTTTCCTTTAAGCTTTACTTGCAATTTTGGGCTGTTATGTTTGGGCCCACGTTTTTGTCTGAGTCTACATTATTTTGTGGTTAGGTTACTAATCATTTTTATAAGGTTTCATTTGATTTAATTATGATAAGTTTATGACTTTAGTTATGAGTTAGTGTTTGGGGCTTTGCTCATTTGATATTTGCTGGATTTTTATTATTTAATTTGGATGTAATTTATTTAGGATACTTGCTTTTCTTTAGGGTTAATTTAATTTTTTTATTCTTATAATCGTTCTTATTCATCATTTTTTTTTGTGTTATCAGTTCATCTTAGATATTTTATATGCTTTATTTCCTTTCATAAAAATCAAAGTCCGACAACATATTAAGTTAGGGAAGAATTGTGTTGACAATTTTTCCTAATGTTCTTGAGGTGAGGGATAAATTTCTTGGTTATGCCAAAGGTACTGAAATGGCTAATGAAATTCTCAATATTGATTTAATTCTTTTGATTATCGAAATTTTTGACATTTTATGCTACATTTTATCATTATTTTTGTTCATGATGGTGAGATTACTGACGAGGGAACAATTAAGGATAGTCGTGATGACGACGATTTCTTGATATTGCGGAGGTGAGAAGTGTCACTTTAGTCTTTCTAGATGTACTAGTGGACTTAAAGAAAGATCTCCAATAAATTTTTTTTACCACAAATCTCGAATTCATTTCTTTTAATAAGCATGATAAATTGAATTTTTGCGCATTTTGCAGTTATCATTTTAGTTTTTTTAAAATGTTAAAACATTGCCTATGACGGAATAAATTGGCAGAGGATTGTAATAACAATCATAAACTTTACCCAATAATCTTGAGGCATCTTTTTAGGTTTTGTCAGAGGTACTGGCAAGGCTTAATAACACATTAATCTATTTTCATGACCAATTTTATTCAACAATTTTTTAGATGACATAAAATTAAATTGATAATCGTTCACTAGAACGGGCGTCGTAGGGTGCTAACACCTTCCCTATAATTAACCAACTATCTTATCCAAACTCTGATAATGTAGACCAAACTTTTTCATAGGCATCCAATCATGCCTTAAATTGATTGGTGGCGACTCCATTATTTTTCTTCAAATCATTTTTTAAGTAATAAACTTTTCAAAACCTACACTTTTACATATCAATTTTTCACCGTGTTGCGTCGTCGTGCTCCCAAAAAGGACGTTGCGACACCCTCCCATCAGTACAAGAAAATCAGCTCTTTCTCACTGACACAATCGATGAGAAAATTGCAATTTTTTCGACCCAGTGCTGTGATAAAGAGTGGCGTGACATACACAATTTCTCACGCAAATTGTCGTTTATGAGAAATTTCTCATGGATAATATCCGTGAGAAAATATAAAATATCTGTGAAAAAAGTCAGCAGAGTCTCATAATGTGCCTGTGAGAAAGACCATCACAAGTTAAAAAAAATTAATTTTTAATTTTCATTTTCTCATGGATTGGGCCATGAGAAATTCCATGAGAAATACCCCTAATGCCCCCATTCTACAACTTGTTTTTCTACTAACCAAAAACCTGCAAAGTAAAATAACCAGCAATCGCACAAGCATAACAACAGTAATAGCAACAGAGGAGCATAATGCAATCAAATTTTATTCAAATTAAAGAATCTATACATAAAGATAATGTGAAAAAAAAAAACATATACAAAATAAATATTTACATATACAAAAAGGATAATATCAATTGCTTTCTAGAACATAATCACTTGGGGGATCTTTGTCATCACTACTATGATATTCATCTTCTTTCTCTTATTCAATACCTTCTCCTATGTCATCATCTGCATTAATGACAACGACTAAATTCACATATGTAACAACTTCCTCTGTAGCAATTGAAGTGATATCTCTTAAATCTATCTATGTCTGATTATCATCAACAATTAACGCCGGTGAGCAGTGTTGTTCATCTTGGTAAGGATCATCTGGGGCATCTATTATGTGTCTGGCCTTCGTTTGAATGATATGTAACATCCCCGCTTATTAGGAGTTGTGCGTAGGTAAGGAGAAAAACAAACTTGCTTTATTGTTTAGTTAAGATGAATGAGTCATCCCCCTTGTATATTCTGCTTGAGTTTACCTCCACAAATCCATATTTTGGATAACTCTTTGTCCCCTGAGGTGAAAGATCATACCATTTGCAATTAAATAGTATCAATTGATAACCAGGTGAACCCGTATATGCAATCTCAATGATTTCTTGTAGTACCCCATAATAAGAGGATTTGGCTTCATTATAACCAGATCCTTTCAAACAAACTCCACTGTTATTTGTTTTTCGACAATGGGAACAAGTATTTGTGTGAAATTTATAACCATTGATATTTACTCGGTCCCATGTCTGAACCTTCCTTAAGGGGCCCCAAGCCAAATATATTAAAAGCTAATCAACAATACCATTATGAGGGTTTTGTACTTACATATAATTAACAAGAGGTTAGTAATATACTAAAGCAAAATTGAATACAATTAAATATTGAAAATAGTTAGAGCTATGTACATAATCTTTAAACCATTGAGGAAATCTAGTGAAGATGTGCTTATCCATTTGATCATTTGGAAGATTGCCATACATCGAGGTTAATCCATGTATGTACATACTGCAACATAAACATGAAATTGGTTATACACATAAAATTCATATTCAACCTCTAGGCAATTGAGCAACACGTACACTGTTGCAATTGTTAGTTCCTTATTATTGAGATATCATCATTGCAAGGTTGCATGGAGGAAAATAGGATAATTGAAGACAAAAATAGGTTGCATGGCATAAATTTCCTAGCATCATCATTGTGAGGCACTCTTCTAGTCCTTGAATAGACATGAGATTCAAAATAATACGAACAAAAAGTTGAAGTCTCCTCAATGATGTATGCTTCGCAAATTCAACATTCCACATGGGCTTTGTTTTTAATTTTTCACTTTAAGGTATGAAGAAACCTTTCAAAATGATACATCCACCTATATTAGATAGATCCACCCTTGATCGTCTCTTCAACTAAATGAACTGGTAAATGTTCCATCACATCAAAGAAATAAGGAGGAAAAATCTTCTTAAGTTTGCACCAGATTATGGGAATATTATGCTCCATTATCTACAAGTCAACCGTGCGCAAAGTAGAAAAACAAAGATCTTAGAAAATTGGCTCAACTCAACAAGAGGTTCCCACTTCCCCAGGCAACCCATTAAAAGCAATTGGTAGGAGTCTCTCCAGAAACACATGATTATCATGACTTTTCATGTGGGTCAAAGTCAATAGATTAGTATCGACACAATTCTCTAAGTTGGAAAGAATTTTTGTGAATTTGCTATTGTTGCTATTGCTTGTACCCAACAACAAGAATTTGTTTTCTTTTAATTTTGTTTTTATATATAAATTGTAAATAAAAGTTTAGATGCTTGCACTTAGATCAAAATTGTGACCAAGCCTTCTAATGCAAATGGGTCAATATAAATAGACTTAGCCCAAGAAAGAATGAAAAAGCCCAACCAAACTAAATAAATGAAAAAAAAAAATTGATTGATATATAAAACATAGAGTCTAATCAAACTTTCATTGACCCAAATGAAATTGGATACCAACACATCCAAAAGCTTGGGTGAATATTTATGAATAATTTTATATCTAACATTTAAGATTCTTCAAAAGCAGCAAAAGCATGTGACTTTCAAAACCCATTTTCATGTTATCATAGTCTTCTTCAAATCCCAGCTCCTACTCCTCCTTTACCGAATTCAAGATTTAAAGCAAATTATCAGTGCATAGCTATATAAGGTTGGATGTCCAATAAAAAAGAGTATCTATTAATTATGTTTGTGTTCAATACTTCTAAATACGTGCCAAATGATATTTAATTAGAAGGTAAATTCAGAAATCAACATGAACAGATATAATTTTTTAAGTATAAATTCAACTCTAATTCAAATTGTGCTTGATCCTATTACCAGATGCACACAGCCTTAAGTTCCATTCGAGGAGAACTATATGAAAATATACCATTTACGGGTGGGTTTCAAATTTTCCAGCATACATATGAAGCAGGAACTTTTGAATTTCTTAGAAGTTTTTGCTAGTATTTGGAGTCCCAGTTCCCAAATCAAGTATTTGAAATAAAGCCTAAACATAAAAACATGTATCATTTGACAAATTCGGTGTTTACCACCTTTGACACTAGTGTATTACTTTTTAAGGAGAACTCTATTTTTTGAATCAGAATATGCTTTTCAACAAATTTATACTGCCAACTAGTTATAGGCCTTTCTTTCTAACAAATTTTCAATTCTGCCGTCTCTTAATCTCAGAAACATATGTCAAACTGAGAGTTTAGTGATTGCTATAACTTAAATTAGGCTTAATTGTAGTTTTGATCCATCTGTTTCAACGATTCCTATGAGTCATCATTCTCCCCATTTCACAATTGTACGATTTAGTCCCGTGTTTTAGTGAGTTAAATGATTTAGTCCAACCTTATGTTAGCCATTTAAAAACTAATGGGAAATGCTGATGTGTCCAATAATCATATTTTTTATTATTAAAAATACCAAATAAGCATGATGTGGAACATATAGACAAGAGAGAAAGGGAAAGACTAAAAGGCTTTAATTCTTGGTCCAGATCAAGCCTTAATGATCTCAAAATAAATCCCATCGTTCAAATTGAATAACTACGTCTTGTGAACATCTCCACAAAATTTCAGATCGATACAATGGTGAATGACTCCAGATTAGAGGTTTGATTAAAATTGCTAGAATATAGAAAATTTCAAATCTCATGTCAAGTTTAATGTGTAACAATATCTGATTCACAATCTCACCACGCAAATTGAAGATATTTGTTTGTTGAAGCTCTTCACAAAATTTGAGCTCAATCCAATGTTGATAATTATGGATCACTGGTTTGATGAATGGCTCCCTCTCTATTTAGAGCCAAAACAGCCTATGTGGCATTTCATCATCCAAAGTAGCAGTAAAAAAATATTTTTTAGTGCCATCTCAACTTTCCATTAGTCTATGAATAGAAACCTAATGGCTGAACTGAAAATGCAAAAATTGGACAAATAGAATGATCAAATCGTTGAGTTTTAAAATGGGGAGACTTATTCATAAGAATCGTTAAAATTGAGGGACTAAAATTATAATTAAGCCATTAAATTACTGCATTTTTGTTTCAGTCATTTTGAAATCCTCAGGAATTTTAGATTTTCTCATCCAAACATAACTAAAAGATTGAACAAAGTACTAGATAAAATTAATTAAGAGATTAGAGACAAAGAGGTCTCGCTCGTTGTATTCATTCATGCAATTACAGCTTATTCATATTCATATATATAAGTAAACTAGTCTATCCTCCTTTAACTTGATGTACAAAGAGAAGTTCCATCTGCTTTGTAAATGGTGCAACCCTTTCCTGCAAGGCAACAGTTGCATTTTGGACTAAGGTGCTGATCACCTGAAGATGGGCAAGTCATGTATGCCGCTTCGCCAAAGCAGTATAGTGGGCAAGCTTTAACTCCCACAGATTCCATTTTGGTTCCAAAAAGAACTGCACCTGCTTGCCAATATTATAAACAAAGAATAAGAACCACATGTCCCACAACATTACTTGGCTTGAATATGCCAAATAAACAAAAGAGAATTTAACAAAAACAAAAAACAAAAAATAGAAACAAAGATCAAGAGTGTGGCGTGCTTGAAGATACGTACCACAGAGCAGGAGCACAAGAGTAATCCCTACCTTGTTGAAAGCCATGTTTCTGTTCCTACCTTGGAGAATCTTAATGTTCTATATTTATATATTAGTCATTTTGGACTCCATCTCTTTATATTGGATATGTTCACGAAAGGAAGTTATCTGAATGATTTGCCAAAGGGTGAGAAATCAACAAATAATATTCAAACAGAGAAAGTCTTAACCAGCCAAGGATATCCAAATTAAAAATCAGTGTCGTGAAGGGAATGCAATATACTTATAATTTTGCACTGATTTCAAGACAAAGGATGAGAAATCAAACTAAAATTTAATAAAGTTGTCAAGATTGTCTTTCTGTGCTGAAAGTTAGACCACCCAACTTCACATTCACACTATACAGAATTCATGTTCTCGGTCCATTAGTTTGCTTACTTTTTTTTTTTAAAAAAAAAAAAAAAAAAATCTTTGCAATCTGATCGCTGTGCCTATGTTCTATTGGTTTATGGGTGAGGTGCCGTATTCCTTAATGTAAAAGGAATAGCGATGCTCATCAATTAATAGCCATCGGTGCTGCAGAAGTCAAATATTGCAGCTATGGCAGTTATAAAATATTACTGTGAATGAAGAAGTAAAGAGCCGCAAACTTAAAGTAGGTAGCAGCAGTCAAGCAGTGGCTGCATCTTCTTCTCATTGGATCATTGAGGTGGCTGCATTCTTAAAAGTTAAAGTGCCGAAGTCTTACTTGCCAAGGATTGAGTGGGATCCACCTATGTTGAAGCGATTGGAGACGGCAAAACAAGCTCTATAAAAGGCCAGCTCTTGCTCCATTTGTTATGTATCCTCAATCCGAAATAGTGAAGAGGTTTAGAGAGCTTTTATAGAAAAATTCTTGTATTGAGATAGTACAAAACTTTAAGGTTGTATTTGGATGAGGTATTTAACAAATTATTGTGTATTTTAAATACATGTAATTGAAATGCAACATTTCAAATACATGTATTTATAAAATACTTTGTTTGGATACACTCTATTATAAAAAAGTAATTTAACAACAATATTCAAAATTATTGATAGACATTACAAGGTCCCTTCAAATCACATTCTTTAATTAGTAAAAGAAAAATATAAGAAAAAAATCAATCACAAAGCATGGACTGCAATGTAATCACATTACAATGCAATAAGCATACAACAACTTTGATCAAATCGTTCTGTGACGTGGTTTCCCTAACATAATATTGCCTCACCAGCAATGCAACAACCATAAGCATAAAAATAAACGGGGTGCTACAAGAGAAAACACTTGACAAAACATCTAAACTAGAGAAAAGGGCAACTGCACTGCTTATAGTAATCAACATAGTAGCATTAATAGGGGTTCCAGTCTTTGGGTGAACAAGAGCAAAGAAGGGTGGGATCATATGGGATCTTCCAATCTGAGTCATGTATCTAGCTTGCCCTAGAGATCCAACCAACAAACTTGTAATCATTCCCTTCAAAGCACATATACTCACAAGATACTTAGCCCAAGTCATGCCAATTTTTACAAAGGCAACTGAATATGCAGCATCCCTATCAATCTCTGTATTTTTGCATCATGGTGAGTGCCAAAGCCATCAAACAATAAATCAGAGTAATCATAGTCATTGAACCAACCAAACCCACCGCTATATCCCTTGAGGGATTCTTTGTTTCTTCAGCCATGGTTGCTACCATGTCAAAACCAGTGTAGGACCAGTACACTACTATTGCAGCCTGGAAAATTCCCTTTACTCCAAATGGGAAAAAAAGCACCAAATTCGAAGTCTTGGCATGAGTAAACACAACCACAACTATGAACACAATGACTAAAGTAGTTGCTATAGAACTAAGCCAATTCAAGATAGAGGTTCTTCAAGTTCCACTCATTGCAATACCATTAGCAATCAAAAACACCAAAACAGCACATGGATCTAGCATATTGAACCCTTCTTTGAAAGCATTCACTCTAATTTGCAATAAATCAGGGTTGTTCTTAATCATACTTGCGAAATACGAAGACCAAGAACAACCCAGTCCAGCAGCACCCACAATAGCCTCTAAGAGGATATTCCCAGCAGCTATAAATGCCACAAAGTCACCCAATTCCATACGGAGAAAAGAAAACTAACCTCCGACAACCAGAACCTCAACGGCAAATAGAATGACGAGAGCAGCGCCGAGAGCCCAGAACCAGCGTCGGATAGCATAATTGCAGGTCCGGCATGATCACGGGCTTCTTGGCCAGTGATCACGAATATACCAGAGCCAATGACGGAGCTGAAGCTAAGCCACATCAAATCCCACCAGGCGAGACATCTGCGCATGTCGTTTACACTCTCCTTTCGGAGCTCGACAAGCTCATAATTGTCAGTGGAGCGGTTAAGAAGGCATTCACGAAGCCAAAGACAGGTATGCGACAGTGCATTTTGGTATGATTTACAGCTCTGAAACGATTCCTCAGGGAAAAAATCTTTCTTGCTCCAGTAAAACGACAAGGCATTGCGCCTTGTAGAGACAGAGAGGAGATAGTAGGAAAAAAGGTGAGGTGCGTAGGAGTGTGCAAGTAAGGAGTTGTGAGGAGAGTGTGAGGACTTTGACATTGAAATAGAGAACGGGTGGCATAACCGCATAAGAATCCCGAAATTGAAGGGAATTGAGCAAGAAACACAACCAGCTCACCTACACATTCACACCATTACCACATAGGAGTTTTGAAGGCTCGAGGGAGGGGGAGGGGTATTGGGGGCTCAAGGAGAAAAAAATGAATTTGAAATACACTCTATTTTGAGTGAATTTGAAATACACTATATTGAGATTTTGAAAGTCATTATAAAAATACACTAAAATTTTAAAAATACTTTAAAAAATTACACAAACAGAGTAATTCAAAAATTAGCATTTCAAATACACTTTACAAATACATTACACTTTACAAATACCTCATCCAAACACACCCTAAGTGAATTTTTGTCTAAGTAAGAGTTGTGTGTAATGTCTGTTGAATATACAGCTAAGAATGATGATGTAGGGTGATCACAGTAGCCATGTCAACAAGCAAAGTCAATTCTATTGTAATTAAGTCAATGTTAGTTATTTCAGTTATGCTAGTTAGTTAGTTACTTAAGTAGAAGTTCATGGAAATGGAAAGGCTGAGCAAATTGACTCAATCCTCTATATATTGATGTATTGATCTCATTCAATTGAATAATGAAGAGTTTACAATTTCATATCTCACAATTTACATTTCTCTCAACTGCATAATCTTCTTCTCCATAATTTTCTTGCTTCTGCTCTATGCTCTTTCTCCCCTGCTACATGTGCTCTTGATCTTCTATCCTCATCACTATGAGATAGCAGTTCATCCACATCCTGAGAATTGCTTCAAAGCTTACATGGTATCAGAGCGTCTATAATGGCAGATCACAGTTCAACTTCTAGATTGTCATTACATGATTTTGGAAATCCTTCAATGCCGATGTTTGGCCAATCATTGATGATCAAGCTTGATAACAGTAACTACCTCATATGGCGTAATAAGCTGCTGAATATAGTCATACCTAATGGTTATGAAGATGTGCTGGATGGTTCTAGAGCTTGTCCAAGTAAATTTGTTCAAGATTCCACCTTTGCTACAGGAACTTTAACCTTGAATCCTGAGTATACTCTTTGGTAGAGACAAAACAGGTTGGTTATGAGTTGGATCTATGCATCCTTGACTGAGCAAATAATAGCTTACATCATGTCATATAGCACTACTTTTGAGATTTGGAAATTGTTTGTTGAGAGCTTTGCTTGCTCATCCAAAGCAAGAATCATGGAACTAAAGCTCAAATTGCAAACTACAGGAAAAGGAAATCTCAATGTTTGGGAATATATCTTGAGAATCCGCATTATCTGTGATAATCTGTATGCCATAGGTGAAATGTGACTCAATATGACCAAGTTATGGCAATTCTGAGTGGATTGGTACAATCTTGTGGTGGCTCCCCTCAGTTTTGAGTCAATCTCTATTGAGACACTGCAAAGCCACTTGCTCACATTTGAAGGAAGAGTGGAGAGGCAGAAGTCTGTGTATGAGTAAGTACTGATGCAGGCAAATGCAACTTTATTCAGTTAAACAACAGGCAAGAAGAAATTTAATCACTAAAGAAATAATGGATTTCACTTTTGGCAGCAACAATTCTCTAGCTCGCTTCTCATCAAATCAAGGAAACCAATTCAGAAAGAGCAAATCTACAAATAACACAGGTAACAAACCTCAGTGCCAAATTTGCCACAAACCTGGACATGTGGCCTTTGATTTATGGCATAGGTTTGATAACAAATATCAACCAAAACCTGTCATTGGAAATACATCTCAGAACCAAGATCCACAAGCTCTCATGGCTACTTCAGGTACAGTGGATGATACTCCTTGATTTCTTGACACTAGGGCCACACATCATGTGACAACTGATTTGGGAAATTTGACCCTGCAATCCATTTGTTGGAGAAGAAGGAGTGACTGTGGGCAATGGTAAGAATCTCACTGCGCTTAACACATGTATTGCTTCCATTCCAACAAATAAAAAATCTTTATTATTGAAAAATGTCTTGCATGTGCCTAAGGTAACTACCAATCTGGTTATTGTTCAAAAGCTATGTCAAGATAATGCTGCTTATGTGGAGTTTCATCCTTCTTACTTTCTTGTGAAGGATTAGATAACACAAGAGGTGTTACTTCAAGGAAGGCTTGACCAAGGACTTTACAAGGTCATTACTGGATTGGCTCCTCACAACAATCGTGTCTCTGGTTGTGCTAATGTTTTTCAAGTGTTTAGTTTGAATTCTAATAAATGTGTCTGATTTACAACTGTGGCACAACAGATTAGGACACCGTACCATTGATGTAATCAATAGGGTTATGAATCAATATCAGTTGCCTCCTTTTCAATTCAATAATACTACTATACGTAGCTCTTGTTAGTTGGCTAAAAGCCACAAGCTACTATTTGTAAAATCTACAACTAAATCAATGAAGCCTTTTGAATTAGTTCATGCTGACTCAAGGGGATCTCCCTCTTGCTGTTCTATGAATGGATAATGCTAGTTTCTATTAATAGATGACTACAGCAAGTTTTCTTGGTTATACTTACTACATTCTAGGTCTAATGCTTTAGAGATGTTCAAACGATTTCAAACTATGGTTGAATGATAGTTTGAGTGTAAAATCAAAGTGCTTCAGTCTGATTTTGAAGGGGAATTTATTACTTTTGATGGGTTCATCAAAACACTTGGCATGGAACATAGATTTTCCTGTCCATATACCCCACAGCAGATTGGCATAGTAGAAATGAAAAACATACATGTTGTGGAAACTGTCTCGTCATTGCTTACTACTACAGGGATCCCAACAAAATACTGGAGCTTTGCTTTTCAAACAGCTGTATACCTCATCAACAGACTGCCTACATCTGTGCTACATCATAAATCACCTTATAGGTATTGTATCAGAAGCTACTAGACCTAAACCAAGTTAAAACCTTTGGTTGTATGTGTTTTCCCTACTTAAGGTCTTATCGCTCTCACAAGCTTGAAGATAGATTTGCTGCTTGCTGCTTCTTGGGTTACAGTAATAAGCACAAAGGTTTTTCTGTGCTTGCATATGACATCAAAAAGAATTTATGTTTTCAGAGATATGGTATTTGCTGAGCTTGTTTTTCCTTTTCAAACACAATCAGCAACAAGCACTTCCTCTTCATCAGAATGTCTTATTCCTATCACTGTACCTCAGTCATCAGCTATCACAGTGCCTCACAATCCTCATGTACCCAGTGAACCTAACAACACTGTTGTTTTTAATACAAATGAAGACACCAGTCCAAATACACCATCTTCACCAGAACCTGACACTGTATCATCTTCACCAGATTTAAACCTTAATTTAACTTCTCTTATAACACCACCTTCTGCATCAAATACACCTACTTTACCCTTTTCTGTTCCCACCAGAATAGTCACCAGGAGCCAAAATGGGATTTTTAAACCAAAAGTCTATACTATAGCATATTCCCTTGCTTCTACAAAACCCTCTACCTATCAACAAGACATCAAGTCCTCCCAATGGATTGAAGCTACGACTAAAGAATTTTCAGCTCTCCAAGCCAACCGCACCTGGGAACTTGTTCCATGTCCCATAAATAAAAACATTGTTGGTTGTAAATGGATATACAAGTTGAAATACAATTCTGATGGGTATGTTGAAAGACGCAAAGCACGTTTGGTTGCTCAGGGCTTCACTCAAATATATGGGATTGATTATTTTGACACTTTCAGTCAAGTGGTTAAGCCAGCCACCATCAGAACTGTTCTTACACTTGCTCTTTCACAAAACTGGCCAATTCAACAATTGGATGTGAATAATGCTTTCCTAAATGGTGATCTTCAAGAGGAAGTCTACATGAGACAACCACAATGGTTTGAAGATACTACTTTTCCTTATCATGTGTGCAGATTGAAGAAAGCCTTATATGGCTCATTCTGCACTTGCAGTTATGTGCCTATTTAGACAGAAATAATTCACTGGAATCACACCTTTGCAGAATGAGCCATATGAGCAATTTACCTTCTTTTTTTCCAAGTGTTGAACATCCTTTTTATCTTAGTGTTAAGTGCTATTTTCGTACAAAGAACGGTGATTTATTTTAGAATGAGCATTCGAATGTTTGGTAGTCAAAAAAGGTATGGAATACTGATTCTAAATTTTATAAAAGTGGTAATCAACATTTCCACCTTGGAAGTTGAGATTGCTCATTTCATTCTCCATTCCATTCAATTAATGCATTCTTTTCTCAACATATCCTCACTAATTTTATAAAATGGGAGATATTTATGTCTTTTATGACACTTATTTTGGTAAATAATATTTTTTTATGAAATATTTTAATTCTATTTCACATTGATTTCATAAAACTATCAAACTATGGAATGGGAATAACAATTCCATTACAACCAATGGCAAACCCAAAAACTTTTTTCAGTGGGGGCAATTTATACATATAAAAAATAAAATTTTAATTTTTTAAAATTTTTATGTAAAATTAAACTCTTTAAATATTATCTTAATTATTCAAATAGTAATATGATCTTTTATGATCAATCGAATCATGTATTTATCAAGGAAAAAAATCATGTATTTTTACCTTCATTCAATGTTTAAGAAAAAAAAAATATTGTTTCTATGATAATTTTCCTTTGAGATATTTAGTAATTATTGTCACATTTAAAATTGTTTTGATTGTATGATCCATTCAAAAAAAGTAAGGTTATTTACATATGTATTTTTTAGTATTTTCATGATTAAATTGAAAAGATAATATATTGTCTTTTAATTTTTTTAGTGATTGATAACTATTATGGGGGCAATTATAAATTTTCTATGGGGGCAATGGGTAATTTTCTAATATGTCATTAGTGAAATTTAGTTGGTTAGTGGGGGCAACTGCCCCCACAACCATGAACATAGATCCGCCTCTGATTACAACCCATTAGTGCATGTTTGGTATCTGTGGAATGGTGATTTCATTCGAGGCTCTATTTCATGGAATGAGCATTAATCTTATGTTTGGTAGCAAAATAAGGTATAAAATGATGATTTCATTCCTTGTCTAATTCTATAGAAGAGATTCCATAATCCATTAATGCTTTCTCTTCCCACAAAATGACCTAAACTATCCTTAATAAGCATAACTTATCTAACACTTTGGATGGGAGAGAAGAAAATGAAGAGAAAGAAAATATGAGGAAAGAAAAGAGAGAAGATAGAAAATAAGAAAATAGTTTTTCTTTGTTATGTTTGGATGGGTTGAAAATAGAAAGAAACTAACATTTTAAAATTTGATAAAAATACTCGTGAAAATAAATTTAAAATTACATCCAGGCACTTATAAAATAGACTAAAACTTGTGTCCTTGATAAGGACAAAATGGTCCACTTGCTTTTTATGTGTCCATCGCATTTTCTCTCTATGAATATAGATAAAACTTTCGCTGGCCCCACATTCATTAATTTCTTGTGCAAATTTTCTTTCCCTCCCATTTTCTCTTCTACAACCTAACAATAGAAAATCAGGCTTCACCCTCATTTTCTCCCCTCAATTTCTCTCCCCCCTAATTTTTCTTCAATCCAAACATAGGGCTAGCTAGAAACCTTATTTGTAATAAGACGGGCATTTATGTCTTTTATGATTGATTCTAATAGCATCCACTTTAATTCTATAAAATTACCAAACAATAGAAAAGAGAATGACCATTCCAACCAGTTGCTATTCTCATGATGATTCCATTTATGATTTTCATTCTGTGTACCAAGCTAGGTGTTAGTTTTTTTATATATAAAACAATTTTGGTGAACTCGTTACCTGAACCGTTGAGCCATTAGTGTTTTGACAAGAGTCAAAACAAATTAGCACTAAAAGAATAAAGGAAAAACATTTTAAAATTGATCAGGTCATAACCAGCCAAGTTTATTAAATGAAAGTCAATGTTTTAAACGCATTTAAACGTAATTGAAAAGAAACTCCATTTGACTTTCCAAGATACATCTTTACTTCTGTACCCTAGTTTGTTAGATAAGAAACAATTTAGGTAAACTTGTTTCTTTACCCAGTAGTGCAATTACAAGAGCAAAACAAATTAATAGTAAAAGAATAGAAAGAAAAAAAAAAGAAAAAAGAAAGAGTTTATATATGATCACTGTCAACTTAAAATACATTATCATTAAATACTAACAGAAAACATTAACCAGGAGAGACAACGAAGTCTCTGCTGCTTTATTTATCCATTTACTATTTATTCATGGTCATATTCATGTAAACTTGTGTATGAATAGATCCATTCTGCTTCAATTTGCAGTGCAAATACGAGTTCCATCTTCATTGTAAAGGGTACAACCCTTTTTAGCAAGGCAACAGTTGCATGGGGGAGAAAGGTGCTGATCACCTGAAGAGGGGCAAGTCATGTATGATGCCAGATAGCAGATTGATGGGCAAACTCGAGGGGGAGCGGCATCCACAGTTTCCGTGGCTCCAAGAAGAATGGCACCTGCTTTATCAAGATTGTTAGATATAAAACTATTATTGAGACTTCACCTATGAGATTAAGTTGTTGGGAGATATAGTTTTTTGACATGGTATCAGAGCGTCTTTGACCAAGCGGTTAAGACATTGAATCCTTCTACCCCCACTTTCTCAATTAAACTAAAAATTTTCAGTATAAGATATAAATGAATATGTGTTTTGTTCATGCTTCAAACTCAAAAGGCTTTCACATGTAAATGTGTGTTAGATATAAAATTATTATTGGAACTTTACCTAATAGATTAAGTTTCTGGGAGAGATGGTTCCTTGACAAATATCATAAACAATACAACCACAAATAGTGATCATCAATATGCTCGGCTATTTAATTTTCCCCCAGCAAATAATGAGCATATAATAAATTAAGTACAAGTTAAACCAGACCTTTTATCCTTCAAGTTGCATCGTTTTTTTAATTTTGTATATATACTGTTTTTCTTAGCAATTGAATCACTACAAGATTCAAATTTTTACGTTGGGTCAATTAAAATTAAAATTTTATAAGGGTATATATTCAATGAAAAAGTATGTACAGCAAAGTTGCATAAAGTGGTGTAAATTTCTGAGATTAAAAGTGAACAGCTTTAAAGTATATATAGCATGCACTTAAAAAGATAAAGAACACTGTTTGTGGACTTCACTAATAACATAATAATGCAAAAGGGAAATAGAATTTACTGAGAAAAGAAAAAGAAAGATATTTCACAGAAAACTGGAAAGAAAAGTTGATGGCTTGAAAGATGCATACCACACACGAAGAGAACAAAGGCAACCCCAAACTTGTGGAAAGTCATTTACTTTTTTTGCTGTTAGACTTCCCACGTTGGAGAACTATAGTATCACATATTTATAGTCCACTTGGTATTTTTTTATTTTGTTTTTGGGGAAAAAGAAACTCTCTTTTTCCGATGTAAATTAATTGGATTGTCATGATTCATGCCTGCATGCGTATTAATTCAATAAATATATTTTCAGGTCTTAACCAGCGATGTTTCCAAATGACATTCAATGTTGTAAACGCATTCAAATGTAGTTGAAATGAAACTCCATTTGACTTTCCAAGAAACATCCTTACATCTGTACCTTAGTTTGTTTAATATAAAACCATCTAGGCAAACTGGTTCCTTGATTCTTTAGTGCCATGCATGACAAGGGAAGTACAAATTGATACTAAATAAAATAACAGAAAAATAAATCTTTAAAATTTGATCCACCGTTGGCGCTTAAATACAAAATGTCTCACATCTTAAAGTTAATTAACATGCTTTATGGTTGGTGAAAGGATAGCAGATTTATAAACACATAGAATAACATACTTTGCTAAGTGGGTCAAAATTAAATCTTGAAAGTAACACTAATTTTACAATTTCTTAGTTGACTACTGATCCTTTGAATTGGAAGAGTGAAGATTTAGATTGTTCTAAGAAAATGATTAGGATAGTCTCAAGTGTGCGAACCTAATCTAAACCATTGGAATCCAAGGATCCATATAGGAGGATTTTTATTATTTTTTTGAAGATTAAGTGTAGCCATCTTAATTTTGGAAAAAAAATAAGGAAAAGTAGGGCATGAACTCCAATTTGACTCCAATCTCAAACCACAAACGTATTTGATGACTAGAATAAATGTTAGGAAGGAGATAGACATCTTAACATGCCTGACCAATGGGTCGGTCCCTCAATACTTAACTTTTCATATTGGCCTTACAATTAGAGATTTCAATATCAAAAAAAGATAACAGAATAATAACGAGAATGAATTAAGGGGGAAAAAAAATTAAATGTGAAATGCAAGCGACCAATTGTAATACCCCTAGTTATATGCCATAGCCCTTTTACACAAGGAAATTTTTTTTTTTCTTGTTTGTATTCGTATTTATAAATTTTTGCTATCCATTTATTTTCAAAGTATGCTTCTTGTTTAAAAAGAATAGATATTTATAATATATTTATGTTTTCAGTTTTCAAGAAAAATGGAAGTGTATGTGGTGGTCTCTAAAATGCTTTTTTGTTTTTGGTTTTAATGGTAAAGGTATTCTCAATTCAGCTATTGCGTACTAAGAATAAGTTCTTCTTTGGGTAAGTTTAAGGTCGCATCCCCCACATCAACCTGGTACATTCAAAGAAAAAAAATTTCTAGATGTTGGCCCCAGAATTCAAACATGTAATTTATGCCTGAATAAATGTATTGGCAAGAGTTTTAAGTATTTTTCTATTTATTTGAGTAGTAAATATTTTTCTATATTGCTAAGTTATGACATTTTAATAGATATCTTTGTTAATTGAAAATGTGTTAACATTTTACCCAGCCTTGTTGAAACTGAAAGTCATGTTCTTGTTCCTATCTTAGACAGTAATATTCTATATTTATATTCAGTCTTCTTGGACTTCGTCTTTCTTTATATTGGAATATATCTGAATAGATTGTCAGAGGCAGCAAAATCAACAACTAATATTCAAATAAAGAAAGTCTTAACCAGCCAAGGCTATCTACATAAAAGTCAATTTCGTGATGTATTTGAATGATTTAAATGAAGTTTCCTTTTGCTTTCTCAATTCTTTTCTCATAAATATTTGAATGTATTCCAACCTGAGATCTCCTACATGTTATCCAAAATCTTTCATTTTAGCCCGTACCTTTTTTTTTTTTTTTTTTTTTTTATGTCAGAGAGATGTAGCTACATTTTTTAGTCGGAGATATATATAAGTAATGCAAATTCCAACTTGAAACCTCATCCATTTTAAAAGATTCTAGACCAATTGTGTTGTGCATGCTTATTTATCTTAGACCATACTTGGCTTTAGCGTACTTTTGGCATAGAAAAATAATAATCATAATAATAATAATAATAATAAGTATTAATAAAGAGAAGAAATACCAAATAAATGAACAACTATTTTTTAAAGTTCAAAAAATCAAACACTAAGAGTTTAGCCTAATGTAATAAATTCATTCAAATTAGTCAAGGTTTAATTTTTGGGAATAGCACCCAAGAGAATTTTCCCTTTGATCAAATACATCAAGCTGATCTAAGGAATGTACCCTTGACTTACTTGGTATGATTCCGCATGAAAGTTTTCTCTCCAACTTAGGAAACAAAATGAGGCGAACAGAAAGATCCCCCTTCCCCAAATGGCGCTCATCAGCAAGGGTAGGAACTTTTTTGTGATTAGGGGTAGTTTTATCATTGCATATTAATAACTTTCTTTCTCTTTAGTTTTCTAGCCAACCAAATAACAGAAAACAATATTTCTTTATATTTTCTTTCCTTTCATTTTTTCACCCATCCAAATATGGATAGAAAATATATTGTCTCCACTTTTCTCTACTCTCTGTTTTCTTTCCTATCATTTTCTCTCCACATCCAAATATAGCTTTAGTCTTGGTGTGCGATAGTCGATCTGAATATATCCTTATGAACATTTGAAATCAAATGGATGTTGGCATTGTAATAAAGATGTAATATGTTCATTCAAGTTAGCCAATGTTTGAATCTTAAGGTTAGCACCCAACGGATTTTTCTTCTAAATACATTAGGCTAATGTGCAAGGTGCACCCTTAAGATCAACTTGAGAGAGACTTAGTCTTGGTACTTGAAAGCTAACTTGAAGATATTAAACAAAAAAAAAAATTGTTGTAAGTTTAATTATTACTCGATTGCTTAGGGCAATGGTAGCAATCAAGGTTCTTTAAATCTGCAGTGCCACCTAGTTTAAAAATTGATCACACAGGCCAGATTGAGGGGTGAATCTAGAATAGTTATATAGTTGCACAAATTTTAAGACTCATATAAAGGATGAGAAGCGAAACAAAAATTTCAAAAAGAAAAGAAGAAAATAACTAAAGCAAACGAATGTCAAGGTTGTGCTGAAAGTTAGATCACTCAAACTCACATTCACACTACACAGAATTCATATGCTACTTGCTTGCTTAAGGAAGCAGGGAAGCTGGGTGCTGGTGTGAGAATAGCTTATGACATTTTCAAGATGCGTAAATCAGAAATTTTTTAGCATGGCCAACTGTTAGAAGTAATCAGGTGGAATTATATGATGGTAGTTAGCTAAAGTTAGTTTACTGTGGTTAGTAGTTAGTTTACTATAGTTAAGTTAGGTGGTTATCCAGCTAAGCAAGGTTAGCCAACTAAGTAACTGATATAGAGAGTCAGTTAGAGTAGCCAACTACTCTAACTGACTCTCTATATCAGTTACTTAGTTGGCTAACCTTGCTTAGCTGGATAACCACCTAACTTAACTATAGTAAACTAACTACTAACCACAGTAAACTAACTTTAGCTAACTACCATCATATAATTCCACCTGATTACTTCTAACACCAACCACCTTGTAGCAAGATAACGCTGTAAATCCATGGCCTTCCAAAATTGAAAGAAGCAACATAAGTAGGTCCCTAAGTCACCCCAAAATTCAGCCTCTTGCTTAATGATGATTTTAGTTTTTCCACACTTAAATTCAAGAACTTTTAACATAAGATGCTAGAGTGGGTTTCAAGAATATATGAAAGAGTAAGGAGAATTGTAAACACACAATAAGCAGCCCAATAAAGCATAAGTTTGATAAAAAGAAAGCACATAAATAAAGGTATGTTCGAAGCCATTATGAGGCAATAGAAGTTCCTCTAGTTTTCAAGGACGCTAACCATCTTACACATAACACTACAAGAAAACAAGTTTTTTCTCACGAACAACGTACTGTGAAAAGGACCAAAACTCCATGAGAATGACACTTGTCACAGAATTTCTCATAGACTATGAGATGAGAGAAAAACCTGCATGACAAAATGATGTTCTCACAAATAAATATGTCTGTGAGAAATTTCTTATGATTTTGCTCACGGATCCACAGGTGTTGCCCGTGAGAAGTTCTTATGTGTTAATTGTGAATTTTCTCATGGACTTTGGTCAGTGATAAATTTCTCTTGGAGACAAATTTGAGAGACATTTTGTGAGAAAAAGGGTTTTTTACTTTTTTTAAAAAAAATTACTATTTTTTTGTCTAAACATTTAATTATTTATTTTGAATGAAATGCATGATATATAAAAATAAAAATGAGATCAATCAAATAAAAATTTATTATTCAAATTTAATTACAATGAAAAAAAAAATGTACAATACAAAGCACCAAGCCCTAATCCCCGAGGTCGTCGCCTCCCAAGCCCTCGTTTGCGTCATAATCATCGTCAACTGAGGGCAATAAGGCTGCAGCACATGGTACAACCTGACCTTGCTGCTGTAGGAGCTGAGTTAACATTGTAGCGAGCTCCTCTATGGACATGCCGGAGGCCACAAGAAACTTGGACCACTGAGTTGAGGCTCTCCAACTCCTAGATCCGCTGTTGCATGGCGGCCATCTCTAGGACCCACTGCGTTAGGGCAGCCATCTATGACATCATCTTTGACATCTGAGGATCTAGTTGCTATGAGGGCTGGGTAGCCTGTGGTTGGGCCGAGTCCAACACACCGGCCTCAGAGCCCATTCCATAAACCCGGCCCTTCTTGTTCTTACCACTGATGACATCGAGCCTTATCCCAGTGCTGTCAACAGAAAACGAAGAGGACTAGGCCTAACTCTCAAACTGACGCCTCTCAAACTTAGTCTGCATGGATAAAACAATAAAGTTAGTATGAAATACATACATATAATTAAAAGACATAAAGAGTAATGAACTTAATTAAAAAATACTTACATAAGTGGACTGAGCCCGTGGATGGACCCAACCCTTGTTGGAGCTGTGTTGGAAAGACCTCAGGTGTGTTGGGCTTTCTCCCCAACTCGTTCGTCTACAAAAAAATGCAACCATTAGTAAATGTAAATTAGCATAATTTTAAAACATATCTAAAATTAAACTACGTTATTAAATCAAGAACTTACCAAACTCCATTTGTCTTCAGAGACAGTTATTGAATTGCCCATGTGGTAGGCCTGGCCCTGATCCATGGACCAGTTCTTCTTGTTACGGTCCGAGATCGCCTTGTACTGTGTGGAGGCTAATTTAGCCTTCAAGGTCTCCAACACAGTAGGCAACAACCATTTGCCCCTCGTCTTCTCGATCCTGATGTCTTAGAAGGAGGCGCAAATGTTGTCACTACATTTTGAGAGCCAGACCTTATGAATCTGGCTCTTAAATTGTAGGTGCCAAATAAAAAAAAAAATTAGAGCCAAGTATTAGAATTAATTTACTCCTTCCTCCTGTGTGGCCAGATTCACAACTGATCATTAGCCACTCAGGAGTCAGGCGATGGTGAGTCCAAAATTGTTGGACTAGCATGTGACGACCCTCTAGCAGCTGACAATGCCTTGTGCGGGGTAGCAGCTCCTGAGTACCCAGCCTCCATCGCAGTGAGTGACGGTATACGCGCCAATCCCAGGGTCGGCATAAACAAATGCAAGGCTAGATCAGTTTGAGAAGGCCGAGCAACAGTCTTGCCTTTGTCCTTCCTAGTAGGCCTAGATGCTAGAGATGAACGCCTACGATCATTTAACATCTGTCATACAATTTGAATATTAAGCAGGAAATAATTAATGCAATAACAAAACTAACTCCTAAATCATTAAGCCCTAAACACTAAATCCTAAACCCCAAATCCTAACCCTAAACCCCTACCAAAAATTTGGTAGTCTCCCCTAAAACTATAAAAATCAAGGAATTCAAAATTCCACACAATTGTACAACAAGTCCACCCAATAGCAATCTATTCATGCTACTAACAATTACATAGCTTTACAGGATAAAATTACAGAGCAATAGGCGAAACAACAAAATTTAACTAAATTAATTTCAAATTTTAGTAAATTAATTCACACATAACAAATTCCTAAACCCTAACCCGTAAATCACCAAACACTAACCCCTAAACTAAATTAAATATCTAACAAAAATTAAGCCAAATTAAATACCCAACAATTCAATAGAAATTAAGCTAACTTAAATACCCAACAATTAACAGAAATTAAGGCAATAGAAATAAAAAGTTAGACCAAATTAAATACCCAACAATTCAACAGAAATGAAGCCAACAGAAATAAAAAAAAATAATAATAATAAAGCCGAATTAAAAAAACGCAACAATTCAACAGAAATTAAGCCAACAGAAATAATATATATATATAACAAAAATCAGAATCAAACCTTCATCGATCAATTAAGCCATGTTTGAGGTACTGGGCGTTTGATTTTGAGGGTGATTATAATGCGAGCTTGCTTGTGAAGAAGGCAATGAAGAGGCGGAATAGAGAGACGAATATGGAAGCGAGGGAGGAGAAGTGGGTGTCTTACTCGCAAGTGGTGGAAAAGAAGGAGCCCATGGAATATACATAATTGTTTAAAAATTATATTTTGTGTTTATGCAATTTTTATTTAGTTGTTATTTTTCACACTTAATTTTTTTTTTAATTGTACGTCCCAATTATAACTTTTTTGACTAAATATAAATTGGGGTATTTTTGGAAACATGACCAAGATTCCTAAAAAAGTAGCATTTGAACAAAACATGGAGATGGAAGACTTTCCTGTGAATGTTTAAGGCTAACCAAATGCATTTATAACATTATTGGGATTTATAATTCCCAGGAATCATGATTCCCAAAAACTAAAAAAAAAAATCTGTCTACCAAACACTCCTTAATATTCTTGCAATGGCAGATTGGCAATGCCTTTGGTTTTAAAATTGATTGCACATGCTAGACCTGAGAAGGGAATGCATAATATTTTATATTCTTACACCAATTTCAAGACAATATTAATCCTAAAGATGAGAAGTCAAACAAAAATTTAGGACAGGTAGCGTCAAGGTTGTGCTGAAAGTTAGAGTAACCAACTTCACATTCACACTACAGAGAATTCTTGTTCTCAGTCCCATTAGTTTGCTTTTCTTTTTTCTCCTTTTCTCCCTTTTCAACAAAGGTTGAATCATATGCCACTTCAGAGAACAAGCAACGCAAGCTTGTTCCATAGGACCCCTCTATATCCCACAATGGTTTGTCTGTTAATTCATTTTTATTAAAAAAAAAAAAAAGTGTTCTAAACATAGCATTAGAGAAATCATACAGCTAGGCCTAGGTGCATGTGGTTTAGTATTTTAAAAAATAAATTAGTCATTGAACCGATGAGAATGGTAATTCCTAGTTTTGGAAAGTCAGTTGAGCCAGAAGATGTCATAATTGTCAAGAACTGACTACTTCCAAAAGTCTGAGTTGTTAGATGAAGACCTATAAATGGTTTTATATCTAATGCATCTTCACACACGAAAACCCTTTTAGGCTTGAAGCATGGACAAAGCATAGGCTTGATTATTCCTTGTGCTAGGCTCAAATACCATGTCAAGAACTGACTCATCTCAAAAGCTTGAGCTGTTAAGTGAATGTTATAAATAGTTTTATATCAAAGAATAATTAAAAATTCAGTGCTCCTTCTCATTAAGATAAACATGAACACTCTACATGGCTAGGTGGTTTGAGTACTGAGTCAGTAGATATCATGGTTATAGTTTGTTAGAAGATCAAGCTTTAATTAGACATTATAGAAGCCTCCTTCTCAACACAGAATTTGTTCAAATAGCAGATCCTTTCTACATTTGGCTTCTTAGGTATCAAGTCTCATTAAGGTCAAAAAGAATTTGCTTCATTATTTCCTTTATGTCTTTATGCTTTTTTATGTTTTTGTGTTCTTTACAATAATTTCAGCTTTGTAGTTTCTTTTAAGGGCTTTCTGAGAGTGATCTTTGACCCAGGTATCTTACTTTGCTTGTTGCAAACATCGTGGAGGAGGTCCACTTGCACGATGCAATCTACCTCACCTGATCAGGATATTTCTTCTCTCTTTTATTTTACTTGTCCTTATCTACTTGATATTAATTGTCATATGTTGCTACTTTCTGAAGTTTTTACATTGAGGACAATGTAAAATTTAAGTGTGAGGGAGGGATTTTTTGTGTAGTTTAGTTATTTTATTGTTTTGCTGTTTAATTGATTAATTTTCTGTTTACTTTACTATTGTTGTTATAATTTTCTGTTTCTGTTTTAATTTTTTGTTTTGTGTCACTTTGCTATTTTCTGTTTGTTCTTGCTGTTTTTTCTGTTTTTGTTGTCATTTTTCTGTTTTAATTACCTTCCAATGATGTTTTAGGATGTGAATTTTATGAAGTTGTAAGTTGAAGCAATTGCATTCAAGGTTCATAGCATGATTGAATATTTTGTTTTCATTCCTTAATTTTACATGCTTGGTTTTGGATGTTGGATTAGTGATTAAAGTTTGATAGATGCATGCCTTGTGAGATTTTGAGCCTTTTAATGGATAGATTTAGCAAATGTGCCATTCTTTTTCTTTCTAGTGTGATTTTCACTCATGGATTTTGATCACTCTAGAACTTGTTTTGATTCTTTTTAAAGTTGCATTTTCACTTGCATACATGAACATAATTGAGGCATTCTTTCTGATTTAGCTACTTTGCCAAATAGTCAACATTGTATTAATTTCCTTTGATTACCCATTTGAGCCTATTTGCCTATTTTTGGTCTTAGCTCATTATGTGTCTATGTGAAAAATCATGTTGTTACCTTACCTTAGGGAATGAGAGAGCATTGGTTCATTATCTTGGAGGAGCTCTTATGCTTGTGGGTAATTAATAATGCAAGTGTGAAGGTTGTGAAATTTATAGTGCAATATGCAAAGTGAGATGTGAATGAAAGAAAGAAAGAAAAAGAGCCAATTGGTTCAATAAAAAAAAAAAAATCAGAATTGTGAAAAGGAAAAGGAAAAGAAAGGAATATGTGAAAAGAAAAGAGAGTATGTTTTACATGTTTGGAAATTAGGAAAAGTTACATGTTTGTTAATTGAATTCCTCCTCAATGCTCTTTTATTCTCTTAGGGTACTTAGCTTGTCATATCCATATTATTCCTACCCTTTACCTTGGCCCTATTACAACCTTGAATAAAGTCCTCTTGATTTGTGTATGTATTTGTTTGAGTAGTGGAAAAGTAGAAGATAAGCAAGCCTATGGTAGTGTATTTCCTCATGAGTTTTATTTAGTGAAATAGTTACTTTCTAAACACTTGAGAGATTAAGAGTATATCTTGTGAGAATCTATCATTCTTGACTCATGTTTTTCAATTGAAGTTACCTTAATTATTGATTTTGGATGTGAAGAATTTTATTTCATGAATGTTGTGACTTCCATGAATTTTTGAGTGCTCTTCTTGTTTTTGAACTTATGCAATTCTTGAATATCATTGGGAATTTTTGAGTTAGTTTGTTTGTTTTTCCTCGTTTCTGAGTTTTGGAATTCTAGTTTGCCCGAGACGTGCAAAAGCTAAGTGTGGGGGGATTTGATGAATAATATTTTTATATATTAATTAATCCCAATTTTTAACCTTCTAATCCTATTTTGGGCCTATTTGATTGAGCTTGGGTCATATTTCATTAATTAGGTTCAAATTGGGCTTAAGTGTGTTTTTTAACATTATTAGGGTTTTGACACTATTATTCATTTCGCATATATCTTTAGTTCTGAATGTCTAAAAATTGTGATTCTGGCCTTGTAGGAAAGCTAAGAGGATTATCTATAACTTTCATTCAGACCTCCAAGGCCAATTTAGACATTCAGTGGGTCAAATTTAACCCGGAAGTCAGAGTCGAGTTGCTGCCGCTGGATCCTGACCCACATGCAGTGTTTGGAATATAACTTGTCCTGTACATGTTGTATGGACTTGAATCCGGGCCCATTGGAAATCTAAGGCACAGGGCTTCAATTGTTATGAAGGCCGGTTCAACATAAGATGGTCTTATTTCCTGTCAAAAATGGCTGATTAGTCCAGAGACCTATATGAATCTAGATGGACTTAAATGGGCTTAACTTCCTCAATTTAGGCCAATTAGCACCAAACCAGAGCCCATTTGAAGCTGAGGTCCAGAGGTTTAAACTAGGTTAGGGGTAAATTAGGTGTGCATGAAAATTAGGAAGTTATAAGCAGAGAAAGGAGGCAGACGAGTTACGAATTCTAGACTAGACAGTTTTTAGGCAGCTTTTATTTTCTCTCTTGAAAATTCTGGAGCTCTTTGATTTATGACTGCACTTCTCCATTGAAGCTTGGATTTCATGACCATGGAGGAGTAGAATCCTTGTAACCAAGTTAGACTCCTAATTAAATTCGGTTTTGATTTTGAGATTATATTCTTAATTTGATTAAACTTAATGCAATTTCTTCTTCTTTGAATTTCTACCTTGCTTTAATCTTTGTATGAATTCATGTAGATCTTTGTGATTTATATGGATATTGAAGTAAGAAATAGAATTTAGATTGATCAATCTTTAATCTGTGGTTAGAATTCAAAGAAGCTATGTTATGCTAATTGATGTTCGGTTTTTAGATTAATC
This sequence comes from Cercis canadensis, assembly GCA_003255065.1. Classification (NCBI taxonomy): domain Eukaryota; kingdom Viridiplantae; phylum Streptophyta; class Magnoliopsida; order Fabales; family Fabaceae; genus Cercis; species Cercis canadensis. Next base: position 103,174 of record QAOA01001576.1, read on the forward strand.
ACTAATTGCTTAGTCTTTGTGATTACAAGATTAGTGATTGTATGTGATTAATTGAATCCTGAGTGATAACTCAGTAGGAACAATTGATCATATTTAGAGATTTCAGTAGTGATTAAACTCAATTAGTAGTGCTGCATTAAGACTTAATCACTCATGTTAATCTAGGATGAATCAAACTGGTTTTTGATGGATGTCTAGCTAGGTTACGCCTTTAATAAACTACATTAATCTTTGTTTAATTCTGCAATTTACTATTATAATCTTGTTTCAAAAATCCCCTATTTTTAACTTAAAATTATTGATTACACATTGTATTCCTTGTGAGACAAACCCGAATTATGCCCTCTATTACATTCTAATTAGGGGATTCGGTTTAATTTAATTGGTTAAGCGACAAGACCAATCACCTACTCCTAAGCTTTCCAATGCGGACTACCGCCGGATTAGCACCCTTTCATAAGCATTTCCTCTTCCTATTGCTTTCCAGTGCGGATTACCGCCGGATTAGCATCCCTTTTAATTGTTGAAGCATTGTTCATTTACTATTCAAGGTACTGTTCACGATCACTGTTCATAATTACTGTTCATACCTCTATTCATAAGTTACTGTTCACTCTGAATCTTCTACTCTTTCTTCATATTTGTTTTTGCACACTTTCATTACATGTTTTGACTTACTCATTAAATCATAATCATTAAGTCAAAATCATTCAACGATATAAACCTATTAATTTTTAATAAATATATTTGTTTGCAACATTGATAAAAAATTCTTGACTTGTCCTAGTGGCAAGGGGTGGTTGTAAACAATGGAAGGTGTATTTGAACCTATTCAACAACACTTTATTCATAGTTTCTGCTAATTTTCCAACCAGTTTGGTTTTATAAAACCGGTTCAATTTGCTGGTTCTAAGCGTTTTAACCGTCTTAGTGGTTCAAATGTACATATTGGACCATTTGCAGTACCGGTTCATGGTCCATCTGACTAGTTTGGTTTAGTTTTCAAAACATTTAGTTGTGAGATATATGGGTAGTTTAAAAAAAGCCAAAGATTCAAACCTTCACAACATCATGTAATAAAAGAATCATACTACCAAATTTGGTTGAACACATACCTAGCACAACATTCTTAGAGATAACCAATAAAAAAGTGGCAACTAATTAAGGACCCACAAAAACCAGCTAAACAACACAACAACGTCACTAGTTAATCAATAGGCAGCTAGAATTGTTGTTGGAATTACTGTGAGAATGATGTGGACTCATAACCAACCTTGAATAAATATGTGGTTGCTATCACTTTTCTCGATCTAACAATCACATTTGAATTTTGACAAAATTCTAATAGATTTTTCTCTAGCTAAATGACATTACTCCTGATTAATTAAACCTCCATACAGCCTATGAGGAATGATTTAGCAGCTGGTTCATTTGGCTAATGAGAAAATGATCAATTCTTGTGTACTGCAAAAATACTATACTGACACAAATAAGTAGTCTAATATTCTGAGAATACCTCAAAAGTTTCGGAGTTTCATAGAGTTTAGGATTCAAATTTTTTGAGGGCTTACGAGTTTAATAAGAATAACGAAACTCCCTGCTTGCAAATTAAGGCAGAGACTTTAATTGTTTCCGGGAGTATTAGTTTCCTTTTTTCCTTTTTTTCTTTTTCTTAATTTTTTATTCTATTACGTTGAGAGAGGTTTTTTCTTCATATTTTTCTTTATTTTAATGATATGTTGATGGAGGTTTATGCTAAGAGAATTAAACACTGTTTAACTCAGAAAGTTCCACACATATACTCCAAAAAAAAGCAATTAATTGTACTCCCCAATAACAAAGAAAAAAGAAAAGTACATAACTAACTATGATACAAGAAATAGAAAAAACATGTGGCGCAACCAAGCAATTAATTTTACTTGTCCATACTGAACTAGGAAACCCTAAACACTGATAAACTCACAAAATTTGTGTATAAAAAGAGAGTACCCACTTTCCCCTTCACTCTTTAAAAATACTCTACATAACAAAGTAGCCTATCACACCTTTTCTGATTCTCTTGGCTTTGTTCAAGGTCTCATCAATAGTGAAGATTTCATTTGTTCTGTTCCTTTTTGGTTTGTTGCCATTGTCCATAGCCACAAGAACCACTCTTCTATCTCCTATTAAATGCATTCACCACCATGAAAGTCTCACCTCTTGTGCACATTTCTTGGAAGATAACCTTCTTGATGATCAACGGAAGCAATTCTTAGGCCCAACCAAAGCATGTTGTAAGAACTACAATAAGATATTTCGCAGTGGAACGCCAACGTGTTTGTGTTGTTATCTCTATAAGAGCTATGCAGCTGTGGGAAAAGTGACATCTTTCTCATTAACTTTGAGTAACTTAAATACACAATGTGATTAGGGTTTTATAAAGAGATCAAGTAATGATAATGATAAGGTTAGGCACTATACATTTGAATAAGTCAGCCTAATCTGTTAGTAACAATCTTAGAGATTAGAGTTTTGAGTTTCAGGAGGTTACTACACCAATACACCCCCTCAAGATGGTGGAGGACTGGACGACACCAATCTTGTCTTTGAGAAAGAGAAGTCGGGGCCCTGAAAGTGGTTTGGTGAGTATGTCTGCAAACTGATGACTGGAGGGAACATGAGAGACCCGTAATGAACTATTACTCACTAAATCACAAACAAAGTGATAATCAATGGCAGGATGTTTCATTCGAGAATGGAAAACAGGAATAGCACATAGATAGGTGGCACCAATATTGTTTGAGTAAATGTGTGGAGGTCTTGGCAATAAAAGTCCCATTTCTTGTAGAAGTTGCTTGAGCCAGAGGAGTTCAGCAAAAGTAGAAGCAATAGTTCGATATTCTGCTTCTCTGGAGGACTGGGCAACTGAAGATTGCTTACGAGCAGCCCACGAGACAGGATTGGAGCCAAGATAGGCAATGTAAGCTCCGCTGAATTTTCTGTCAACATGATCACCGGCCCAATCAGCATCACAATAAGCTATGAGAGGAAAAGATTTGTCCTTCTTAAGGTGAATGCCATGATCAATGGTAGTCTTTAAGTATTGAAGGACACATTTAAGAGCTTGAAAATGATGATCCTGAGGGGTTGCATGTGCTGAGCAAGTTTGTTGACAAAGAAACTAATGTCAAGACGAGTAAGAGCAAGGTAATGTAATGAGCCAACAAGGCATTAGTATAGTTTGGTGTCACAGGAGAAGGCATCAGGCAACAGAGCAAGTTAGCAATTGGTGGCCATAGGAGTAGTCACAGGAAGGGCACCCTACATAGAAGCTTTTTCCAATAAATCATGAACATGTTTGTGTTGAGTGAGGAAGAGACCAGTAGTGGTGGGGACAATTTCGTCACTAATAAAATAATTGGGACTGCTAAGGTCTTTGAGAGAAACTGTTATGAAAGAACATGCTGAAAAGTCTTGAGGAAAGTGGAGTTATTACCCGTCAATAGTAAATCATCAACATAAGCGAAGAAGTATGCAACTGTGTTACCCTTTTTGTAGACAAATAGAGAGGTATCACACTTGGTATGAGTAAAATCGAAACTCAGGAAAAATGCTTTGAGAGTATCATACCATGCGTGAGGTGCTTGTTTGAGCCCATAGAGTGCCTTGCATAATTTACATACATGAGTGGGGAATGAGGGATGTTGAAAACCCGGAGGTTGAACCATGTAAACATCTTTAATAAGAGTGTCATGCAAGAAGGCATTGTTAACATCCATTTGACACATGCGCCAACCATGAGAGATGGCAAGACATAGAACAATTTTGATGGTTTGAGGCCTGACCACTGGACTGAATGAGTCATGAAAATCAAGACTAGGGCACTGATGAAACCCTTTGGCAACAAGCCTGGTCTTGTACCGTGCAATAGAACCATCTGGATTTCTTTTTAGACGGAAGACCCATTTGTTGCCAATAATGTTGTAAGCCAGGTGAGAGGGAACAAGATCCCAAGTGCCATTTTTAAGAAGTGCATTGAATTCATCGGACATGGCATGCTTCCATTTTGGCGACTTGATTACCTGAGACACACAAGTAGGTTCAACTAGACAAGGTAAAGGATATTTAAGAGCAGTAAAGGCCTTTTTCTATTTAGAGATACCATTCTTAGATCTGGTGACCATGGGGTGAGTTGAGATAGAAAAGGGAACATTACTTGAGGTGCTGGCACTGATGTTAAGAGGACTCAGTTCTGCAATAAGTGGGCAAGAGGCATCAAGTGAAAGGGAAGACCGTGAGTGGGGTGGTGAGGAGATGCAAGGCATAAAGACAGGATTAGAAGAGGGAAGAGTGGGGTCAAGGGTTGTGACGGGTGCCGAACCGTACAAAATTAAACTACTAATTGCAACTAAATTGTAGTATAGGATGCAACCAGTGTCGTCTCCCAAGGATTCACCAAAACAACTAATCTTTTAAGAACTTAAGCAAGAACAGAATAAAGGGGGGTTTTGTGTTGAATGCAATATAGTAAGAATTAAGAAAGCAGTAAATTGAATTTATCAAATAAGAAAAAACGCAATCAACTCAAGCAGGCAACCAAACCTTAATCCATCCTTGTTCACTAAAGATAAACTAGATCTTATTTAATTATTGGTTAAGTGTTACCTGGAACCCCTAACAATAACACTTAGAATTCCTACTGATTTACCAATCAGGATTCAATTAATCATGGAATTAAGACTCTAGGCAACCGCTCTATATCACTAAATCCAGATTAATTTAATAACCGAATTATCCAAGTTAACCATATATTAAAGACCTTTAAAGTATGATTATCAATCTGATTACTGTTATGAATCTAATCAACCGATTTAAATTCATACAACTCATGGAATCAAAGTACCATTCAATCACATGAAGAAGGGGAGAAGCAGTAATTCAAATTAAATTAAATCAAACCCGGTTGAAGCACAGGAACTCTGGATTGTCAAGTTTGACTCCTCTTGAATTGATTACAAACGAACTTAGCCCTCCATTGAAGGCTTAAACATAAGGCAAAAGTAGAAAAACGAACTTAGAAAATAGGAGGTAGCAGCAACTCAAGGAATTTCGTATCTCTCTGGTTGTGTATGATTTGCCTCAACAACTTGAGAATATATACTAGTTGGCTGCCTCCTCTAAGTTTCCTAATGGTTTCCTAATTACAAAATAAACCTAGTTTCCTAAATTATTAATGGTAAAAACATGATCAAGCCCTAGTGTCATGTGTGCTGGCCCAAAAAGAGATGTTGGCCCAAATAAACATGCTCTGGTCCAATAGGCAGCCCTAAGGAAAGGAATCAGCCAATGCTGGGCGGAGCAGAAAATCTGGACTGCTTGCATGTGAATTTCAGTTGTCCAGACGTGAGAATCAGCTTCTGAGCTCTTCATATGAAATGTGTCATTTTCTGTCAGCTTTCCAACGAAACTGGAATCACATAATCGGACATCTGTAGCAAAAGATATGGTAAAAAACGTAAGTAGTGCCAAAATTTAACAATTAAGCAATTAAAATCTGCAAGCACCAACAAGTCCAATTCTACAAAACATGTCTAAAAGCCATAGAAATACTAGAAACACACACTAAAAGACTAAGTATAAGGGAAACAAATAGTAAAAATAATATGTTATCAAATTCCCCCACACTTAGCTTTTTGCACTCCTGGGCAAAATCACAAGAAACAAACTAACTAGAATAAGAAAAAGAAAACAGTTCTCCAATCAAATCAACAATACAAAGATTAAGGTAAGAAAACAATTCAAACTTAAAGAATAGCAACACTCATGCAACAATATCTCTTGACAACTAAAGAACAAAAAACATGGCAATTTTATTTAATAGGAATGAGTCAAAGTAGATAGCCTTTCACAAGATAAATAAATGCTTTCAATTCCATCAAGTGTCTAAGGTAGGTATTTCTCTTCAATCATCCTATCAAAAATCACACTACCATAAGCTTGTTCATATTCTCAATCTCCACTACCTATGTCACATGCATAACACAAATCAAAAGGACTTTTAAAGGGTTGTAATGGGGAAAGGTAAAGGAATGACAAGAATATGGAAAAATGGCTAAAGCACCCAATGAATCACAAAGAGCATCTAATTATAGAGAAATTCAAGTATTTTATGCATCTTGACTTTGGGCTTCAACTCATTTTTACTTTTTCCAAAACAACTTTTTTTTTTTTCTGCTGCTATATATTTTTTTCATTTCATTTTTTTTTTATGAAGCAGAACACTTAACAATTTCAGCCACAACCAATCAGCCACAACTTGATGCTTTATTTTTGTAAGAATTTACTCCCTTTTTATTCAATGCAATGCTTTACAACTCCTAAGGGTTGGGTAGGACATGGTTTTACACTTAGGTTTGCAATGAGCTACACATGAAAGAAATGATCATTAGGCTCAAAAATGGGTAATCAAAGGATAAAATCAAGGTTAGCTATTTGGTCTAGTACCTTCTCAAAGAAAGGAATGCCTTAATCACTTTTATGCATGCATGTGCAAATGTAATCTCAACTAAGAAACAGAAAAAGTTCTAGAGTATCAAATTGATAGATGAAAACACATAAGAAAGAATCATAACATATGGCTCAAATCCTCACAGCTTATAAGACTACCAAGAATCAACTCATCCAAATCAAATTTTGTTGCCATATCACTTAAATCTAAGAAGCAAGATAATTGTCCACTCATGTTGTAGCACTTTAGAATCAAAATTGCTTCAAACTATTCTCTTCACAACTCTTAAATTAATTGGAAAGAACTAGAAAATTCTAAAAATAAAACAAAAAATAGCAAACCTAAAAGAAAACAGAAACCTTAAAAATAGCACAGTAGGCTAATCCCTCCCCCACACTTAAATTTTTACAGTGTCCTCAATGTAAAAGCTTAACAATTATCACCAATCGAAAAGGACAAGTAAAATAAAAGAGAGAGAAGAAACATCCTTATCAAGTGAGGAAAATAGCTTCGTGCACGAATCGAATTCCTTTATCAATTAGTAACCAAGTTCCTTCCTTTATTTGCAACAAGCAAAGCGAGATACCTGGGTCAAAGACCACTCTCACAAAGCCCTTAAAAGAAAAAACAAAGCTGAAAATCTTATAAATAACATGAAAGCATAAAAATATATATGAGCATAAAAGAAATAATGAAGCAAACAATGTAAAACTAGAAGCAACTAAACTTAGCCCTTGACTTAAAAATTCAGCAAAGCAAGCATTCAAAAGATCACCAAGAGAAATGTGTAGCAAAGAATTTACAATCTTACCTAAAGCATGAGAAACATGAAAAATCTTGTTAAGTATATACAACCATGCATGGTCCCTATATAAAAATTTAAAAGAAAATGAATAATCATATACTACAAATCTAAGTCTATAACAGTCATGCTTAAGCTCATCCTTACAAAATACACTAGTGTCATGCAACATGTTGTTCATGCAAGGCTCAAGATGACACTTAGATTCTTGCAAAGAATTGGCAAATAGCAACATCTCTTGCTCCCCATTCGAAGAATAGCTTGGTCTATGGTTGACTTGGACAGCCCATGTATTACCTGCACTTATTCCACCAACATCAAAATATTCACTTGCAACTAAGGTTCTAACATGATCTATACCTAGTGCTCTAGCATGTGAAGAAGTAAGAAGCATGAAATCACCTAACCCTTTAATGTTAGTGCTTAAATCATCACATGCATGCACCATAACTACAAGCTTAGGGTCATGTTGGAACAACTTTTTAGCAAGCTCACAATTAAAATCAAGTTGTGTTAAAGTAGGAAATAGCGTAGAATTGACCGTAGGACCCTTGTCAGGTTCATTTTGGGTTGTCTCTTGAAAATCTTCTTCAAAATCTATAGAATGAGATTCAACAGAATCTCCAGAATTATCATCTCTTAAGAATGCAGAAATCTCAGCACATACAACACATGGTATTTCACCATCACAATTAGCACATGATTGGCACTACACAGAATCATCAAAACTAACACAATTAGAAAAATTAGCACCTAACTCATTGTAGACCTCTTCTACTAAATCTTCCGTTGTTTTCTTGGACTGAGTGGCTCTCTCGGATTCTAGGGTCACTGAATCAGGGACAGCTTTCTCTACTGTCTGTAGCTTGTTTGTAGGTTGAGGTTCCATTGGTTATGGCATAGAATTTTCAGTTGGTTCTAGAATTGTCTGTGAAGGGATTTTTTTAGAACATTGAGGCAGCAGTTGACTCACTGAGGATACTAATTGTTCAACCTGAGTCTCTAAATTTTGCATGGTGGCCTCTGTCCTCTGTTGGAACTGAATGGTATGAGTGGCCAATTGCTTCACCAAGTCCTCAATTGAAGGTTTATGTTCTATGCATGTTAAACTTGGTTGTTGCATAGGCTGCTCTAATGGTTGCCAATACTGCTGTGGTGAGGTTGCATTGTCATATATCAAATTGGTATGATCTCTCCAATCAAGATTATAGGCATTGAAGTATGGATCATATATAGGCTGCTGCCATGCAGCTACAAAAGGATCTTGAAATCCATAATCATCATCTGGAAATGTAGTGCATGCATTGGTAGGATGAGAGGTGCTAGGACAAATGCCACAAAATTGGACTGGTTGTTGATGTTAGGCCATTGTGAACCGTCTCACCAATGAGGATAATTCATCAATGCTATGCTCCATCCTCTATTGATCAGCAAGTGATGCAACAACTTTTTTCACTCTTATAGTAGAATGAGAACATAGCATGAATAAAAAGATAACAGAACACCAAAATACACAAGGACAAAAGAAACAATAAAACAGTGAAAGGAAAAAACTAAAATCAAAACACACAAAATGCACTAAACAAAAGCAAAAAAGACACCAAAATAACACTATTTTACCCATCTAAACATTTTAAAAAAAAATTTCTACTGTCGAAAGCTAAATGAAAATGAAACTCAAAAATCAAATAAAAAATTTTAAAAAATTGAAAAAGTTGTCAAAACGATGGAATTCAGCTTAAAAACGAAGACCTCATTGCATAGCAATGGCTATTGATTTTTAGCTTGTTTTCCTTCAACTGACCAAGTTTTAGGTCAATCGGAATACAAAAATTTGGCCAAAACAGTACACGCGAAAACTACTAAATCACATCGAAGCAAGGGAAAAAATAAAGGAAAACTGGCACCAAGGCACCAGAATTCACACAATAAAACCCTAAAACAGCAAAGGAAACAAAACAAAAAGAAAAAACTATCACGACAATGCTCACACAATATAAAAATTTGGCCGAAAGTGGACGAAGATAGCAAAGGAGACAAAATAACGGCAAAGAAAATAAAACAAGGGCAATAATAGCACAAAGTTCAGCTCATAGTGCTTCTCACAATGCAATTTCCTTGTCCACAATTTTTGCAGCTCAATCTTAGTTGGTAAGAATCGAAAACAACACAGAACAGAAACACTAAACATGGAAAGAAAACCTAAGCAAAACAGAAAAAAAAAAATAGGAAAACAAGTAGAACAGGAGGAGAATGATGAAGAACAATGACTAGAAACAAGAACAATAAACAAATAAAACAATAACAAAAGAGTCTTAAGAAGATTAATATGTTAGGTAAAATCCCCGGCAACGGTGCCAAAATTTTGACGGGTGCCGAACCGTACAAAATTAAACTACTAATTGCAACTAAATTGTAGTATAGGATGCAACCAGTGTCGTCTCCCAAGGATTCACCAGAACAACTAATCTTTTAAGAACTTAAGCAAGAACATAATAAGGGGGCTTTGTGTTGAATGCAATATACTAAGAATTAAGAAAGCAGTAAACTGAATTTATCAAATAAGAGAAAACGCAATCAACTCAAGCAGGCAACCAAACCTTAATCCATCCTTGTTCACTAAAGATAAACTAGATCTGATTTAATTCTTGGTTAAGTGTTACCTGGAACCCCTAACAATAACACTTAGAATTCCTACTGATTTACCAATCAGGATTCAATTAATCATGGAATTAAGACTCTAGGCAACCGCTCTATATCACTAAATCCAGATTAATTTAATAACCGAATGATCCAAGTTAACCATATATTAAAGACATTTAAAGTATGATTATCAATCTGATTACTGTTATGAATCTAATCAACCGATTTAAATTCATACAACTCATGGAATCAAAGTACCATTCAATCACATGAAGAAGGGGAGAAGCAGTAATTCAAATTAAATTAAATCAAACCCGGTTGAAGCACAGGAACTCTGGATTGTCAAGTTTGACTCCTCTTGAATTGATTACAAACGAACTTAGCCCTCAATTGAAGGCTTAAACATAAGGCAAAAGTAGAAAAACGAACTTAGAAAATAGGAGGCAGCAGCAGCTCAAGGAATTTCATATCTCTCTGGTTGTGTATGATTTGCCTCAACAACTTGAGAATATATACTAGTTGGCTGCCTCCTCTAGGTTTCCTAATGGTTTCCTAACTACAAAATAAACGTAGTTTCCTAAATTATTAATGGTAAAAATATGATCAAGCCCTAGTGTCATGTGTGCTGGCCCAATAAGTAGATGTTGGCCCAAATAAACATGCTCTGGTCCAATAGGCAGCCCTAAGGAAAGGAATCAGCCAATGCTGGGCGGAGCAGAAAATCTGGACTGTTTGCACGTGAATTTCAGTTGTCCAGACGTGAGAATCAGCTTCTGGGCTCTTCATATGAAATGTGTCATTTTCTGTCAGCGTTCCAACGAAACTAGAATCACATCAATCGCACATCTGTAGCAAAAGATATGGTAAAAAATGTAAATAGTGCCAGAATTTAACAATTAAGCAATTAAAATCTACAAGCACCAACAAGTCCAATTCTACAAAACATGTCTAAAAGCCATAGAAATACTAGAAACACACACTAAAAGACTAAGTATAAGGGAAACAAATAGTATAAAATAATATGTTATCAGGTTGGTTGGGGTAAAGGAGGAGGAGAGATGGAGTGAAAAGGAATAGTAATGATGAGAGAGGGATCAGCAAAAGATATAAAAGCAGTGGACTCTATGATAGAAGAGGTGGACTTGGACTAAAACTGTGGGTAAGGAAAGACGTTTTCAATAAACTCAACGTACCAGCTGGGTTACATGCGGTTGGTGAGGGGATTAAAACAAAGGTAAGCACTTTGGGAAGGGGAATAGCCGAGGAAAAAGCAGGTGGAGGAACGTTGATCAAGTTTAGATTTGGTGTAAGGCTTTAGCCAAGGGAAGTAGAGGCAATTAAACGTTCGAAGCTTAGTGTAATTAGGAAGATAACCAAATAGCTTAGTATGGGCTGTGGACATATGGGGAATAGGGGTGGGCATGCGATTAATCAAGTAAGCAATGGTTTGAAGAGCATAAGACCAAAAGGAAGAGGGTGGGGAAGCTTGATGAGGCAAGCAATGAACTATTTCAACCAAGTGACAATGACGGCGTTTAGAGACACCATTATGCTCAGGAGTGTGTGGAGGAGTGGTGAAATGTGAGATACCATAGGAGGCAAGATAAGAACAAAAGGCAATAAATTCGCCACCATTGTCAGTGTAAAGTGTTTTTATTCGGGTGTTGAATTTGTTCTCAACAAGATTTTTAAAGGTAGGAAAAATGAGGGAAACATCATATTTGTGTTTTAAGGGATATAACCAAATATATTTGGAATAATGCTCAACAAGAACAATATAAAACCAAAAATGATCAATGGAAGAGACAAGGGATGGACCCTAAACATCAGCATAAATAATATCAAGACGATGAGTGCTAGTGACAGTAGACATGGAAAAAGGTAACTTATGGCTTTTATTGCAAAGACAAAAAGTACATGCAAGTGACTTTAAGCTGGAAACATGTAAATGATTGGAAGAAAGTACATGAGATAAAATCCTAGGGGCTAGATAACCAAGCCATGAGTGCCATAAGTGCAGGGTAGGTTGGATGGTGACATGTGATGCTTGTAGTGATGATGAGGGAATGGACGAGAGCTTGTAGACATTGCCTTCATTTAGCCCTTGCAAAAGAGTCTCCCCCGTGTTCACTGCCTTGACCTTAAAATAAGAGGGAAAAAATTCAAAGGAGACATTAGGGTTTTATAGAGAGATCAAGTAATGATAATGATAAGATTAGGCACTATACATTTGAATAGGTCAACCTAATCTGTTTGTAACAATCTTATAGATTAGAGTTTGAGTTTCAGGAGGTCACTACACCAATAATCTCCACCCAGAGAACCTCAAAAATTCATGCAACGTGACCAAAGTGATGTTGCTTCATGATCTTTGTGGAAGCCCCAACTCTGTCCTTCTTTACAATCTTTGTGTTATTCCTCACAGAGAGTTTAACGGCATCATAGAAGTTGTTGATCAGGATCATGTGAATCATCATCTTAGGAAGGCTTCAATGCAATATTAGGGTTTAGTTTAGGATATCATATGGATTTAGAATTATTGGTGTATTTAATTATTTCTTTTTCATATGTTAAGTTTTCAAATTGTTTGTACTCTTCTTTATTGTATCAATAAATTTATACAAGTGGAAGCTCATATCCTGTCCCTCTTTATGATCTTTGTGTTGGTTTTGATGGAGAGTTTAATGGCATCGTAGATGATGTAGGTAAGGATCATGTAAATCGGCGTCTCAAGAAGCCTTCATTGCAAGTTTAGGAGTTTAGTTAGTATTAATTTAATATAAGAATTAACCAAGAGTATATGTCTATCACTTCAAGAAGGAATGTAGGTCTATTGCCCTGCAATAATTCAATATATAAAGAGTAACATGAAGCCTATCCCTCTCAAAGTCAGTATCAATAATAAGAATTGATCATTCTAACAACATTCTCTAATAGTAAACAATATTTTTTTATCTCCATAATATATTTTGGTCTGATATTACAGAACCAATGTCCAAGAAATTAGTGCTCAAAAAAGAAAGGTTGTTTGGCATTTTACAGAGCCATTGTGATTGAAGCCTGTGTCTACAGCCATTGTTCGCAAAAGAAGATAAAGTAGAAAGGGATTTTAGAGTAATAGCTGCGATGCTAATATAGTGGATGCCTTGGTATGATTTTTCATACATGTCCTCTCATTATTTATACTTCTCCTTGCAAAACATTTTCTTGTCCTTGGGGACAATATATTTCCATACCCAATATATTACTGAGAATACCCTATTGAAATGGATTTTGTTGATTGACTTGGTAATTCACAATATTCTAAATAGTAGATATGCTCATTGAAATCTGGTCATATGGAAGGAATTTTTAAAATTGGGTCATCAAATACAAATGAACCAGCAAAATATATTGGTAACCAAATCCAAATGAACCAATAGATACCCTGAGAATACCAAAAAAGTTTGAGAGTTTCATTGTGTTTAGGATTTAAAATTTTGAAGTCTAACAAGTTTAATTAGAATAGTGAAACATCTTGCTTGCAAATTAAGGCAGAGACTTTACTTTTTTCTTGGAGTATTAGTTTCCGTTTGGCCTTTTTTCCTCTTTTTTTTTTTTAAAAAAAAATTATTCTATTCTATTGAGAGAGGGTTTTTTTTTTTTTTTTTGTTTTAGTGATATGTGGAGGGAGGTTTATGGTTGGAGAATTAAACAAAGTCTAACTCAAAACGTTCCTCACATACTTCAAGAAAAAAATGTATATCAATTAATTGTATTCCCCAACAATAACAAAGAAAAAGGAAAGAAGAAAATTAATTAATTAATTTTTCCCCAAGAAAAGAATAAAACGTGTGGTGCAACCATGCAATTAATTTTACTCGTCCATAATGAACTAGGAAACCCTAAACACAGTTAAACTCATAAAATTTCGGTATAAAAGGAGAGTACCCCCTTCCCCATTCACTCATTCAAAAATACTCTACAAAACAACTTCTACAAGGAAAAAGTGTAACTAGAATAACGTTTTTGTTGAATTTTTTCCCTGTAGACTGGCCAGCCGCTGCTTCAAGGAAAGAGTGACAAAACATCTATACACTTCCAACACCGCCCACCTCCACTTCTCCCACTTCTTATGCCGATGCCACCACCCTTTCATCCTTTGCTATGAGGTGGCACAACTGCTTAGGCCATCCTTCCCCTGCTGTCCTACATCAAGTTCTTGCCACAACCAGTCTTCCTGCGTCACTCAAGTCTCTATCACCTTGCGTTGCTTGCCATCAATACAAAAGCCACAAAATTCCTTTTGTTAAGTTGACTTTATCTAGTAGTACAGCTTTAGAACTTTTGTATTCAGCTGTCTGGGGTCCCACCTCAAATGTTTTAATTGATGGATTTAGATTTTATGTAATTTTGATTGATCATTTTTCAAGATATACTTGGTTATATCCTTTAAAGCATAAATCTGATATTGCCCTTATCTTTCCAACATTTAAAACCCTAGTGGAAAACACTTTTAACTCCAAAACTAAAACACTCTCTTCAGATAATGGTGGTGAATATCTTGGATTACGAAAGTTTTTCTCCACTGATGGTATATACCATTTCACAACCCCCCCCCCCCCAAACTCCTGAGCACAATGGACTCTATAAAAGGAAAAATCAACATCTTACTGAATTAGCAAGATGTCTTCTCCATCATGCCGCTATACCCCTCAAATTTTGGCCCTTTGCATTTAAAACAACAGCCTCCCTCATCAATAGGTTGCCAATGCCCCTTCTCCACCAAAAATCACCATTTTCCATTTTATTTAACAAACCACCAAATTACTTCAAATTACATACTTTTGTTTGTCTATGTTTTCCATGGTTACAACCCTATGTACGCAATAAACTTCTTCCCAAATCCAACCCCTGCGTTTTCCTAGGGTACTCTACCTCCCAAAGTGCTTTCATTTGTTTAGAACTCCAACCTCACAAAATTTATTTCTCTAGACACGTCCAATTTCTAGAGGACTCTTTCCCTTTGGCTACCCTTTCCCAATCAAACTCTACCAACCCTGCTGTAACCAACTCTCAACAGTCACCTCCTCATGACTTCCTCTCCTTTAAAAATCCTAATTTATCTCAAACTCCAACTCTAGAGTCCCCCCTCCCTATAACTGAGCCCTCTCCTACATCCCTTCCCCATACAAATACAACTCTCTCCTCACCCATTACCCTCTCAAACTCGGCTATCCCATCTCCCCTACCCATAATAGTGTCGTCATTCTCTCCCTCTGTAGCAGTGGA
This sequence comes from Cercis canadensis, assembly GCA_003255065.1. Classification (NCBI taxonomy): domain Eukaryota; kingdom Viridiplantae; phylum Streptophyta; class Magnoliopsida; order Fabales; family Fabaceae; genus Cercis; species Cercis canadensis. Next base: position 118,377 of record QAOA01001576.1, read on the forward strand.
TGTCCAAGATTCTCCAAGGCTTGACAACCATTCAGCGAACTCCTCTACCACAAACCAGCACCCCATGGTTACTCGGTCCAAAAACAACATACATAAACCTAAACAAGTATACACTGTGTCTAAATACCCAATCCCTCAAGCCATTGAATCCATATGTGTCTCTCAAGCCATTAAATCTCCCCACTGGAGACAAGCCATGTCTGATGAGTTTAATGCTCTCATGACTAATGGAACTTGGGATCTTGTCAAACCCCACCCTTCCTTCAATGTGATTGGAATTAAATGTGTTTATCATGTGAAACGTAACCTGGATGGTTCTATCTCTTGATATAAGGCTCGGTTAGTGGCCAAAGGATATCATCAATGCCCAGGTATAGACTATTTTGATACATTTAGTCTAGTTATCAAACCCCAAACTATCAAAATAGTATTCACTGTAGCTCTCTCTCTTGGCCTATTCGCCAAATGGACATAAACAATGCCTTTCTGCAAGGCAATCTTTATGAAATTGTCTACATGCAACAACCACAAGGTTTTGTCAAGTCTCAGTATCCCTCACATGTTTATCAGTTGAAAAAGGCCTTGTATGGCCTCAAACAGGCACCACGTGCATGGTTTCACATGCTTTAAGACAATTTTTTGCTCTCATATGGCTTTATCAACTCTAAGACCAACACATCTCTTTTCATCTACAAGAAAGGTACCACACTAACTTATTTTCTCATTTATGTGGATGACCTCCTCATTACAAGGAATAACTCTACCTTTCTCAAGACTTTTTTGGATGCTCTTGCTACTGCTTTCTCTCTAAAAGATCTTGGCTATACCAATTACTTTTTGGGACTTGAATTGCTGCCCACAGAAAAGGGGCTCTTTCTCACGCAACCCAAGTATGTTCGCAATTTCTTAGAAAAATCTAACATGACAGATACCAAGCCAGTGCAGACGCCCATGACCATCTCTACTAATCTTTTTCTGCTGAGTTCTACTACTGATGGCACTATCTACCGCCAGTTAGTTGGCTCCCTTCAATAATTGGCCCTTACTCGCCTAGACGTCGCCTATTTAGTTAATAAGCTAGCACAATTCATGCAATCCCCCACTGATTTACAGCTGCAAGCACTGAAGTTTCTCTTAAGATATTTGAAATCTACCATCTGTCATGGCATTTTCATTCGGCCCACTAAGCATTTCCAACTCACAGCTTACTGTGATGTGGATTGGGCGGGTGACACAAATGATAGGCGGTCCACAGGAGCATACATCGCCTATCATGGCAATACTCCTATTTCTTGGAATTCTAGAAAACAAAAATCAGTTGCTCAGTCATCAACAGAGGTACAATATTTTACCATTGCATCTACTTCCACTAAAATTATATGGCTTCAACAGTTACTCACAGAACTCAGTATCAAGCAGCCCTCATCACCTCTAATTTTTTCAGACAACATTGGTGCCACTTACCTATGTGCCAACCCGGCTTTTCATTCTAAAATGAATCATCTCTTTATCGACTATCATTTTTTCTGAGATCTTGTAACCAACAAAACACTTCGTGTCTCTCACATTCCATCTTCACATCAACTTGCCGACCTCCTCACCAAACCACTTCTAGCTACTCGATTTCAAACCTTATGCTCCAAGATTGGCGTCATTGATCCCCCTTCCATCTTGAGGGGGCGTAAAGGAATACTAGACCAAACCTAGTAAAAGACTATCACCTATTATCTCTAGATTTAGATTAGATTAGCTTATATCATCTCTAGGCTTATCTCATACACTTGTATATATATATATACACATCTAAGCAATTAATAAAGTAAGACATTTTCTATACAAATTGTTGTTTCATATAGATAACCTTCTTGATGATCAGGGGAAGCAATTCTTGGGCCTAACCGAAGAATGTTGTAAGAAGTACAATGAGATCTTTTGCAGTAGAATGCCAGCGTGTTTGTGCCGTTATCTCCACCTAGAGAACCTCAAAACTTCATTCAACGTGACCAAGGTGAAGTCGCTTCACGATCTTTGTGGAAGCTTCAACTTTGTCCCTCTTTATGATCTTTGTGTTGGTCCTCATGGAGAGTTTAACGGCATCATAGAATTCATTGATCGGGATCATGTGAATCAGCGTCTCGGGAAGGCTTCAATGCAAGATTAGGGTTTAGTTTAGGATATCATATGTGTGGACACCTATTTCCGTCCAATAAATAAAAAAATAAAAAAATAAGAAGAAGATAAACTAACATGCTAGTGATAGAGATGTGAGTTAACAAAAGAGAGAGGGATAAGTGATTTAGAAAAATAAAAATAGAGAAAGAGACTTAGTGGGATTCATGTGCATGGTTTTTATTTTTTTTATTTTAATAAAAGGAAGTAAGAGTCATGGTTAAGTTAAAAAACAAAAGAGAGAGATAGAGATTGTGTACAATTGAAACACCAAAAAGGGATAGAGGGATAAATGTTTTAAAGAGAGAAAGAGATGGGGGTTGACACAAATAGTGAGAGAGATGTGAAGGACTTAGGTGCAATGTGAGTAGTATAAAAGCAAGAGGCAAGGGCTGAAAAAAATACCAACAGAAATAAACAGAAAAAGAATAATATAGAGAATATAACCGAAACAAGGAAGAAGAGAGGGCAAAGAGAAAGAGAACCAAGGTAAGATATCTTCATTTTCGCAGCTTTTAGGCAGCTCTGGCAGTAGTTGGTTTTATTTTTCTAGATAAAGCTTCAGGGCTCCAAATTAATTGATGTTGGTCTCATTAGAACCGTAAGAGGTGTGTTTTTAATATATATTAGTTTCAGATTTTGTGCATGTCTCCTCTGCTCCCAGTTTTGATTTAAGTTTGGCTGTTTTTCTGCCCTGTCAAGCCTTTAGTTTTCTCTGGCAGTGTACAATCTTTTATTTCTTTCTGGAGTTATACGGCTCCAAATTAATTGATGTTGATCTCATTAGAACCAAAAGATGCATAGTTTCAATATATATTATTTTCAGATTTTTTCCATTTCCCCCCTGCTCTGAGTTTTGATTTAAAGTTGGTTGTTTCACTGTCCTGTCAAGCCTGTTGGTTTTCTTCGACAGTGTGCAATATTTTATTTATTTCTGAAGATATACGGCTCCAAATTAGGTGATATTGATCTCATTATAACCGCAAGAGATGTAGATTAAATATATATTATTTTCAGATTTTTTTCATGTCTCCCTTGCTCTCGGTTTTGATTTAAAGTTGGCTGTTTTTCTGTCCTGTCAAGCCTGTTGGTTTTCTCTGACAATGTGCAATCTTTTATTTCTTTCTAGAGTTATACAGTTTCAAATTAAGTGATGTTAGTCTCATTAGAATCATAAGATGTGTGGTTTAAATATATATAATTTTCATATTTTTTTAGGTCTACTTTATTCTCAGTTTACATTTAAAGTTTTACTGTTTTCTGTATTGTTAAGCTAGTTGATTTTCTACGACAGTATATAGTCTTTTAAATCTTTCTGGAGCTATAGGGCCCCGATTTAGGTGTTTCTTGTCTTTTTAAAATCATAAGATGTATATATTCAATTTGAGAAATATTCATAATTATTTATTTATTTATTTATTTATTTTTTGTTGATTGGTTGAGGTTCTATTTAGTCCGCTGTTATTGATGTACTAAGCTATTTTTTGTATGGACTGGACCCGGCCCATGAAATGTCGGTTTATGTCCTCTGATTTGTTGAGTTGGTTCCTATTCTAGACTAAACTAGGCCCACAAAATAGGCTTACATATCATGCATTTTACATTTATTTAGTTAATTCTGTGCGACTAGCATCCATAGGCCCCTTACTTGTCAAGGGAGGGATAGGAGTGACTTACCCCCATAGGGGTGGCTCTCCTAGCTGCCCGAGGTAAGGATAAGCACCGCTTTGGGAACCAAGAAGCGAGGGAACAAAGTGGAAGGATTAAGACGCAATTCGATTCATGCATAACATAATTTTAACTTAAATCTCTTTTTATTTTCAATTTTTTCAAAAATAATAATAACAATAAAATAAAAGATAAATAAAAAAAATTTCCTTTTGAATCATTATGAACTACGCGGACTTTGATCCCTAATTAGGGTACGTAGGCATTCGAGGGTGACGAATCAAGTCTTGTTTTAAATAATCACTTATTATTCTTTTAGGGCTAAAATAAATACAATTAGGTCATGATTTAATTTGCATAATTAATTTTAGGTAACCGTCATTTAGACGGGTGTTATAGGGTGTCTAACACATTCCATATACACAATTAGACTCCCGAACCCTCTCTGGTTCGCAGACATATTTTTTAGAAATTAAAGGGCTGTCCAATTGTTCCCCAGATTTTTAATACAATTGGTGGCGACTCCAGAGTTTTCATTTCAAAAACTAAACCTCTCTTATTTAAGCCATCAGCGTTATAGCGACCTCCGGGTACGTTATGACAATATGGATTTAGAATTATTGGTGTAATGAAATATGTCTTCTTCTTCTCTTTTTTCATTTGTTTTTTAGATTGTTTGTACTCTGCTTTATTGTATCAATAAACTTATTTGGTTGTTTTGTTAATACTAGAAATAATCCCATCTAGACGTAGTGTTCTTCCTCTTTATTTAATTCAAGAGTCAGTTACTCAGCCAAAAAAATAACCAAAAGTATTGATTTCTTGCTTCGTTATCTTTTCGGAAGCTCCTACCTTGTCCCTCTTTATGATCTTTGTGTTGGTTTTGACGGAGAGTTTGTAAAAGTTGTAGGTCAGGATCATGTAAATCAGCGTCTCAAGAAGCCTGCAATGCAAGTTTAGGAGTGTGTTTTGTGGTTTGGCTACAACTTTGGATTCAAACACAAAATCACAAACTTTGAGAATGACCTTAGTATCACTCGGCCTCTGGCAATTTGGTAGAGTTCAGGAGTTTTTAGTTTATGATATTGTATGCATTTAGAACAAATGGTGTGTAATGATTTCTCCTTTCTTTTTCATATATCATACTCAATGGATACTGTATCCAATAAATTTTATCTGGTTGTTTTGTTATTAACAGAAAATATCCCATGTAGAAGTAGTATTATTTATTTATTCAATTCAAGAGGATCAATTACTCAGCCAAAAAAATAAATTCAAGAGGATAGATTACTTGCTACAAGAATTTTTTTTTTTTAAAACAGTATTAGTTTTACTCCCTTTACTTGGTATGGTATTAATTATATTAATCAAATTATTCAAAGGAGAATGGTATATAATATCATTCACAATATAATATTCCATGAGTTACAATATTAATATTCTACCAAATCCATGTTACTATAATAGAGAATTTTATTTTTTTTGAAAATGATATCCAAATTCAGAAAATACCTTTTAGAAATGAGAACAAGAAATACAAATCATTCTTCTAATAATTGGGATGTGACTTTTATTATAAATAAGGAAGGAATCATTACACGTCCCATTCAAAGATAAACTATAGGACAACTAAATTTTTCATAGTAGATTATTGGGACGGGATGAGAATGGGAACCAAATTATTTTATTAACCATTGTGGTGTCCACTTTGAAAAGTTAAGATAAATATGTATTATCGATAATGTTAGAATCTGACTTATGTGTGAATATCTTATGTTATAAAATAATTAAATTATTAGAATCATTGTAGTTTTCTATTTAAATTTCTCAAGGAACATTTTTGGATGGATGTTTACAGAGGATCTTGCTGATCTAGAACAATCAAAAACATTTTAAATGACTGATGTTGCTATCTCTTTGTTCATTCATTGGATAAGGAAAAATAGTCCTATTTCTGGTTTAATAATTTTAGCCTTTGATTGTGCAATTAAGGGATGATTTAGGCAGTTTGATTTATCTAAGATGTTATGCATGTTAATTGATATATAACTATGGTCTAGGTAATTTATAATTGCAATGGAATGGGAAAGGAAACAAAAATCAATTTTATAACTCAGTTTGGGTATGGTTGAGGTAAAAACAATAATTGAATATCTTATAGCACTTGAAAAAATAGTGGATTAAACCATGTTTACATGCTTCCTAAAATAAGGTACAATTTGCACACCCTTTCTTTGCATGATAAAAGGTGTGAATTTTAAATTGAAATCATGGTGCTTTTCTTTTTTAAAAAAAGGTATTAATAGCAAATTGGTATTATAATATTTAGAGATGTGTGATAAGAAACTTATATAACATAGTTTGCCAACTACGTTTCATTTTTGCAGTTATCAAAAAAATATATGGGAAAGAGAACATGGGATAATATGACATCTTTATATTACAAAAGCACTAACCTTGCAAGATTGGAGAGCACTTTAGCTTATTGGTTTAATTGTTTCCTTATTAATATTGAAATCAATAATTATCTAATAATATAGCTTCATATCTTCTAATTCATTAAATTAAAAATTTAGATATCCTCTCAAAATTATCAAGAAATGATAAGTTTGTCAGAAATAAAATAATGTTTCGGAATATTTCCTTCATTGAATCCATATTTTGAATTTATTAAGTTGACGAGGGATTTAGAATATTACCATGTTGAAGTGCTTTGTTGTGTAACATCTCTAACTTCCATTGGACATTAAAGATTTGGCTAGAAAGCAGAAGCTGATTTTTAAGAATTTATGGACACTTTGTGATGTCTCTGATTTGTCTTGTGTTTCTTTAGTTTCCCTTCCCTTGGTGTTGGAAGAAATTAATGTGCTTAAGAGAAATAATTTGATATAATCCCTATAAATACATTTGGTTTTTTTGTGAATTTGTTTGGGTACTTTTATTTATGAGTCTAGATTTGAACACAAACCCAAAAGAATTCAGGACGACCTCCGTACCACTCAAACACAGTCTATTTGGTCTTTAATTTTGGTTTTGATGATAAGCCTTGACTTATTTTATTACAATTTTTTTATGTCATTCAAAGTCTATCATGTTATTCTTAATTTATATATTTAATATGTAAACCTTTTTGTTTATTATTGAATAATTTTATTTTTGATGTAGAAATGTGTTTTTTATTTTTAAGTAAATGCTGAAGGCATTAATTATTTTTTATTTTTTAAAAATTTATAGATGTTAATCAAATAACTAGGAAGTGACATTTATTATAAATAAGAAAGAAATTATTGCATGTCACATTTAAAAATAAACAAGGAGGACAAGTAGATTTTGGTAGTTGATTTTTGCAATAAGAATGGGAACCAAATTATTTTACTAATCATTGTGGTGTTACTTTGAAAAGCTAAGATAAATATGTATTATAGATAATGTTATAATTTAGCTTATCATGTATGGATATCATATAGATCATATTATAATTAAATTATTAGAATCACTGTATAGATATTATTTTCTATTTAAATTTTTGAAGGAACATTTTTTTATGGTTGTTTAGAAGAGGATCTTGCAAATTGAGAACATTGAAAATATTTTAAATTGCTGATGTTGTTTTCTCTCTGTTTGTTCATTTGATAAAGAAAAATAGTCATATTTTTGGTTTAATAATTTTAGCATTTGTGCAATTAAGTAATGATTTAGGTAGTTTGATATGTCTAAGATGGTATGCATGTTAATTCTTATATAACTAGGTGTGGGTAAAAGATAATTGCCCCGGAACGGGAAAGGGAACATAAATAAATTTTATATCTCTGTTTTAGTACAATTTGAGGTAAAAAAAAAAAAGATAAAAATTAAATACCCTATAACACTTTAAAATTGATGAAGAACAGACCAAATGTCACAAGGGACTATTCTAATAGGATCATAATTTGAATAACCATTAAACCAACCCTAACGGATGATCCAATAGGATTTCCTATTCTCAGTCTCATACCACCTTTACTCACAAGGGACTATGCTAGGGAGTTATTTTTAATAGAATAAATCACATAGAGTTATAAAAACTTATGCTCTAAATTAGAGTTTGTCAGACACACTATTCCGTGCTGCCCCCCGCCAGCCCATGCATCAGGTGGGCACCAATGCTAGATGAAAGTCCAAGAATGGTGGTGAAACTATTATTCATATACCAAATGTCATCTCACTATGTTGTGGTGATGATCCGATTCATGATATAGTGAACTCAACTTATCCTAAATTCATGACAAACATGCAAGATCCAAAATATTGCAAAGAAAGAGCGATCATTGCCCCTACACTAGAAGTGGTGAGAAAAATAAATGATTATATGGTTTTCTTATTGCCTAATTATGAAAGTATCTATTTGAGTTTAGACAATATGTGCAAATCATGGGGGAATGGACTGGACAATATCCATGCACCCAAATTCCTAAATAGTATCACCCTATTCGGCCTTCCAAACCATAGATTAGCACTGAAGCTGGGTGTACCTATCATGTTATTAAGGAACATAGATAAGCAAAATGGATTGTGCAATGGAACGAGACTGATAATCACCCAATTTGGGAGATATGTGATGGAGGGAAAAGTTATTTTTGGTAGTAACATAAGAGAAACGGTTTTCATTCCAAGGATAAACCTAACATCCTTTAATAAGAATATGTCTTTTAGACTACAGAGAAGACAATTTTCCCTACATGTTTGCTTTTCCATGTCAATAAATAAGAGTCAAGGTCATTCCCTGTCGCATGTTGGGTTATATCTACCAAAATCAGTCTTCAGTCTTGGACAACTTTATGTGCCTTTTTCAAGAGTTCGAACAAGGAGTGACCTCAAAGTTTTGGCAATCGATACAAAGCAGAGTTCCACAACAAGCACCACAAATATTGTCTTCAAATAGGTGTTCCATAAAATCACTCAAAGAGGCATGACATAAATTGAAACATATCATGTTTGTAAATAAACATATAAACTCTAAAGATTTAATCTTACACATTCTAATTATACCATTGTTGCATTTTCAAGATCAGAACAAGTTCATATAGACTTAAATGAAGGCATTGACAGCCCCAGCCCTAATCATATACCATGGGTAATTTCAATATAGTATTATCTCAATTTCTATTAGTATTATCTCACATGTCATCTAGGTTAGTTGCATTGGGGTTCTGTGCCTAGGATTTAATTGTTAATTGCCTGTTTGCATCATGCATCCTCTCTGGCAGAGGGGGACTTTTATCCTAAGGGATCCAGGAAGTCCCTGATTTTAGTAATATATGATTTACGAACCATGTTTTAATAAGAAACTCTTAAAGAAAGGGACCTAGGTTCAAATCCTTGAAATATGAATCTCATTCGACTTATGTGTGCTCTGTTTACCCTGTGGGTACATAGGCATCCAAGCTTCATTAGTTTGGATCTATCTCTTGCATTTTATGCTTAACCTCCACCCCCCCCCCCCCCCCCNCAATTCATTCTCTCCATTTACTTTTTGTTATCTTATTTGTATATTGCAATCTCTACATGTAAGACCCAATATTAAAAAGTTAAGCACTTAGTGTTAATCTTTGGACAATTGATCTACGGTACCTGCAAGGCATGCCACGTTGCCTAACTCATTCCTAACATGCAAGTTAATACCCAAATTAATATATGGTTCAAAACCTTAGTGATATTGGCATTTTATGTCATATTTTCTTTAAAAAAAAATATATGGTGGCAAACTTAACCTCAAAAAATTTCCCTCCATGTGGATCCTTGGATCCTAGCTAGGTTCGCACACCAGAATAATCTGATCTATCACTTATATAATTGTGGTTTAATTCTGAGATTTGGTCAGGTAGCTCATACTTCCTGCTTTGTCTACCTATTAATTGTGCTTCTGAGACTGATCAAACATTAAATATTTGGTGTCACCTTAGTGCTGCATTCATTTAAATATGAGCAAAATACATTTTTAATCCTTGAATTATTTTTTAAATATCATTTTAGTTCTTGATTTTTTTTTTTAGTATTACTTTAGTTCTCGAATAATCACATTGCCCCCTCAAATTAATCATTCGCAGCATAAAAAATAATCACTTAAAGGATTGATTTGACGAGCAAAGTGATTTTTCGATGACTAAAATGACACCAAACATAAATTAAGGATTAAATTGAAATTTGATAAATAATTCAGGGACGAAAAAGACATTTAACTCTTTAAATATATTGTAGGCACTTTGCCTTAGCTGGACCGTGGTATTCTTTACTTAGCTTCCGCAGATGCACTTTAAAGTTCTTAAGTTTGAGAAAACATGTAATTATTTTTAAACACCCAAAAAGTGAAGAGTATATATACTCGGAAATTGAATTTTTATTAATAGAAGCATGAGGATTTCCTTGATGTATAATGACAAGTGTAATGTTTGATATCAACGCTATAAGAAAATTCATTAATTAGCAGTAATGTTCTATCATTTGAGAGTTTATTTTTTAAAATTAAACAAAAGAGATGACCATTTATTCCAAGAAGTAAAAAAGACGAATCCATAATTATATATAAGATAAACAATGCTGAGAATTATAAGAAAAACTTTAGTACATCAAATTGAAAACATAACTCTTGAAGAAACCCTATATTTGATTCCTGAACTTATTTTAGATCTTCATTTTATTTTTTCACTTTTTTCTTAAATTATTAATTTTTTTTTCTTGCAACCCTTTGGATGTTTTGATGTAGAACAGGGAAAGGCGAAAATAACAGGATAACTGGAATCAGCCTCAAACTGAGGAGAAATACACAATTTTTCGAAAATGTAACAGGAGAAATGGCAAAATACTCAAAAAGGAGATTTATTATATTATTCTCAGATTATGCAAAAGTTGTGAAAGTACAGAACTAAGATATCTTATATAAGCACTCAGTAATTCTAATCCTATTAGGAAAAGTAATCCTAATAAGAATAGCCAACTAATCCTAATATATTTGTATTATAAGATATCCTAAGACCCAGACACAAAATTAAAAACTCCCCCAATTTCCCAATTACAAACCCTATCCCAAATCATAACATACATGGATAACTCATCAACTTAACATTAGTTTCATAATCCCATTCTGCATTAATGTTCTAGCCCCAACTTCTCTATCTTACTCGTCTGCAATCCTCTTTCCCTTGTCATCCGCCTTGGACACAGCTGTGCCTAGCAATCACCAAATGTTATGAAATCCATTATAAGGTGTACATAAAATTATGATTAAAAAAAAAAAAAACACAAAGCAATTACTGAAAATATTATTTAAGCAATTGCAAATTACCTTGATTCTCCTTGATCTTTAAAAATCTGAACACTCTCACACCTGTCAGATTCTTCACCCATGTGTTCACTAGGCTGAGGTGATAATATTTAGAGTAAAACCCCTTTTTAGTCCCTGAATTATTCAGTGATTGACAAGTTAGTCCTCCAAAAATGTTCGCTGACAACTTCGTCCTCGAATTATGGTTTCGTACGACAAATTAGTCCTTGAATTATATTCACTGACAATTTAGTCCTCGAATTATGGTTTCATACGACAAATTAGTCCTCGAATTAATCCTCAACTGAGGACTAATTAGTCGTACGGAACCATAATTTGAGGACTAAATTGTCAGCGAAAATTTTTCGAGGACTAATTTGTCGTACGGAACTATAATTTGAGGACGAAATTGTCAGCGAACATTTTTGGGGGATTAACTTGTCCATCGTTGAATTTTTTAGGGACCAAAAAGGGGTTTTACTCTAATATTTAATCAATAATTCAAATAAATAAGTAAATGAGTGATGGATAAGTAATAACATTTTTATGATCATCTAGCTATTATAATTAATTACAGGAGTTTTTCCCCTTTTCTATTTAAAAATATTAAGATATCAAGAATTCTTACCCTTTATCTGAGCATGGCTTTTGACAATCTAAATCATGAAGTTGGCCATTCTGTGGAGGAATGTTACAAGCTGATGAAGAACCAGTACCTGATTTATCCATTTGGTTCATTTCCGTTCCTTTGCAAAATTCCAATTGTTGGTACACAATTTGCAGTTCCCGTAATGTAGAATCTATTTGGGATGTGAGATCGCTGGAAATTGCAAGACAACCCTGACTAGGGTAATCTCTCCAGGCATTAGCCTCTGCTAGTATTGATTCAGCACAGGCTTTCCGTTGTTCTGGTACTACAAAACGAAGTAGGGTCAGTAGTTTCCTCATACTATAGAGCTTGAGTGCATTCTGAAATTCTTCAACCTATTTCCTGGAAACAATGGTGCGAATTCACAATTTATTGAGTCTTGATGCAGAGAATTAGAATCAAGAACATCAAATGAAATGCAGAAGAATGAATTGTAATTTCATTGTCTTTTCCTTCTAATACAGAGACATATATACCAGTAAATACATAGTAACATGTAAATACATTAACCATTCAGATCAAAACTAATCTAACTCTAATTTAACTGATTGCTAACTGATCATGACGTGGCTAACTAACTAATTTACTAATGCTGAATGGAATAAGTGTGGAAACGCGTGTCTAATACACGTGTCTAATACTCCCCCTCAAGGTGGGAGGTAAATGTCTAATACTCCCAACTTGGATAATAGGTATCTGAACTGAGTGACAAGGAGAGCTTTTGTCAAGATATCAGCGATTTGGTGCTGAGATTTAACATGAATCAAGTTGAGGAAACCAGAAGTAACATGCTCCCGGATGAAATGGCAGTCAATGTCCACATGTTTGGACCTGTCATGAGACATAGGGTTGGATGCAAGGTGAATGGCAGATTGGTTATCACAGAAAACCATAACAGAAGGCACTGGCAGTTCAAAAATTCTGCAAAGCTGTTGTAACCACAGTAATTCACTGGCGACACTAGCCAAGGCTCGGTACTCAGCTTCTGCAGAAGACCTGGAAACAGTGGGTTGACGTTTGGATTTCCATGTAATGGGAGAATTGCTAATGAAAACACAATAACCAGAGGTGGATCTTCTGGTGTCAAGGCTGCTACCCCAATCAGCATAAGCATAAGCAGTGACTTTAAGAGAAGAAGTTGAAGGGAAAAGTAAACCTTGACCTGGACAGGACTTTAAGTACTGAAGTAAGTGATGAATAGCATTCAGATGGGAAGTTCTAGGGGAAGACATATACTGACTGAGTTTGTTAACAGTGTACGTGATGTCAGGTCGAGAGATAGTCAAGTACATTAACCTGCCAATCAGTCACCTATACAGTGAAGCATCAGGCAATAAGCCCCCATCTGTTCTGTTAACCTTCAGTTTAGATTCCATAGGTATAGACAGAGGCTTGGAAGCAGCAAAACCAGTATCTTCTAACAATTGTAAAGTATATTTGCGTTGGGACAGGTAGATACCTTGTGCTGAGTGAGCAATCTCCAAACCAAGGAAATATTGCACATTGCCAAGGACTTTGAGTTTAAACAGTCTTTGAAGCAATTGCTAAACTTGTTGTACACATGTGGAAGTTGGACCTGCAATTATGATATCATCTACATAAACAAGGAGAATGACAAGGGTTGATCCGTGGCCAAGTGTAAAAAGTGAATAATCACTGTGGGATTGATGAAAACCATGGTGAAGCAAAGTGGTGGAAAATTTGCAAAACCACTACCTAGAAGCCTACCGTAAGCCATAAAAAGACTTTGTGAGCTTGCTTACCATATTCTCCCCCTTAGTGTGATTGCCCAAAGGGAGTTGCATGTACACTTCCTCAAACAAGTCACCATTTAAGAATGCGTTATTTACATCTAACTAGATCATGGTCCATTTCTTGACTGCTGCAACAGAAAGGAGTAATCTGACTGTGGTGATCTTTGCCACTGGAGAAAAGGTGTCCAAAAAGTCAATGCCAGCCTGTTGTGTGTATCCTTTTGCCACCAGACGTGCTTTATACCTATCCAAGCTACCATCTGCTTTATACTTTACTTTGTAAAGCCACCTGCAACCTATTGGTTGTTTGCCCTAGGGAAGTGGAACAACCTGCCAAGTTTGGTTTGCTTCCAGTGCATTAAGCTCCTCAGTCATGGCTTGCCTCTATTCAGGATGTTTGACAGCTTGATGGTAATATTGAGGTTCATAGATGGTGGAAACATGCATGAGAAAATCTTTATAGGAAGGAGAAAGTCTATGGTAAGAGATGGACTGATGGATGGGATAGGTGGATTTAGTGTTTGGGACAGTACAAATAGTCTTGCAAATAGGTTGGAGGTTTGATGGTCCTGGCTGTTTTTCTCAGAGGACTAGTATAAGGAGTGATGTCTGGGGCTAGAGATTCTGCAAGGGATGGAGAAATAGGGGAAATAGGCTCAAGTGCAGGATGGATAGGAGGTGGAATAAGTGCTGGTGCAGTGGGAATGGACACTGGTGTAGAATCAGGAACTGGTGCAAAATCTTGAGGAAGGGCAGGAATGACTGTGTCAGAGAAGATATCTATAGGGTCTGAAGGTGAAATAGTTTGAAAAGGGAAGGAATGTTCATGGAAGGTGACATCTTGAGATATGAAGAACTGTTTGGTGTGGATGTTGTATAGTTTGTACCCTCTATAGCCAATAGGATATCCCATGAAGACTGCTGGTGTAGCACGAGGAGCGAGTTTGGTTCTCTCAGGAGGAGTGGTGGAGGCAAAGCACAAACAACCAAACACTCTTAATGTTGTGTAAGGGGGTGCTTTGTGATATAGTAGTTCAAAAGGAGAAGTATTATGCAGTAAAGGGGAAGGAGTCTTGTTAATTAAGAAGGCAGCAATGCTAAGACATTCACCCCAAAATTGGATAGGCACTTTGGATTGGAACAAGAGAGCTCTGGTCACATTGAGAAGGTGTTGGTGCTTCCTTTCAACAATTGAGTTCTGCTCTGGTCTATAAGGACAGGAAAATTGGTGCAATGTGCCCTGAGATTTCATGAAATCAGTGAGCTGTAGTTCCTTCGCATTATCTGATTTGAACTGCCTGATAGGACTATTAAACTGTGTCTTGACATATGTGAAGAAATGCAAGACTGTAGCACTGGCTTCAGCTTTAGATTTAAGCAGATAAAGCCAAGTAAAACGGGTACAGTCATCAACCAATGTGAGGAAATATCGCTTACCATTATGGGTGGATTGGTGATAAGGACCCCAAATATCACAATGAACAAGATCAAAAGGGGATTTTGCAAAATTGTGATGTGAAGTAAATGACAATCTGTGAAATTTTGATAAGGGACAAATAGAGCAAGTGCTAGAAGAATAAGATGTAGAACAAGAGAAAGGAATTTTATTACTAAGAATTTTCAAAACTTTGTCTGACAAATGCCCTAATCTAGCATGCCATAAATGAGCATGACTGGAAGAATCCGAAACAGAAATTTGGAGCTACCTAACTGTGCCAATAGCAGTTACTGAGACTTTTGTTTTGTTTGGAAGGGTAACATATCTATGACTTAAGGATTTGTAAGAGACAAAAAATTGAAGGGAACAGACAATATGAGATGTTGCTCCTAAATCTATGATCCAAGATTGTGGATTATCTTGAAATTTAAGAGTAGTTGCAAAAAAAGCCATACCTTTCACATTTGTGGTATTGTTGGCATTATCCACCTCAAAATGATTTGTTTGTGACATTTGGGACTGAAGTAGGTGCACCAATTGATGATACTGCTGTGAAGTCATGTGGAATGATTCTTGAGGCTGATCAGGTGTAAGCAAAGACAAATCACCAACTTGATTGGCATTTCCAGCATGTGTAGGTTTTCCCTTTTTGTAGCCAGGCACGTATCCAGGTGGATACCCGTGAAGCTTGTAGCATTTGTCTTTGGTGTGGCCAAGGATCCCACAATGCGCACACAATGGTCTATCCTTCTTGACAAACTTGGACTTGTTCTCATATGTTGACCTTTGTCCATTGACTGCATAGGCCATTTGTGCCTCAGTTTGAGCAGAAGAAAAACCAAGCTCTCGTTGCTTTTCTTCTTAAATTATCAAAGAGAAAACTTTGTTAATAGGAGGTAGAGGATCCATGAGCAGGATTTGGCCTCTGACATGAGAATAAGAGTCATTGAGCCCCATTAGAAAACATAACACATATTCTTGGAGTAAATGTTCAATCACTGGCCTAGCACCTCCACAATTGCAGCTACAAATTGATCAATATTCACCAATTTCTTCCCATATGCCTTTCAATTTGGTGAAATATTGCCCTATTGTCAATGTTCCTTGTGAAAGATTCACCAGTTCTTTCTTGAGTTGAAAGATTCATGTTCCATTTTGCTGTTGATATCGTTCTTGAAGGTCTTTCCAAATGTCAACAGCAGTGGCTGAGTAGATTACACTAGCAGTAATTTCCTTTGATACAGAATTGAGTAGCCAAGAAGCAACAAAGTTGTTGTTTCGGTGACAAGCTAAGAAGAGCTGAGTGTTGCTCGCATCAGGAATCTGGATTGATCCATCCACGAAGCCAAGTTTATTCTTGGCCAGCAACGCCATATGCATGGCTCGTCGCCATGAATTGTAGTTATCTCCAGTGAGCACCTGCGACACTAGAGTGAGGCCTGGAGAATCCGAAGGATGAAGAAAAAATGGATTCGAAGCATCGTTAATCGTGGATTCCGCCATTGATGAATCACGCAAGAAGAAAAATATAACCAGAAACAGAGAACTCCGATACAATCGAGGTTCAGTGCACAAACGCGGAAGAGCAATACTGCTCTGATACCATATTGAGTCTTGAGGCAGAGAATCAGAATCAAGAACACCAAATGAAATGCAGAAGAATGAATTGTAATTTCATTGTCTTTTTCTTCTAATACAGAGACATATATACCAGTAAATACATAGTGACGTGTAAATACAATAACCATTCAGATCAAAACTAATCTAACTCTAATCTAACTGATTGCTAACTGATGATGACGTGGCTAACTAACTAATTGACTAATGCTGAACGGAATAAGTGTGGAAACACGTGTCTAATACAATTCGCACCACATCTTTTCCTCCGGTGCCTACACATGGCACAAGGTTGAGAACCTCCATTCTCTCCATCCATTGTGAGTTTAGAAAATTGACAGGGAATGAGATTAGATAATTGTTCTTAGAATGATAATAAATCTGTGCATGATCAATTTTATTTATACTGAAGAGAAGAGGAATATAAAGTTTGGATTCAGATTTTGTTTTAGTTATATTTGCTAGTTATAATATGATCAGATTTAGCATTATAGAATTTAAATTCATATTTTGTTTTTAGCTATATTTGCTAGTTATAATAAAATTAGATTTAGGAAATGTAAAGTTTAAATTCAGATTTTGTTTGAGCCATATTTGTTAGTTATAATATAATCAGATTTCTTAGGATTTGGAAATTAATTAGTTTCAAATATTAGATTTTCAGTAAAAAAAAAAAAAAAAATCTTTGGATGATGTAACTACTTGACATATGAGGAGAGGCCTTGCCTTAATGGAGCCACTTGCAGCCTTAAGGCAGTCCCTCATCCCTTATCTCATGTTCAAACTTCTCCAACTGCAAAATAGCTTTGGCTATTTGACCATCTATCTTAGGTAAAAAAAAAAAAAAAAAGAAAAAAACAATCTACATGATGTATAAAATGTTTTCGATGCTTTTCATCCTCCTCAAAGTACCTCTTACTGTGAAGTCCTTGAATTTTGTAGAAATTTATATATTGCCATACTATATTTCTGCCCCTTCTCAATTCTAATGTTATAATTTCTTACAAGTATATAAACAAAAGAACTCATGTTTAATGATTTGACACAAATCATCATAATCAACAATAAAAAAATACTTGATAAATTAAAATATTGTGATTATACATAAATTTGCAAATTAGCCAAAGAAAATGTCTATTTAGATGCATAACTGCAAGTTTGATTCATCTAGCTTTGGATTTTGTTGAACGGGCTCAATAATATTTTGGCCATGTTTATTTATGCATAATATAATTTTTTTTTGTCATAAATAGTAGAGCTATATATTCTAACTGGGGATATAAGAGAATGAAGATTTAAACTTGGGACCTCGACCTTTATGGGAGATTCATAAACAAGTTAATTGTATCAAAGACACAAAACTATCAAATCCAAAAGGCTAATTAATTAATCAATTGTTCACTTGTGTTTAACGTGCATTATCATGATACTAAAGTCATTCTCAAGGCTTGCAATTTTCGTGTTTGAACATGAAGTCACAACCAAAGTAACAAAGAAAAAAAAAAAGCATGCACTATCATATTCATGATTGTCATTATGTTGATCATTAGATAAAAGCAAAATGGTTGTGAAAGTTTGCATTCCACAATACCTACCCAAAAATGTCCAAATCCAAAACATGTTCATTCCTTTAAGTAATTGCTACTATAGAGCTTCAAGCAAAAGATTGCTGTTAAAGAGTCCAAGAACTTTTATTTCAACAATTTAATATGCTTTTTCTAGCTAGATCAAAGAAATCATGCTCTCTAATCTAAAGATTTCTTATTATGTAGTAACTATATATTCAAATTCAAACTTCATTTAGCATCAAGTTTTCCTTAATTGTAATTGCAGTCTCTATTTACCTACAAGTAAAAAACAACCCCAAAAATATCTAGTTTAATAGAGGATGTAAATTGCCATCCTAATCTAACATAAAAGTCTTACTAGGAGGATCATACCAACAGAAGTAATTACAAGCATTAGCTGACTCATATCTACAACACCCAAAAAATTTCCTGCCTAGGTTCTTTTCAGACCAAGAAATTCGTAGACGGCATGGAATATTACAATGGCATCTCTGCACATCTTGACCATAAATTCTAGATGTCTCTCCAAGATCAATAGTGCCAGAAGACATTAATCACTTCGGACAAGCTTTGAAATGTTCAGACAATTGAAACCCCCAAGGTTCTACTTCCAATCCCTTCTTCTATTACCCTCTTCAATCTTCCAATGGAGCTCAATCACGTAGTCCCCAATTCAGTTTCTAGGGATTTCACTCAAATCCCCCTTTCAGAAGCTCAATCGTGGAGGGAGAAGGAAGAAAGTGAGCATGTGTCATTCACATGCCCACTTAATCTGATTTTTTAGGAAAATTAGGCTTTTAAACACTGCACGTGTATGGTACATGATTCTTTCCATCCATTAATGGACGTCCGTTTGGTCTTTGGGGGTAAATTTCACATTTAAATAGTTGAAGGAGCTCTTCTCTATATTTTTAAAGTTTTAGGGATAAAGTGCACATAATGCATAGTTCAAAGGGGTTTTTTTGGACTTTCCCCCTACCAAAAGCAACTTTTTTCTTTTTATTTTAATAGATTCAGTGCATTTTTTTTGCCTCAAAGAACAAAGTGGGGTCTAAAACGTTGGTTGACTCCGCAACTAAGTAATAGTGCATAAAATACGATGCCATCAGCACCATATCTCAGAGGTGACTTTATGTGTCTACACTATTAAGATATAGTATATATATCTGTCATTGATGGAGTATTCTAACTGGTGCAAAAAGTATTTGTCATCTATTAAGATATATATGTTTTGTTTTGGTGCCACTGCCATATTAATTGAGATATTTAACTCTTAACCCAAGCCTCCTATGATTTTAAGTATAATGTAATCGAAACACTATAATACGGCAAAACATGACTTCAAATATCTGGCGTTTATTTATTTTTTTTATACTTTGCTTATGATTTTGAGTTCGGACATAAAACTCAAGTCCTAAAGATAATATCAGTACTACTCGATCACAAACAATTTAGTGTATTATTTTTTCTTTGAACTAAAGGAAGTATCTCCCAAGATACAGATTTGATATTTATGTTTATTTAAAGCAAGTCGATAAAATTCATACTGTTAATATATAATTAATAGCCCATAAAAAACAATTAATAATTAAAAATACTTAAGAAAACCAAGTTGCTGTATTGGAAAGTATTTGTTGATATCACTTCAATTAAAATATTTCCCTCAAGCGTCAGCATAATCATCTTTCCAAAGTTTGTTTTTATTGGGTACTTTGGCTACTCTTTGCAAAGTTACCATTATCAGCTTCCCTCTATTTTTTGATAGGGTCAGGTCAATCATATCTAATTAGGCATTTTATCTTCATATTTCTTTGTAAAAACCTAATACCCTTTTTTTTTTTTTTTTTACTTTGGCCACAATGAGTTCAAACAAGAAACTACGACCGTTGAAGAATATTTCAGTATCGCTCGGTCATATGCTATTTGGTTACCTAATACTTCTTTCATACTGCTCTTTATGAATCAAATCACAAATAATATATTTTGATACTTTATAGATTAGCATAGGAGCATGAACAATAAAAATCCAAAAGTTTAAAGCCTTTCTTCTTACTCATTTTCAAATTACAATTGGCTAAATGTCTCCTCTTATTTTAGGGTAAAAAAAAGAAGACAATTGTTAGTATATATTCTGTGGCACGAAACTATAAGGATCCTATAGAAGAAGGGAAAACATGATATTGTAGTAATCTGTACATGTTTTTATATATAACTTTATGGCTCCTTTCAGCCATAATATACATTAATGGAAAATAATCATGGGAAAGAAATAAACCTATTGACTAGCCTGAATGATAACTGTCCAAAATTAATCATAGTTAATGTAGAGATATAAGCATGGTAAATATCTCTTCATTTATGCCTGAAATCATACCTTATACTGATGATGTGGAATCTGATTTCTTGATAGCAGCAAATGCTTTATTAGATCCAACCATTCTAAAATTTGTTCTTATCTCTTCCCGCATTTCACGTATGATCTTCATATCATCTATACTATAGCATTAATTAAGTTTGATCGCATCATGCTCAATTTGAAGTCAACGATAATTGGCCGAAAAAAACAATTGAAGTCAAAGATGAAAAGTTTGATAAACAACTTTCTTTCTCAGAAAGGTTGACCAATTTCTTGAACTAGTTGATTTTGTCTTACCATCAATAAAATTATTTTCAACAAATTGTGATATGAACATATAGAATATGAGAGAAATGAAAACTATTAAATAGTATTTTAAATGAAAATTTCAATACTTAAATTATTTTCTCTTTCATCACAGCAAAAGTTCATACAGTAGTTAAAGGCGATCGTATTGCCTTCATTTACATAATAATGAGAATTGAACGACATACTAACAATTTCCAACACTTATTCATTCTTCCGACTGATTTAACAAACCCTACATAATTTTGGAATGAATTCATTTATAAAATTCAATAACTCCCAAAGCTCCAGAGAATACACGACAAGCAACTTCATATCTTGAAAATCCAGCACCTTTGCATAAATATTCAAATTCTTTCTCAGTTCTTTCCTTCCCACCAGATTGTAGAAACATGACGTTGTCAAGAATGGCAGCGTACTTATCACCATCAGTTGCCCCTGGTAATTCTGGCATTATCAGATCCATGATAATGACCTTGCCACCATCTTTTAGGGATTCATGGCAATTTTTCAAAATTTGGATACATTCTTCATCAGACCAATTATGAGTTGTAGCCTGCAAGAATATACCCAAAATAGCTAAGCATACTTTATAGTTTATAAGTATGAACATCTAAATAGACTCAAATACTAGAACTTTCCTCAAGTAAGTGTTGACTAACCTTAATCATTATGGCATCACCTTCTGGGACACTTTTGAACATATCCCCACCAACATGCTCAATTCCTTAAAAAAAAATTGAAGAATTTGATGGAATTCATAAGTTATTTTGCCTAAATTAAAATATATATGTTGCTTTCTTTCTTTTTCTTTTCCCTTTTTATTTTCTTGTTTTCAGACATAAAGGTAATGTAACAAAAAAGAGAGCAGAATATATACCTGGGTGAGGTGGAGCATGTTCTATCACATGGGGTAAATCAAAGTTAATACCCTTTATTAGAGGGTACTTAGAGGTGATCATTTTGAGGCTTTGTCCAATACCACCAGCCACATCAACAAGTGTTGATATTCCTTCAAATCCTTTATATTTTTCAAGAATCTGCCTCATATGCATCGTAGAGATATCAGCCATTGTCCTATGGAACAAGGGTTTCATAGTTGAATCCGTTTTCATATATTCAAAGAGAGGCAACCCGTGTACTTTTTCAAATAAACCGTCGTCACCATCAAGAATAACTTCCTTAAAGTTTTGCCTAGATTGTAATTAACATCATAAAAATAAAGAAAAATTAAAATCCCTTTACTTCAAGTAATCAAATTAATAAAGGGCAGGAAGAAAATAGAATCAAATTGTTCATATATAATTAACTCTTCCAAACGACTCATCATCATAAAAATAGTATAGTACCTAAACCCTATAAATGAAAAATATATAGTTACTTACCAAAGTGCTAAATAGGCTGGGTGGAAAGATAGTCTGGCAAGCGTAGCATAGGAGGCTCCATAATTGTCGTTGAGTAAATATTTACCGGTGGGAGAGAGTTGATAAAGTCTCTCAACCCTACCATCTTCATTGACACGCTTTGAGCAAGTAAGAAGAGAGTGACTAGCAAGCAAAAATAGCATGCGGTCAAGCCTATGAGCTGTGTGTGCATGTTGAGTGGGAAGTTTAGCAGCAATTTCAGAGGGAGATATGCCATTAGGGCCTGCAATGATTTCAAACAGATTTAGCTCAATGGCAGCATTCAACACAGCAGGATAGACTTGACCGCTGGATAGCAACATGGCGTCAAGGCATGCATCATAATCATTTTCAATGGAAGCCATATTTGCTTCTCTAGGAAGATGCAGTAGATTTGCTATCCAATATTTTGGAGTTTACAACAAATGAAACTTGAAATAGCTTGCTATTTTCAGGAGTTGTGAGGTGGTATTTGTAGTGGTTTGGTACTTGAAAGCCTGTATTAGTAGCTAGTTGGTCAAGTTTCTCCAAGATTTATTTAGAGACGACTCTCTTGACTCTGTCATGGAGTTTTGGATTCAGATTATTTTAAGTTTTGTTGACACATGGGTTGTTTCTGAACCAGAGGTAGGCAGCAAACAAGTTGCTTCATTTTATATTAGGCCAGCAGTCTGCGATATATATTTTATTGATTATAGTCGTAATATATACTTGAAGCTCCTTCATTATGCCATTTAATAAATAATCTTAGAAGATAAATAATTTAAATTTTTTTTTTTTAAAAAAAAGAAGAAGATATGGAGGACTAGTCAATTTATTTGTGTCTTATCTAGCTTGTAATCTAATATTTGGCTGTTACTGGAAATGAAAGTTTATAATTTGATTTTCGAAGACTTTATATGTTGTATTTATAGTGTTTTGGTACTTGAAAGCCTGTATTAGTTGCCAGTTGGTCCAGTCTCTGTCTCTCCAACATTTATTTAGAGACGGCTCTCGTGAGTCGTGACTCTACCATGTAGTCGTCTCTCCAAGAGTGCCTTGGCTTACTTGCACGCTGTTAGCTCTATCCTTTTCTAGGCTTAGATCTTCCACACTTAGGATTTTGGTTTAAATTATTTATTTTGTTCATATGTCAATGCGTTGATCATAGTTGGTTTTTTGTTCTCTTCATGTATTAAATTGTTAAATGCTCATATTCATTAGATTCCTTTTCATATATTCATAGTTTATTCTTGTTATAGTCGTAATATATACTTGAAGCTCCTTCATTATGCCATTTAATAAATAATCCTAGAAGATAAATAATTTAAATTATTTTTTAAAAAAAAGAAGAAGATATGGAGGACTAGTCAATTTATTTGTGTCTTATCTAGCTTGTAATCTAATATTTGGCTGTTACTGGAAATGAAAGTTTATAATTTGATTTTCGAAGACTTTATATGTTGTATTTATAGTGTTTTGGTACTTGAAAGCCTGTATTAGTTGCCAGTTGGTCCAGTCTCTGTCTCTCCAACATTTATTTAGAGACGGCTCTCGTGAGTCGTGACTCTACCATGTAGTCGTCTCTCCAAGAGTGCCTTGGCTTACTTGCACGCTGTTAGCTCTATCCTTTTCTAGGCTTAGATCTTCCACACTTAGGATTTTGCTTTAAATTATTTATTTTGTTCATATGTCAATGCGTTGATCATAGTTGGTTTTTTGTTCTCTTCATGTGTTAAATTGTTAAATGCTCATATTCATTAGATTCCTTTTCATATATTCATAGTTTATTCTTGTCATAGTCGTAATATATACTTGAAGCTCCTTCATTATGCCATTTAATAAATAATCCTAGAAGATAAATAATTTAAATTTTTTTTTAAAAAAAAAGAAGAAGATATGGAGGACTAGTCAATTTATTTGTGTCTTATCTAGCTTGTAATCTAATATTTGGATTGAGGGTGAGGGGATTGAGAGGAAGAAACCGAGGGCTGAGAAGGTGATAAAGCTAGGCCTGGAGTAGAGAAACCCGAGGTAGAGGTGGTTACTGCTGGTTGAGTAAGAGGTAAGGATTGAGATAAGGAAGTGGAGATAGGAATGCAAGTGTTAGGCTGAGAAGGGATGACCACTGGAGAGGAAGTTTGAAAAGGAAAATCATTTTCAAAGAAAATGACATGTCTTGATGTATAAATTCTCTTAGTGGTCATGTCAAGACAATGATAGCCTTTGTGCTTACTGCTATATCCTAAGAAACAACAAGCAACAGAGCGATTTTGCAATTTATGGGATCTGTAGGGCCTAAGATAAGGAAAGCATAAGCAAGCAAATGTTTTGAAGTGAGAGTAATCAAGATTTTTACCATAGAGCAGTGTGTATGGAGTCTGAAACTGGAGTGCAGAATGTGGTAATCTGTTAATGGTGTGAACTGCAGCTTGAAAAGCAAAACTCCAATATTTGTGTGGCATGGCTACATTAATGAGCATGGATAACCCAACCTCAACTTGATGATTCCTTCTTTCAACCATGTCATTCTGTTCAGGGGTATGTGGACAAGAAAACTGATGCAACATGCCGAAGTTGGTGACTAGCTGAGTGAATGCTTGAAATTCACCACCAAAATCTGATTGTATGGTTTTGATATTGGAGTCAAATTGTCTTTCAACCATGGCTTGAAATTGTTTGAAAAGCCCTAGTGCTTCATTCTTAGATTGAAGTAAATATAGCCAAGTGAATATGCTATAGTCATCAATAAGTAGCAGAAAATAACATGCACCATTCACAGATAAGCAAGAGGGAGAACCCCACAAGTCAACATGGACTAATTCAAAAGGTCTTATTGCTTTAGAGTAATTTCTTACAAAAGGAAGTTTGTGACTTTTGGCTAGTTGACAAGTGTCACATAATGGTTTACTGTGTGTACTGAAAGTATGAATATTAAATTGCTAGAGTATTTTATTAACAATTTCAAGTGAAGGATGGCCCAACCTATTATGCCAAAGCCTCAGTAAATCAATACTAGATTGAGAGGGAGCACTAAACACTTGAAATACTTTGTTCACAGAGTCACTTGATGAATGTGCAGAGGGAACACAGTATAATCCTTTGTCAAGACCTCCTTTGAGTAGGATTGCTTGAGTTTTCTAATCCTTCACAGCAAAATAAGAATGATAAAACTCTACATAAGCATTGTTGTCACGACAAAGTTTTTGCACACTAACTAAATTAGCAGCAATTTTGGGAACATGCAGCACATTGTTGAGCATTAAGTGACCATGAGGAGTAGAAATTGAACTGTGACCAGTATGAAGCACAGAAAGACCCTTACCATTTCCCACAATCACTTTGTCATCGCCACTGAATGGATTATGCAAAGAAAGATTTGCCAAATCTGATGTGACATGGTGTATGGCTCCTGTGTCAAGAAACCAAGGGGTCTCACCAAGAAGGCCAAGAGCAGCCATTAAGACTTGAGGATCCTGTGTAGATGAAGAAAACTTATTAGAATTAGGAGTTTTAGGATGAAATTGATTGTCAAACCTGTGCCAACACTCCATTGCCACATGACCAATTTTGAAGCAAATATGGCACTATGGTTTTGAACCAAATGTGGTCTTTCCTTTATTGTGATAACCACCATGGGAGCCACCTTGTCTAGTGTTGCGATGGCTAGAATTATTGGTAGCAGGACCATGTGTTTAAGAATTATGAAATCCACGGTTCTACTGATGGGGATTTCTTTTTCCTCTACTTGAGTTGTACATGGCAGCATTGGCTTGCAATGGTATATGCTGCTCCACTGAGTTTTGACTTGCCTATCTTCTTTCATATGTTTCAAGATAGCTTTGTAAAGCTTGTACTGAGATAGAATCCAGACGAGAGGTAATTGAAGCCACAATTGGATTGTAATCTAATCCTAAACCTGCTAGCACAACCATTACTTGATCATCCAGGCTTATTGTTTCACCATTTGCTCGCAGGTGATCACATATGTGTTGGATTCGAAGCATGTAATCCATCACACTCAATCCACCTTTTCTTGTTGTTTGAAGTTGCAGACGTAGCTCCATAATTCTTGCATGAGAGGCCGAAGTATAGATTTCCTGCAATGCTGTCCAGATTTCATAGGCTGAATTGTAAGCCATGATTTGTGTCATCATCTGCTCAGTGAGAGAGGAGTATATCCAAATCATCACCAACCTATTTTGTCATTGCCAAAGCACATATTCAAGGTTCAAGATCACTGATCTAGTGGTTGTAGATTTAGAATCAGTGATTGCAATCCATTGATTTGGACATGGTCGTGTGCCTTCTAAAATATCTTCATATCCATTGGCTATCATGATGTTGAGCAATTGATTCCTCCATATGAGGAAATTATTGTGATCAAGCTTGATTGTAAGAGTTTGACGGAAAGTAGGGAGGTTAGAGTTCATACCAGCACATGGTGTTGCCATGGTGTTTGTTGAATGGTCATTCCCAAGATTCTGAGTTTCCGTCAATGGTGTCACGTTGAAGTTGGAGTGATCTTCCATTAATGAAGCTCTGATACCATATGAGATTTAGAAGCAAGAACCAGATTATGCAGAATATGCAATTCTGCAGAACTTGCTAAACCAGAAGTGATAAACGCAAGAAACTTAAAGAAGAGAAGAATAGAGAATGAAATATGAATTGTTTGATCTGAATTCTCATTGATTCAATGCATAGCATCTTACACTTTATATAGCACTTCGAATGCTTGCATAAAACTAACTTGTAGATGTTAATCCTAACTAACTAACAGCTCATATCAGTAAAATAACTGATAGCTTAATTACTAAACTAACATGCATAACTAACTTGCCAGATCAGCAATGCTGATCTGTCAGCTTGACTTCAGCTTGGCTTGTGCTTGACTCTAGCTTGACATGTGCTTGACTTCAACGTGGCTTGTACTACTATATTAACAATATCAGGTTACCTAACCCAAAACTATAACAGGAGAAATAGCAAAATACCCAAAAAGGTGATTTATTATATATTCTCAGATTATGAAAAAGTTGTGAAAACAAAGAACTAAGATATCTTATGTAAACACACACTAATTCTAATCCTATTCGGAAAATTAATCCTAATAACAATAGCCAACTAATCCTAATCTATCTTATTAGAAGATATCCTAAGACCCAAACACAAAATTAAAAACTCCTCCAATTACATAACTAAAACCCCAATTTCCCAATTACAAACCCTATCCCAAATCATAACATACATGGATAACTCATCAACTTAACATTAGTTTCATAATCCCATTCTGCATTAATGTTCTAGCCCCAACTTCTCTATCTTACTCGTCTGCAATCCTCTTTCCCTTGTCATCTGCCTTGGACACAGAGCTGTGCATAGCAATCACCAAATGTTATGAAATCCATTATCAAGGTGTACATAAAATTATGATTAATTAAAAAAAAANAAAAAAAAAAAAAAAAAAAAAAAAAAAAACCACAAAGTAAGTACTGAAAATATTATTTAAGCAATTGCAAATTACCTTGATTCTCCTTGATCTTTAAAAATCCGAACACTCTCACACCTGTCATATTCTTCACCCGTGTGTTCACTAGTCTGAGGTGATAATATTTAATCAATAGTGCAAATAAATAAGTAAATGAGTGATGGATAAGTAATAACAGTTTTATGATCATGTTGCTATTATAATTAATTACAGGAGTTTTTCCCCTTTTCTATTTAAAAATATTAACATATCAAGAATTCTTATCATTTCATCTGAATCTAAATTATGAAGTTGGCCACCCTGTGGAGGAATGTTTCAAGCTGATGAAGAACCAGTAACTGAGTTATCCCTTTGGTTCATTTCCGTTCCTTTGCAAAACTCCAGTTGTTGGTACACAATTTGCAGTTCCCGTAATGTAGAATTTATTTGGGATGTGAGATCGCTGGAAATTGCAAGACAACCCTGACAAGGGTAATCTCTCCAGGCATTAGCCTCTGCTAGTATTGATTCAGCACAGGTTTTCCGTTGTTCTGGTTCTACAGAACGAAGTAGGGTCAGTAGTTTCCTCATACTATAGAGCTTGAGTGCATTCTGAAATTCTTCATACCTATTTCCTGGAAACAATGGTGCGAATTCACAATTCGCACCACATCTTTTCCTCCGGTGCCTACACATGGCACAAGGTTGAGAACCTCCATTCTCTCCATCCATTATGGGTTTAGAAAATTGACAGGGAATGAGCTTAGATAATTGTTCTTAGAATGATAATAAATCTGTGCATGATCAAATTTTATTTATACTGAAGAGAAGAGGAATATAAAGTTTGAATTCAGATTTTGTTTTAGCTATATTTGCTAGTTATAATATAATCAGATTTACCAATATAGAATTTAAATTCAGATTTTGTTTGAGCTATATTTGCTAGTTATAATATAATCAGATTTCTTAGGATTTGAAAATTTATTAGTTTCAAATATTAGATTTTCATATAAAAAAAAAAAAAAATCTTTGTATGATGTAATCTACTTGACGTATGAGGAGAGGCCTTGCCTTAGTGGAGCCACTTGCAGCCTTAAGGCAGTCCCTCATCCCTTTTCATGTTCAAACATCTCCAACTACAAAATAGCAGTTTTAGCTATTTGACCATCTATCTTAGGTAAAAAAAAAAGAAAAAATCTACTTGATGTGTAAAATGTTTTCGATGTTTTTCATTCTGATCAAAGTACCTTTAACTATGAAGTCCTTGAATTTTGTAGAAATTTATATAATGCCATACTATATTTCTAGCCCTTCTCAGTTCTAATGTTATAATTTCTTACAAGTATATAAACAAAAGAACTCATGGTTAATGATTTGACACAAATCATCATAATCAACAATAAAAAATAATCGATAAATTAAAAGATTGTGATCATACATAGATTTGCAAATTAGCTACAGAAAATGTCCATTTAGATGCATAACTGCAAGTTTGATTCATCTAGCTTTGGATTTTGTTGAACGGGCTCTATAATGTTTTGGCCATGCTTATTTATGCATAATATAATTTTTTTTGTTATAAATAGATAAAGCAAGATATTTTAACTGGGGATATAAGAGAATGAAGATTTAAACTTGGGACTTCGACCTTTATGGGAGATTCATAAACAAGTTAATTGTATCAAAGACACAAAACTATCAAATTCAAAAGGCTACTTAATTAATCTATTCTTCACTTGTGTTTAACGTGCACTATCATAATACTAAAGTCGTCATCAAGGCTTGTAGTTTTCGTGTTTGAACATGAAGTCACAGCCAAAGTAACCAAAAAAAATAAAAAAGTGTGCACTATCATATTCACCATTGTCATTATGTTGATCATTGGATAAAAGCAAAATGTTGTGAAAGTTTGCATTCCACAATATCTACCCAAAAAAGTCCAAATCGAAAACATGTTCATTCCTTTAAGTAATTGCTACTATAGAGTTTCAAGCAAAATATTACTGTTAAAGAGTACAAGAACTTTTATTTCAACAATTTAATATGTTTTTTCTAGCTAGATGAAAGAAATCATGATCTCTAATCTAAATATTTCTTATTATGTAGTAACTATATTCAAATTCAAACTTCATTTAGCATCAAGTTTTCCTTAATTGTAATTGCAGTCTCTATTGACCTACAGGTAAAAAAGAACCCCAGAAATATGTAGTTTAATAGAGCAAGTAAATTGCCCTCCTGATCTAACTTAAAATCTTTCTTATGTCTCCCTCCCCCCCACCCCCCACACCCACAAAAAAAAAAAAAGTTCCAAATGAACCAATACATATTCTGAGAATACCTAAAAAGTTTGAGTTTCACTGAGTTTAGGATTTAAAATTTTGAACTCTAACAAGTTTAATTAGAATAATGAAAACTCTTGATTGCAAATTAAGGCAGAGACTTTAATAGTTTCTTGTACTAATAGTGCCCGTGTTTTCCTTTTTTCCTCTTTCTTTTAATAAAATTATTCTATTCTATTGTAAGACGTTTTTTTAAATGATATGTGGAGGGAGGTTTATGTTAGGAGAGTTAAACACAGTTTAACTTAAAAACGTTCCTCACATATACTAGAAGAAATATATATATATAACTCCCCAACAATAACAAAGAAAAAATAAAATTAATTAATTAATTATAATCCAAGAAAGAAATAAAACATGTGGCGCAACCAAGCAATTAATTTTACTCGTCCATATTGAACTAGGAAACCCTAAATATGGTTAAACTCATAAAATTTCTGTATAAAAGGAGAGTACCCCCTATCAAGAAACGATTCAACCTAAAAGTTTAAGCTATTAGATGAAAGCTCATGAATAGTTTTATATCTAACACGCCCCCGCATGCAAAAGCCCTTTGGGCTTGAAGGGTGGACAAAGCACAGACCCACTTATACCTTGTGCTGAAATTTCAATTTAATTGAAAAAGTGGGGGCAGAAGGATTCGATCTCTTGACCGTTTGGTCAAAGAGGCTCTAATATCATATCAAGAACCGATTAGTTGACAAAGCACAGACCCATTTATATCATATGCTGAAATTTCAATTTAATTGAAAAAGTGGGGGCGGAAGGATTCGATCTCCTGACCATTTGGTCGAAGAGGCTCTGATACCATATCAAGAACCGATTCAACCTAAAAGCTTAAGCTATTAGGTGAAGGCCCATGAATAGTTTTATATCTAACACCCCCTTCCCCCTTTACTCGTTCAAAAATACTCTACAAAACAAAGTAGCCTCTCGCTCCTTTTTTGATTCTGATGGCTTCGTTCAAGGTCTCATCAATGGTGAAGATTTCACTTGTTTTGCTCTTTTCTGGCTTGTTACCTTCGTCTACAGCCACCAGAAGCACTTTTCTATCTCCTATTAAATGCATTTACCACCATGCAAGTCTCACCTCATGTGCACGTTTCTTGGAAGATAACCTTCTTGGTGATCAAGGGAAGCAGCTTTTGGGCCCAACCGAAGCATGTTGGAAGAACTACAATGAGATCTTTCGCAGTGGAATGCCAGAGTGTTTGTGCCGTTATCTCCACCCATAGAACCTCAAAACTTCATTCAACGTGACCAAGGTGATGTCGCTTCATGATCTTTGTGGAAGCCTGTCATAACGGCTAGTTAAAATGACTAAATGGTGCCGTAGCACTAACTAGGAACGATGTCGTATGAGTTTTTAAGTCTGTTAGTAGTCAGTTAAGAGGTAAGGGTGGAGAGGTATTACAAGTGTAGGGTGATCCCGAGTGTAGGAAATTAGCCGTTGGGAAGTGGTTATAGACTAGACAGGGACGTGTAGGGGACTACTTGGTTATTTTGTATTTTGGCTTCAAGAATCTCTTCTCCATCTCAGAGAGAGCTAATCTAATATAGATTGATTTTCGCTATTGCTTTGATGTGTATTGCGGGTTTTTTTTTTCAAGTGTTACAATTGGTATCAGAGCACCCTTCCAGGCACCTTACTCGACTCTGTTTTGGTCATTTTTCCATGGTGACGAATCAGGAGGTTGATAATCGGATGTGGGAGGTTGAGAAGAAAATGGATGAGCATTTTAGCAAGATGGATGACCGGTTTGCGAATCATGACAAGAAGTTCGAAGAGATCAATCAGAAATTTGAATCTCTGATGCTGTTTATGCGGTCAGAATTTGAGGCATTAAAGACCGGAGGAGGAAAGGGGAAGGAAACTTCCACTTCAGAGGACTCCAGTGTTGTTCTAAAGGTGGGGGTGATTGAAGGGGATCCACTTTTGGGACCCAATCGCAACGCTGACAGCCCTCGGTTCACCTTACCCGGTTTCGATGGGAATGATTTCCGCCTGTGGCTAGGGAAATGTAAGTAGTTCTTCTTCCTGGAGGACGCTCCGGAGGACAGGAAGGTGAAGTTGATCATGTTGGCCATGGAGGGCAAGGCTTATGTGTGGCTCAAACAACATTTGAGTACTCCGAGTAAGAATGCGATTTCCTGGAAAAAGTTGTTAAATGATATTGTGATGAGGTTTGATGATGGGGTTTTTAATGATCTGGTGGTTGAATTGATGCAATTAAAACAAATGGGGTGTTTAGATGAGTATCTCACTGTGTTTGATGATCTAGTTGCTAGAGCGGGTCTCGATTCGAAAATGGCAATGAGTTGTTTTTTGGGTGGTCTGAATGAAACTCTAGACAAGGCAGTAAGGATCCAACGGCCAAAATCCTTGGTGGAAGCCATTCAAATTGCCAAATGGCAGGAAAGCCTCTTTCTATTCCTCCCTAATCAGAAATTTCAGTCTCCAAACACCAATTCCCGGCCAACACTATACCCACATAAACCAGCCTTACCATCATATTCCACCCACCACCTGATGAGCTGTCAAGACTCCTCAAATTAGTTAAAGTTTAAGGTCGGTTAACTAAGCTATTTGTAGCATAAGGCAGCCCTAAGTCGAACCTAAGGATTGTTCTATTTAGTGAATCATATTAAGAACCATATCAACAGGGGGTTTTGTTTGTTCAAGTGTTTGACAGAAATTAATTGTAAGTGGTAAAGTTTTAGGGAAAACAATCAATCCAAGTCTTAACTGATTCTGATTTTAATCCATCCTTGATTTCCAATGATCCATTCAATTATTAACCATGTTCTTGGTAGGGATGGCAATTTGCCCTATACCCGATGGGGCCCCGGTTTTTTTACCCGTTCGGGTATGGGTATGGGGCAAAAAAATGGGGATGGGGATGGGTAATTTTATGGGTAATTTGATAGGGGCGGGTCTGGGGATGGGGAAGCTCTGCCCCGCCCCGCCCCACCCCGCATTCTATATAAATAAATAATATATATATATATATATATATATATATAAATACATCACATAAAAATTTTTTAAAAAAAATTCTTCACAAAACGGTGTCGCCTAAGGTTTTCCTGACCCTTTCTCCCTCAATCCCTCTCGACCTTGACCTTGAGTTCCATTTTCCCCAAACCTAAAATCCCTAAGCGTGACTACTCTATCTCCCTCACTCCCTCTGTGGTGGCTCTGTTGGTGGCATCGTCCCTAAGCTCCATTTCTGATTCTTGTAGCTCTTGGCTTTCTGCTGGTTTCCTTATTTGAAGCTTGAGATTTCTGGTTGGAGGCTCTAGAAAATCTCATTTCAAGTCAGCGATTCTCTCGGTAAAAGAACTTCCTCCCAGTCTCATTCATTTTTTTGGTTTATGTTGTGTTTGATTTTCATTCTCCAATTGTTTTCAATGAGATCCCTTTGATTTTCCATCTGGGTCCCCTGTTTGTATGGTTTCCCGCTGTCTCGCACCTCCTGCTGACTTGAGTCATGAGTGATCTCTTTCCTCGCAGGCTCACACTCACACTAGAATAGATTTTTGGTTATATTTCATATCAAGATTTGTTACTTCTCCCTACAAGAAAACTGCTATATATATATATATATAGATATATAAATATATATAGATAGATATCTATATATATATATATATATCTATATATATATATATATATATATATATAGTCTATGATTGCTTCTTCCTTGAGAACTTATTGTATTGTCAGTAGCATAGAATAGAAAGTAGAGAGGTTTTAGTGGGGAATTGATAAAGGCCATCCACCTGTATGAGTATTTGAGTATGAGAGCCTGTGTTAGGCAACACAAATAAAAAACATTAATAGCTTTTTTACACATACCAATGTACAAAGACAGTATAAACAAATATGACTATGATTCTGGTAGTATTTATTAATCAATCTATGATTAGGTCTTTTAATTAAGGTTAACTAATTGCTAAAACATGAATGTAGTGAGAAATATGATGAGGGAACATATTCTTGGTTAGTTGGTTATCTGATATATATGGAACATATATAGTACCCGTGTCATTAGTTGACAGAACAAAAAAATGCCCTCTTTGGAATTCCTCTGCAACGCAAGTTTGTGTTAGTGTTTGAGTAGTAGTACTAGTAATAGAGCCAGCTAATGGGATTCTCATCTAAAATTGACATCATTCTTATATTTTACACGTCATGCTCTTCTCTCCTATACACGTATGTTGTTGGTAGCCATTATAGCAGAAATCCACTTTTCTCATTTTACACAATCTCTTTTAATCACCATTCTATTCTATTGCACAACTTTGTTGATGATTTTATCACAGCTTCACATAAAAAAAATTCAGTACTGCAGTTTGCTGCTTTTCTTCTGCTCTGAGTGCTTCCACTGAAGAACTCTGCCTCACGTGGGAATTGCTTTTATTCTCCTTTTTGATAGATAAACTGTGATTGATTAATGAGTAGCACCAAAAAGGAGGTGAGGTGGGGCAAAATAGAAGCACAATGGTACAAATTTCAATCCAAAGAGTGGGGTTAGGTGCAAAACTTTTGAAGCTGGATAGTGCGTTACCTCACAATATAAGATTAAAATAGCATAGAATTTATTGTTTTGAATAACTTCCCTTCCAAACTATCAACTTTTTCATCTACTTGTGTTTTGTGAGGAAAGTTTGGAATTGTTCAACTTTTTCATCTACTGTCAAGCGCATGAATGATAGATTTAATTGCTAACATGCTTATAGTTATATTGTGTTGTGTATTGCTGTACCATGCAAGTGCTACATGCTTATGAAGTTCTTATATGCATGGTTTTAACTTTTCAACTTGTATTAAATTTCTTATGTTACCTATTTATCTAGTGTTTGGACATTATATTTTAGTGTCACATCATATTTAATGATTTTCATCTGTTGTTGTAGTTATTTTAGCCTTTTCACGATATGGAAGAACAACAAGATAACTCCTTATCAAGAGAGGGCAGCAGTGGTCATTCTCCAATTGTGGACTCTTCTGCCAATTCTCAAAATCAAACTTTTCAAGAGAATTCTCCTTTAATTGAAATAGGAGAAGATTCTCAACCTTCCAATGATGGAGATGGTGGTGGCACTAACAATTCAAAGAAAAGGAAACAAGTTTCAGTTGTTTGGAACCACTTCCAAAAAAAAGTAATTAATGGAGAAGACAAGGCCATATGCAACTATTGTGGAGCAAAACTAGTGGGCAAGCCTACAGATGGGACAAATCATCTTCGTAAGCATTATGATAGATGTCCAAGGAGGCCTTATAAAGATATAAGGCAACATATTTTGGTACAAGAGCAGAAAAAGTCTGATGGAAAATATTTCTTGAGTAATTATCATTTTGATTCTGAGAAATCAAGGAAGGATCTTGCTAACATGATTGTTGTTCATGAGTATCCACTTTCAATAGTGGAACATTAGGGGTTCAGAAAATACTCTGAAGGTCTTCAAGCATTGTTCAAGGTTCCTTCAAGAAATACAGTGAAGAGTGATATTTTAAAAATATATGAAAGTGAAAAGTTGAAGAACATGGAGGTGTTAGAGAAAAATAAAAGCAGGATTGCAATAACTTCAGACTTGTGGACAGCTAGCAACCAAAAGAAAGGATTCATGGCCATAACAGCACACTTCATTGATGATAACTGGAATATGCAAAGCCGAATTTTGAGGTATTTAAATTCTTAAATTCTTTGGTGCTTTTCTTTATTTTTTTAAAGTAGACCGTTCATGTGTTAATATGATTAATATTTGTTTTTTAGGTTTGCTTATGTACCTTGTCCACACACTTCTGAAGCACTTTCTAAAATTTTAATGGATTGCATGATGGATTGGAACATTGATGGAAAATTGTCTACCTTCACTTTGGATAATTGTAGCACTAATGATTCTCTTATTAGTATGCTATTGGATAAGTTGGATTTACATTCCCTAATGTTGGATGGTCAATTGTTTCATATGAGATGCTGTGCACATATCCTTAATTTGATTGTTCAAGATGGGTTAAATGTCATTGGGGAAGGAATAGAGAGAGTTAGAAATAATGTCTCATTTTGGACAGCAACACCTAAAAGAGAACAATCATTTAGGGAAGCAGCACGCCATTGTAAAATATCAAGTTCCAAAAAGTTAGCTCTTGATGTTAAGACTAGATGGAATTCTACATATCTTATGTTGTCTGTAGCATTGATTTATAAGGATGCTTTTGCTTGTTTAAAAAAAAAAAAAAGCCTTTATATAAATCTTTGCCTACTGATGAAGATTGGGAGTTAGCCCAAGAAATATGTGGGAGGTTAGAAATTTTTCATCGTGTGACAGAGGTGTTTTCTGGGACACAATATCCTACAGCTAATCTTTTTTTTTTCCACTGATTTGTGAGATAAGGCTCTCTTTGCAAGCATGGGAGTCTTCTTTAATTCCAACAATCCAACAAATGTCTTCAAAAATGATAGCTAAATTTGAGAAATATTGGTCTGTGATACATGGGATAATGGGAGTGGCAATTGTTTTAGATCCACAATACAAGTTGAAGTTATTGGAATATTTTTTTCCCAAACTTTATGGCATGTCTGCTCCTATTGAGATTAAACAGATTCAATCTCTTTGTTACTCTTTATTTGAAGACTATAAGTGTAAGTTTATGATGACAAATGAATCTCCAAAACAACACTTCAATGAGAGTGGATCAAAGTTTGATGATCTTATGAAGACTAATTTACTTGATGGTTATGATTCATTTGTGATGGATACAAGTGATTTGACAAGCAAATCTGAGTTGGATCACTATTTGGAAGAGAAGGTTTTGCCAAGGACTCTAAATTTTGATATCCTAAATTGGTGGAAAACTAATGGAGTCAAATATCCAGTTTTACAGAGTCTTGCTAGGGATATTTTGGCTATCCCTATTTCTACAGTTGCTTCAGAATCTGCCTTCAGTACTAGCGGTAGATTAGTAAGTCCTCATCGCTCTAGACTTCATGAGGAAACATTAGAGGCCCTTATGTGTGCTCAAAATTGGTTATTGCAAGAGAAACAAGGTAAATGCCAATTATTTTAATGTATTAGTCAATTTATTTCATTATTCAAATTTGTATATGTTCTAATTATAATTGTATGTTATTTCTTTTTTATGTGTTCTAGCTGAATTTAGAATTGGGGAAAAGAAGGGAAAACACTTTAAGTCTTATGATTCTGATTCTGATGTTGATGATGAGGTAAGTTCAAGCTTTTCTACATGTCTGTAATTGCTAATAAGTTTACTGACAAAAAGAATTTTACTTAATGTTAATTTTTTTTCTCTTTTTTTTGTTGGTTTTGTAGAATATGGAGAGTGGTTCAACTTCAACCAGCATTGGAACTTTATAAATTGTACTAATTTTAATTGCTTGGAGCCTTTTGTACTTATTATGATTTCTTATTGGCTTTTATAATTGTTTAAGAACAATTTTTATAATTTTGTTTGAATATTATTTATGTTATTGTTGTTGCTTGAGGATATCTTGAATTCTTGATGATGTTATTTGAACATTATTTATATTATCTTGTTCGATTAAACTTGAATTTTAATTAGAAATCGTGATTGATAGATTATACTTGTAAATTATGTATATTTAGAAAAGTATGGTTGTATGGGTAAATGGGGCGGGGCATGGGGCAGATGGGGATTTAGTGGGGCGGGGATGGGGATGCTGAAAAATCCCCGCCGGGGATGGGTCCGGGGATGGGGCATCCCCATGCCCTTCGGGGATGGGGACGGGGACTGCCTGTCCCGCCCCATTGCCATCCCTAGTTCTT
The DNA here is from genome assembly GCA_003255065.1 of Cercis canadensis. NCBI lineage: Eukaryota > Viridiplantae > Streptophyta > Magnoliopsida > Fabales > Fabaceae > Cercis > Cercis canadensis. The sequence continues at coordinate 156,205 of QAOA01001576.1, forward strand.
GGCCTTTAAAACATATCAAGAAGCCTCTCAATGTTCTATGGATGTCCACTGGTTAAGCAACCAGAATTCAGTTTTAACTAAAACTAAATGAATTAAGCAAACATTCAAGTCCAGTTTTACCTAAGTCCATGATCCAGCCAAGGTAATTAATTCATTCAAAAGCTCAGAAACATTAATTAACCATACAATCCTTTTGTACCACATGCAAATAGAATATGAAAATCCAAATTCAAATTAAGCAATTCAAACAGAATATTTCAGAGGATTGAAGAACTTGATTAACAACTAAATGAATAACAACAACATATAATCTCAAAACCAATAATCAAAACAGCCAAAACCTAGATTGATTTGATGAATTAGCCCTCCATGAACAAGGGAAGCCAAGTTCTTACAAAATATCTAGAGAGAAAACTTAAAGACTAAGGAAAGTTCAAAAGCTGTCTAAAATATCTAAATGACTTGATTTGAATTTCAGCTGCCCCTTTGTGCTGATATAGACCTTCAAAATTACATGCACACCCAAATTGCCCTTAGGGCACACTTGTTCCCATGGGCCTTAGCTTTAATTGGGCTTTGGTTTAGGCCCATTTGAACTTGTCATGAGGAAGTTAGGCCCATTTAAGTGCCAATAGGTGTCTGGAACCATCAGCCAACTTCGACCACAAATAAGATCATCTTCAATATAAACTATGGTGAACCAATCTTCATAAAAATTGAAGCTCTGTCTGTTAGCTTTCCAATGGTACCAGTTTCAAGTCCATATGACATACACAACTCAAGTTATGGCCTAAACACTGAATGTAGATCAGGATCCTGTGACAGCATGTCTTCTCTGGCTTCCAGGCTGCATATGACATTCTGGACTTCCGAATTGGCTTTGGAGCCCTGAAAGAAAGTTGTAGAAAATTCTCTCAGCTTTCCTAAAATGTATGACTCAGAATTTTTAGACATCCAGAACTTAAGATATGCAAGAAACACAGAGACAGCATAAAATGCTCAGTATTGCTAGAAATTGCAATTAGGCACAAATGGATCCAAGGTCATCAAATGAGTCCAAGTCTACTCAATTTAGCCCAAAAGAGGTTTAAAAGACTAAGTATGAGGGATAACTATTGTATAAAAAGTGTGTTCATCACCACCCTACACCACATTTTAAACTAGGTTTCAGTCCCCGCAATAGCTTCACCCCTAATCTAAAACCAGGTCCTTATCACTCCACCAACAGTAACAACCACCAGGGTAGCAACTCCACTCCTCCGCCCAACTCTACTTACAACCGTTCCAAACAACCTTATACACCTCCTTATAAACAACCAAATAAGATTACCAAAGGACTGTCTGTAGCTGAAGAAAGAAGGTTGAAAGGGCTCTGCTTGATTTGTGGAGAAAAATGGAGCCCACAATACCTACAAGATTGCAAGCAATCTAGGATGTTCAGTTTATTGGTGGATGATAAGGGCTCAGATAGGGAGGAAACTGAGAGTGCAGAGGAGCACCGTAAAGGGGAGGAAGAAGAGGGGGACCTGAACAATATCCAAATCTCTTTACAAGCAATTAGGGGACACACTGGGGGACAGACAATGATTTTGGATGGTATGATTAAGAAGCAGATGGTGTCCTTTCTCATAGACACAAGGAGTACACATAACTTCCTGTTGGACAAATTGGCTAAGCAATTGGGACTAAAGCACCATTACGCAGGGAAACTCACTTTCAAGGTAGCAAATGACCAATTGGTGCTCATCACGTCTCAGGCCTCAGGGGTGAGATGGAGTGTAGAAGGCACCACATTCCAAGCAGATTTTCTGATATTACTTGTCTCCGATTTCAAAGCCATTCTAGGAATGAGTTGGTTACAATCATTAGGCAAGATAGAGTGGGACTTTAACTAAATGTCTATGGTTTTCCCTCATACCAATGGGTTAATCACACTAAAAAGTAGACAAGAACCACTTGAATTGAAGGAAGCCAGTAGGGCAGTGAATGCAATAAGGCCCATAGGGGAGTGTTTTGCTTTGAAACTACTGCAGATGGTAGGCACTACAACAGACAATCACTCCTCCAAAATCAGTGTTGTCACCCCATCTTTGACATCCACACAGTAAGACCAATTGAATGCAGTACTACTTCACTTTGACTCATTTTTCGAAGCACCCACTACCCTCCCACCTTCTCGACCATATGATCATAAAATCAACTTGGTTATGGAAAATGCCCTTATTTCCCTAAGACCATATAGATACCCGTATTTACAAAAGAATGTCTTGGAGGAAATGATCAAGTCAGGGATCATTCGAGAAAGCTCTTCAGCTTTTGCAGCTCCGGTGGTGTTGGTGAAGAAGAAAGATCTCTCATGGAAATGCTGTGTGGACTATAGGAAACTAAATGCAACTACCATTAAGAACAAGTTCCCTATTCCTATTGTTAAAGAACTGATTGATGAACTTCATGGGTCTAAGTTTTTCTCCAAGTGCACATGCATCCCACTGATGTTCGTAAGACGGCCTTCAAAACACACGATGGACACTTCGAATGGTTGGTCATGCCTTTTGGACTCTCCAACACACCAGCAACCTTCCAAGCTCTCGTGAACGATGTCTTCTGGCAATTCTTAAAATGCTTCATCATCGTCTTCTTCGATGACATCTTGATCTACAGTAGCAATTGGGAAGAGCATCTCTCTCATATCACATGCACATTCGCCACTCTTCAACAACACAAGCTCTTCTTGAAAAAGAATAAGTGTGCTTTTTCTCAGACCATCATTAAGTACTTGGATCACATTATCAATGGGGATGGGGTCCAAATGGATAGCAACAAGGTGGTAGTAGTGCTTGAATGGCCTGTGCCCAAGACAACTAAATAGGTTCGTGGGTTTCTAGGCCTTATGGGTTATTATAGACGCTTCGTAAAGGACTACAGAGGCATAGCTAGACCTCTCACTAATATGCTCAAAAAGGGATCTTTTCTCTGGACTTCGAAAGCAGAGGATGCTTTTGTTAAACTAAAGGAAGCTATGACTTCTGCACCCGTGCGGCAACTTCCTAATTTTTCCAAGGCCTTCATATTAGAGATGGATGCTTCAAAAGATGGCATTAGAGCAGTCTTGTTACAAGGTAACAGGCCCATTGCCTTCCTCAATAAAGCTATGGGACCGAGGTTTGGCTCCATGTCCACTTATGAATGTGAGCTTTTCGCCATTGTCTTTGCTGTCAAGAAATGGAGCCAATATTTCATTGGCAACCACCTCATTGTCCACACAGATCAGCAGGCTCTCAAACACCTGCTCGAGCAACCATTATCCACTCCTATGCAGTATAAATGGCTAGAGAAATTATTAGGCTACAGTTATGATATCCAGTACAAGAAGGGAAGGACAACCAAATGGCAGATGCACTGTCACGAAGGGATGAAACTCCAACGATTTTATCAATCTCTATGGTAGACACCAACCTGTTCGAAAGAATGAAGGAGAGTTGGAACATAAATGAAGTCTTTCGTAATAAGATGACCAAGCTACAGAATGGGGAATTAAAAAACAGCAAGTACATGTTTCTTCCATAGAGATTAGTGGTGGGGAAAAATAGTCCACTTCGTAAGGAAATTCTACAATTCTTCCATGCTTCTCCATGGGGTGGTCACTCGGAGCAGAGTGGGACTTATCAACACGTCAAGGCAGTCCTTTATTGGAAAGGTATGCAACAGGACATTAAAGAATTTATCCAACACTGTGATATATGTCAAAGATGCAAATCAGATCTCTTAAAATACCCTGGGCTCCTACAACCTCTCCTAATTCCTGAAGGTGCGTGGCAATGTCTCTCGATGGATTTCATGGTACAACTTCCTAACTCAACTGGCAGAATGGTTACATTGGTGATCGTCGACAGGTTGACAAAGTATAGTCACTTCTTCGGTCTTAAACATCCGTATACAGCCAGAGAGGTTGCTCAAATATTCATTAAGCATATCATGCGGCTACATGGGTGGCCTCTGGCCATTGTGTCAGATAGAGACTTAATTTTTCTCAGTGCCTTCCTCTTCAAGGGGTGCAATTGCAGAAGTCCACTGCGTATCACCCTCAAACCGACAGTCAAACAAAGGCTGTTAATAAGGTAGTGGAAGGATATTTACGTTGTTTTGTAAGTAATGTTCCTAACAAATGGTTGCGATGGCTACTTACAACAGAATTCTGGTATAATATTCATTACCAAGCATCCATTAAGGTGACCCCCTTCGAAGCACTGTATGGGTATTCACCAAACCTGGGCAATTCGTTTATCACAAGGGCAACAATGATAGGTGCGGTAGAAACTACCTTACGTTCAAGAGACTAGATTTTAACCATGTTGAAACAACACCTTCTGAAGGCACAAGAGCGGATGAAATGGTATGCCGATAAGAAGAGATCCAAGAGGACCTTCGCAGAAGGGGAATGGGTCTATCTTAAACTGCAACCATATAAATAGGGGTCCATCAATAACAGAGCTTTCCACAAGCTTGCGGCTCTTTATTATGGTCCTTATCAAATCACAGGCAAGGTAGGAACAGTGGCATATCGCCTAGCACTACCTTCCGAAAGCAAGATGCACAACGTGTTCCATGTCTCCTTACTGAAGAAACACCACGGTGCCTCAGTTCCACAGCAAACTCTGCCACCTTTATCAGAGGATGGCGACATGCCTTTAGTGCCTACAGCTATTTTGGACTGAAGAATGGTGAATAAGCAAAACAGAGCTGTGGCGGTGGTCCTTGTTCAATGGTCGAACACTTCCAAGGAATATGCTACATGGGTTCCTTATCACTAGTTCATGCAACAGTTTCCTCTGTTTTCCAACTCATCCAATCCAAACCAGTCACCACACTCTAATTCTAGCTTCCTTGGGGACAAGGAAGCCGTCGAAGGGGAGGCTAGTGTCATAACGGCTAGTTAAAATGACTAAACGGTACCGTAGCACTAACTAGGAACGATGACATATGGGTTTTAAGTCTGTTAGCAGTCAGTTAAGAGGTAAAGGTGGAGAGGTATTACATGTATAGGGTGATCCCGAGTGTAGGGAATTAGTCGTTGGGAAGTGGTTATAGGCCGGACAAGGACGTGTAGGGGACTACTCGATTATTTTGTATTTTGGCTTGAAGAATCTCTTCTCCATCTTGGAGAGAGCTCATCTAATATAAATTGATTTTGGTTATTGCTTTGCTGTGTATTGCTGGTTTTTGTTTTTCAAGTGTTACAAAACCCTAACTCTGTACCTCTTTATGATCTTTGTGTTGGTCTTCACGGAGAGTTTAATGGCATCATAGAAGTTGTTGATCGGGATCACGTGAATCAGCGTCTCAAGAAGGCTTCAATGCAAGATTAGTGTTTAGTTTAGGATATCATATGGATTTAGAATTATTGGTGTATTAAATTATGTCTTCTTTTTCTTTTTCATTTGTTTTTTAGATTGTTTGTACAAGATCTGCTTTATTGTATCAACAACTGTTTATTTTGTTAATACTAGAAATAACCCCATCTAGATGTTGTGTTCTTCCTCTTTATTTAAATCAAGAGGATCAATTACTCAGCCAAAAAAGTAATCAAGAGTATTGATTTCTTGCTTCTTGATCTTTGTGGAAGCTCCTACCCTGTCCTTCTTTATGATCTTTGTGTTGGTTTTGAATTATATCTTCTTTTTCTTTTTCATTTGTTTTTCAGATTGTTTGTACTCTGCTTAATTGTATGAATAAATTTATCTGGTTGTTTTGTTAATACCAGAAATAAGCCCATCTAGATGTAGTGTTCTTCCTCTTTATTTAATTCAAGAGGATCAATTAGTCAGCCAAAAAAGTAATCAAGAGTTTGATTTCTTGCTTCGTAATCTTTGTGGAAACTCCTACCCTGTACCTCTTTATGATGTTTGTGTTGGTTTTCACTTAGAGTGATAGGACTCTAAGGAGGAGTATCAAATAATTATCTTAGCTCTACTTTTATCTTTATATTAGTAGTTAATTATCTTATTTGCTCTACTTGGATTTAGTTAGGATTACCCTATCTTTAGGAGTACTTATCCTATCTTATAAGTGTGAGTTATCTAATAGAATTTGTATACTTTTGTGATAAGCAGTATAGCTTTAGGGTTGTTTCTATTTAAAGGCTTAAGACCATTAATTGTAGTCAAGCATAATAATAATCAAACAATTCCTTATATTCCTAAGTCTGAGTTACATCATTTGGTATCAGAACCATCGCCCACCACCATGGATCCACACCTAGTAGAAAATTTTCTTGAAATAAAGCACATCTTCAAAGAAATGAGGCGAGAAATGAAACAAGCATTCCAAAAAGTGAGGCAAAGTTGTGCTAAAATGAGAAAGATCTTGAAAGAGTACCGTGAGCATTTGAAGGAAGAGGAGAGAGAAGAGTTATCTCAAGAAAACACATTAAAGGAAGTTTTGCCAATCAAGCCATCAATGGAAGGTTTTCAAAAGGAAATGTTGTCAATCAATATCCCCTTAGAAGGCACGCCTTTTGAAAAAAAAAATCCACATGAATCAAATTAATAACCACAACTTTTGAAGGATTGCCTTTTGTAGTCCAAGTTTTACATCTACCACAAAAAGAAGTTTAGCTGATGATGCCTTCCTCAACAAGTGCAAGAATAATGCTCTCATTGCTTCTTCCGAAGACAAACCTGGGGGACAAGGTTTTCCTAGAACGAGGGAGGGATGATACAACCCTAAATAGTTGTCTTTTATGTAGTTTAGCTTATCCTCATAAATTATCTATTAGGATTAGTAATGATCTCTTAATTAGATGCATGTTCCTTGAGGACAAGGAACTCCTTGATGGGGGGAGGGAATGATACGACTCTAAGGAAGAGTATTAGATAATTATCCTAGCATTCCTTTTATCTTTATATTAGTAGTTAATTATCTTATTTGCTCTACTAGGATTTAGTTAGGATTAGCCTATCTTTAGGAGTAATTATCCTATCTTATAAGTGGGAGTTATCTAATAGGATTTGTATGCTTATGTGATAAGCATTATAGCTCTACGGTTGTGTCTATTTAAAGGTTTAAGGTCATTAGTTGTAGTCAAGCATAATAATAATTAAACAGTTATGTTCCTAAGTCCGAGATGTATCAAAGTTTAATGACATTGTAAAAGTTATAGGTCAGGATCATGTAAATCATCGTCTCAAGAAGCCTTCAATGCAAGTTTAGGAGTTTTTTTTTTTTGTGGTTNAAGTTATAGGTCAGGATCATGTAAATCATCGTCTCAAGAAGCCTTCAATGCAAGTTTAGGAGTTTTTTTTTTTTGTGGTTTGACTATGACTCTAAATTCAAACACAGAACTACAAGTGTTGAATGGATTTTATACCCATTCTTTAAGTATTTTTAGCTTAATATTTTGTATGTTTCTTGAGAAATTCTAGTATTAAATAATGTATTTGTATTATTTGTGTAGGTTTAATTAAAATATAAAGAGTTTTTGGTCTTTAAAGTGAAAAAGTGATGAATTTTGGAAGCTTTAGATAGAAAGCAGGGGTCGCAGCCCTTGAAACCAAGAGCTGCAACGCCTGTAGCCACCAATAGAAGCTCACCTTGTCCAATGACCAAGGGCTGCAGCGCTGCTGCACCCATGACCTCCCTTTCCCCACTTTGCACCAGCACTTCAACCCGAGAGCAAGGGCTGCAGCGCCCAAACTCAAGAGCTGCAACACTGGGATGTCTTTTAGTTAGGCAGTGACTTTATTTTCCTAATTTAAATAGGACTTTTGTTATAGAAGTATAAATAAGGACTCTTAGGTTTTAGAGAGGTTTCTTCTAGACGTTTTTTAGAGCTGGAGAGAGGCAAGGCAAAGCTAGGAAAAAGGATTTGCAGCTGTGAATCTTGGCTTCCATACTGAGTTTTTATTCTCTTTTCTCTTTCATCCATGTCTAGAATTTATTTAATTATGTTTTATTTTACAATTATGAACTAAATTTCCTTCTAGGGCTACGATGTAGCCTAGCTATAATAATTTTTTATTTTCTTCTAATTTAATTCAAGAACTTCTTTATTGATTGTCTTCTTCATCTCAATTCTTCATGCTTCTAATTGACTGGCCATCAATTTAATTGTTTGATAATTGCAATGAGACCAGGAGGTAATTTGTAATTTAATATCATAGAGATTAAGATCATATATTTCATAAGGGATGGGAATATACCGTTATGGTTTATGTAGCTATTAAGAGAACCATATAATTAAATGAATTTCTAGGTTATTCATAATTCACATATGAATACAGTGGATTCATAATTCAGTAATATTTTCATTTGACCTTGGGAAAGGCTAATGGGTAGTTTAGGGTTCTTGGCTAGTAATTAACTAAGATAGTTCTTGATAAATGGAGTAAAAATAACAAATCAGAATAGCTATAGTAAAATTGGAAACCCTAGATACTTCTCATCCATACTACTACATGTTTTAATGTGAACTTGTGTTAGAGTTTTACACAATAACAATCCCTGATAATGACTTTAGTACCACTCAACCTCAGACAATTTGGTCAAGTTTAGGAGTTTTTAGTTTATGATATTGTAAGCATTTAGAACAAATGGTGTGTAGTGATTTTTCCTTTGTTTTTCATAATATTATACTCCATGGATACTGTACCTAATAAATTTTATCTGGTTGTTTTGTTATTAACACAAAATATCCATCGTAGAAGTAGTATTATTTATTTATTTAAAAGTAAAATCTTTTTTTAGTCTTTGAAAAATATAGCGACTGACAAATTTGTCCTCCAAAAATTTTCGGTGACAAATTGGTTCTTGAATTATTATTCCGTTGGACAAATTGATCCTTAAATGTCACTAACGGGATCCTACCGGAGGACTAATTTGTCTGACAGAATAATAATTCAATGATCAATTTGTCACCAAAAATATTTGGAGGACGAATTTGTCAATGACTGCATTTTCCAAGAACTAAAAAAGGGTTTTACTCTTTATTTAATTCAAGAGGACCGATTACTCAGCCAAAAAAAAATTCAAAAGGATAGATTTCTTGCTAAAAGATTTTTTTTAAAAAAAAAACAAGATTGGTTTTACTCCCTTTACTTGGTACGGTATTAATTATGGACACGATTATATGTTGATCAATTCTTTTTTCCAAGAGTAATTGCACCCTCACACAGATAAGTATGGAACGGAAGTCAGGTTATTTATATAGTTTGGTTTTGGAAGACAGGAAAAAGTAAATATGAACAGCATAAACAAAAAACAAGGGGAAGGAGGGAGAATTATCCGATCAACTCTTAGTAATCATAAGAACTATTAATCATTAAAAAAAAAAAAAANAAAAAAAAAAAAAAAAAAAGTGTTACAAAAACGTATAAACCCACTGAAAGAGGCAGTAATAGCTAGTTCTTTAGAAACAAAAACCCCAACCCAACTCTGTGTTACAAAAATATGTAAATCTTTTATAAATTCAGTGGGGATGATAAGATCTTTTTAAGGGGGCAATGTTATTCCTTGCCCCGCAATAATACAACGTGTGGGATACATGAGGCTTATCCCTCTCAAAACCAGGATCTATGATAAGAACTGATCGTTCAAATAAACCTCTTTAAATTTCAAACAAAATGTTTTATGTGGAGAATTTATTTTAGTCCGATTATGCAGTGTCATCGTTATTGAAATTAGTTCATCTATGTTGGCGAGGACGAAAGTTGCATTCTTTGACCTAAGATGGTGTTAGTATAGGGATTGAATTTTTATTCTTGGTTATTCACATTCCCATAATCCTTTCCCTGGAATATTGCATTACCATTTTTAGTTAGCAGTTGGCAAAAGTGATACCGCGGGTCATTAATCCTGTCATTAATGTATGAGTCTTGCTCTTGGCCAATTAGAGTGGAGAAAATTTGGGATTTCCTTCCTATATATAATTCAGGTTTGCACCTCTCCTCCTCTCTAAATTTTCTCTTTACATGTGCTTCCACCTTGAGAGTGCCTCGGCTCACTTGGACGTTGTTAGCTCAATCCTTTTCTAGGCTTAGATCTTCCATGCTTTATTTTGGTTTAAATTCTTTATTTTGTTCATATGTTAATACGTTGTCCATAGTTGGTTTTTGTTCTCTTCATATGTTAAATTTTTAAATGCTCATATTTATTAGATTATTTTTTCATATATTCATAGTTCATTCTTGTTCTAGTCATATCTTTGACCTTTACTATTGTTTGCTTCCTTTAGTTTCATATGATGTTTCCTCTATAGCTAGTTCTAGGATTCTTCTCACGTGTCATTTAGATCTTTAATTTCTTGATTCATGATAATATATGTCCAATTATCACATAGTTTCACATGCCATTAGATATCACATGTCATCTAGGTTAGTTGCATTAGGGTTCTATGCCTAGAATTTAGTTGCTAATTGCATGTTTGCATCATGCATCCTCTCTAGCAGAGGGGGACTTATATCCTAAGGGATCCAGCAAGTCCCTTATATTGGTCAAGATTTACAAACTATGTTTTCATAAGAAACTCTTAGGGTTTGTTTGGGAGTTGAAGGAGAAAGGAAAAGAATGGGAGGGACTTTCCCCTCCCTTGTTTGGATGATTAAAATGAGCAAAGGGAGAGAAAAGAAAATGAAAGAAATAAAAATTTATAAATTTACAAATTTATCATTTATTTATAAAGTAAATATATTTTATATAAGATTTAATAATGTGATTCATTTTTTTACATAAAAAATATAATATATTTAATAATATATTCCAGTTTGAGAGAGAGAAAGTAGTTAAAAAAATGAGCAATTTTTTTATTGTAGGTCCTACATTAATGGATAATGTGGAGATAAAATAAGAAATATTATTTTAAAAAGAATTTGAAAAACTAAATAGGGTATAATAATAAACTACTCATCTTTCCTCTTCAAACCCTCCAAATTGGGGGAACACAAAAGTGAAGACAAAAAAAGAATGTAAGGGTTTGAGGTTACCCATTGTTTCCTTTCTTTTTTTAATTTTGAACTCTCAAACAAGGGGATGAACACATTTACTCATTTCTTTTCTTCTCATTTCCCCCCAATTTTAACTCCCAAACATACCTTAAGAAAAGGGACCTAGGGTCAAATCCTTAAAATATCAAACTCATTCCACTTATGTGTGCTCTGTTTACCCCATTGGGTACATAGGCATTCAAACTTCATTAGTTTGGATCTATCTCTTGCATTTTATGCTTACTTCCCCCCCGCCCCTCCCCTCCTCTAGTTCATTCTCTCCATTTACTCTTTGTTATCTTATTTGAATATTGCAATCTGTACATGTAAGGCTCAATATTAAAAAGTTAAGTACTTAGGGTTAATCTTTGGACAACTGATCTACGGTACCTGCAAGACATATCAGGTTGCCTAACCCAAAACTGTAACAGGAGAAATAGCAAAATACTCAAAAAGGGGATTTATTATATATTCTCAGATTATGCAAAAGTTGTGAAAATACAGAACTAAGATATCTTATATAAGCACTCACTAATTCTAATCCTATTAGGAAAATTAATCCTAATAAGAATAGCCAACTAATCCTAATCTATCTTATTATAAATTAAAAGCTCCCCCAATTACATAACTAAAGCCCCAATTTCCCAATTACAAACCCTATTTCAAATCATAACATACATGGATAACACATCAAATTAACATTAGTTTCATAATCCCATTCTGCATTATGTTCTACCCACAACTTCTCTATCTTACTCGTCTGCAATCCTCTTTCCCTTGTCATCTGCCTCGGACACAGAGCTGCGCATAGCAATCACCAAATGTTATGAAATCCATTATCAAGGTGTACATAAAATTATGATTTTTAAAATAAAATAAAAAACCACAAAGCAAGTACTGAAAATATTATTTAAGCAATTGCAAATTACCTTGATTCTCCTTGATCTTTAAAAATCTGAACACTCTCACACCTGTCAGATTCTTCACCCGTATGTTCACTAGGCTGAGGTGATAATATTTAATCAATAATTCAAATAAATAAGTAAATGAGTGATGGATAAGTAATAGCAGTTTTATGATCATCTAGCTATTATAATTAATTACAGGAGTTTTTCCCCTTTTTTTATTTAAAAATATTAAGATATCAAGAAGTCTTACCATTTCATCTGAGCATGGCTTTTGACAATCTAAATCATAAAGTTGGCCACTCTGTGGAGGAATGTTACAAGCTGATGAAGAACCAAAAACTGAGTTATCCATTTGGTTCATTTCCGTTCCTTTGCAAAATGCCAGTTGTTGGTGCACAATTTGCAGTTCCCGTAATGTAGAATTTATTTGGGATGTGAGATCGCTGGAAATTGCAAGACAACCCTGACTAGGGTAATCTCTCCAGGCATTAGCCTCTGCTAGTATTGATTCAGCACAAGTTTTCCGTTGTTCTGGTTCTACAGAACGAAGTAGGGTCTTTAGTTTCCTCATATTATAGAGCTTGACTGCATGCTGAAATTCTTCATACCTATTTCCTGGAAAAAATGGTGCGAATTCACAATTCGCACCACATCTTTTCCTCCGGTGCCTACACATGGCACAAGGTTGAGAACCTCCATTCTCTCCATCCATTATGTGTTTAGAAAATTGACAGAGAATGAGCGTAGATAATTGTTCTTAGAATGATAATAAATATGTGCATGATCATTTTATTTATACTGAAGAGAATAGGAATATAAAGTTTGAATTCAGATTTTGTTTTAGCTATATTTGCTAGTTATAATAAAATCAGATTTAGGAAATGTAAAGTTTAAATTCAGATTTTGTTTTAGCTATATTTGCTAGTTTTAATATAATCAGATTTCTTAGGATTTGAAAATTTATTAGTTTCAAATATTAGATTTCCCATAAAAAGACTTTTATTTGGATGATGTAATATACTTGACATATGAAGAGAAGCCTCAGTAGAGCTACCTCCAGCCTTAAGGTTGTCCCTCACCCCTTATCTCAAGTTCAATCCTCTCTAACTGCAAAATAGCAGCTTTGGCTATTTGACTATCTATCTTGGGTTAAAAAAAAAAAAAAAAAAATCTACTTGATGTATAAAATGTTTTCAATGTTTTTCATAATCATCAAAGTATATTTTACTACGAAGTCCTTGAATTTTGTAGAAATTTATATAATGCCATACAATATTTCGGGTCCTTCTAAGGTCTAATGTTATAATTTCTTACGAGTATATAAACAAAAGAACTCATGGTTGATGATTTGACACAAATCATCATAATCAACAATAAAAAATAATCGATAAATTAATATTGTGATTATACATAAATTTACAAATTAGCCACAAAAAATGTCCATTTAGATGCATAACTGCAAGTTTGATTCATCTAGCTTTGGATTTTGTTGAACCGACTCTATAATGTTTTGGTCATGTTTAAAATTTATTTATGCATGTATAATTTTTTTGTCATAGATAAGTAGAGCTAGATGAGTTAATTTTATCGAAGACACAAAACTATCAAATCCAATAGGCTACTTAATTAATCCATTATTCACTTGTGTTTAACATGCACTATCATGATACTAAAGTCATCCTTAGGACTTGCAATTTTTGTGTTCGAACATAAAGTCATGGCTAAAGTAACAAAAAAAAAAAACTTCCACTATGATTGTCATTATGTTGATCATTAGATAAAAGCAAAATGGTTGTGAAAGTTTCCATTCCACAATACCTACCAATAAAAGTCCAAATCAAAAACATCTTCATCCCTTTAAGCAATTGCTACTATAGAGTTTGAAGCAAAAAATTGTTGTTAAAGAGTTCAAGAACTTTTCTTTCAACAATTTTATTTTGCTTTTTCTAGCTAGATCAAAGAGATCAGGTCTCTAATCTAAAGATTTCTGATTATGTAACTATATTCAAATTCAAACTTCATTTAGCATCAAGTTTTCCTTAATTGTAATTACAGTCTCTATTTACCTATAGATAAAAAATAATTCCTAGAAGACCATGAGCAATATCTAGTTTAACAGTGCCTGTAAATTGCCATCCTAATCTAACTTAAAAATCTTATATTCTCTTATTATGTGGCTTTTAGGCATTGACGGATCAAAGGGGCAAGCCCACCCCACCACCCACTCCCCGCCCCCAACCCCACGTTCCAAATTTTTTTACAAAATTCTAAGAGAAATATTTGTGAGTTTTTCACATTTTTAGTTTAGCTCTCCACTTTTATGGTTCGGCCCCCCACATTGAGTTATTTCTAAATTCGCCTATGGTAATAATCTGATTTGAATATTTCAATGTCTTTCCCATATTGATTATAAATATGACTTTATAGTATAATATACTTATCTTCGATTAAAAAAATAATTAGAAGATTTCAGCATTCAAAATATATCAGTGTAAAAGTATCACCTTTTGATACAATCTGTTATAAGAAAGGAACGCAATTAGAAGTTCAAATCCGGCCGTACCAATCTAGCATGCTTTTCTACTATGAATAGTTTTGTTGATCTAATTGAGTTCGTCACATAATCCATGCATGGAGGGATTTGAAAATTTCTTCTTCGTCTCACAATATGAAACCCTAGTAAACATTTGGGGGTGAAGAAAAAAGCTCAACGTGCATGTGTTGCTGATGCAGCCTCACTTTGAGGGAAGGGGACCTCCTGAACTAATAGAGAAAACTTAGCAAAATTCAGCATATGCTTTTCATTGATCTCACTCTCTTTTATAGAGAGTACCAGAATTACAAAAGAACCAATCATTTGGCAGCAAACATAACAAACTATTCCTAACAGCTTCCAGCTTCTAGGGGAGGATATAATCCTTCATCCATTCTGGTTTACGTATTTGGCGTTTGTGGGTTATAGTATCCTTAGGCTGGACTGGTTGTGTGAGAGTCTTGGGTTGGGCCATATCAATGTCAAGAACCGGTTCAACCTAAAAGCTTAAGCTATTAGGAGAAAGTTCATGAATGATTTTATATCTAACATAGGTCCACTTATACCATGTGTTGAAATTTTAATTTAATTGAGAAAGTGAGGACGGAAGGATTCGATCTTCTTACCGCTTGGTCAAAGAAACTCTGATACCATGTCAATAACCGATTCAACCTAAAAGCTTAAGCTATTAAGTAAAGGTCCATGAATAATTTTATATCTAACAATTAGTTACCTTTTAACTAATGCTATTTCCTTGATTTTCTTCTTTCCAAAGATAGATAGTTATCATTAAAGATAAGGCCAAAGAGTTACAGATACAACTCTATGAAAGTCCACTCTTGATTACAAAGGCTTCAAATCAAACATTTAAAAATTCTCTTAATATAACTTGGCCTAAGAGTTGTCGGTGCAACCCAAAACTGCAAGAATCCCACACAAGGCAGATTCTCCCTTGCATAAATAGAGAGCCAAGGGAAAGAGATGGCGAAATGAAGACTGCTGAATCATTAGGATTTACTTATAATGTGTTACATATGAATTCAAGTTGGTATGGAAGCCTTTTAGAGAAACGCATTAATCAAAATTTGCTGATTTTTTGTCATAGATTTTTGGTTTCAAAGAATTGTTAGATCATTAACACATGAGAATGTAACACTTGACTTTGTCTATTATATTCAATCAAATTTTCTGCCCATATTAAGACAAAATTTAATTCAATAATAATTTAGAATAATTTGACAAAATAATTAAGAGAAAGAATTGGATTTAAATACAAATACATCAACTAAGGAATTGGATTCAAATACAAATACATCAATTAAGATAAGGAATTGGATTAATTCAAATACAAATACAAATAAGGGATACTCATATATAAATTAAGGGTACCATATATAAATTCCTTAATTTGTAGGAGATATAGCAGAAGTCGCGACGATTTCAAAGCTTCTCACGGGTATATATATTTGAAATGTTAGGGGAATAGTTTACTTCACTCTAAAGTTCATTAGCTTCCATTCCATTATTTTATTCCAAAGATTCTCACGGGTATAGTTTTCTTCACTCTAAAGTTCACTTTGTTTTATAGCATTAGTAATTCTGTTTTATATTATCAATTAAAACACCAAAAAAATTATGAGCATGCGTCACACGGGTATATATTTGAAATGTTAAGGAATTAGTCTTTTTGTGTTTAGATGGATAGAAAGGTGATAATAGAAATGCATTAAAACAATTATATGTTGTAACATTTTAGGCTATATTTTATTTTGTTCTGTTTGATTTAATGTGAAATGATTATGCATATGAAAAAGTTTCACACTGGTATATTCAAAGTGACTTGATTTCTTACTGCAATTTTAATTTTAAAACATCAAAGGGTTTTTGGTTTTAGGGTTTAGGATTTTAGGGTTTAATGTTTAGGATTTTTAGAGTTTAGAGTTTAGGGTTTTTAATGTATAGGGTTTTAGAGTGTAGGGGTCTTAGGATTTATGGTTTTTAGGATTTTAAGTTTTAGGGTTTATGGTTTAGAAGTTTAGGTTGTGGGGTTTATGTTTTTAGGATTTAGGATTTTAATGTTTAAAGTTTAGGGTTTTAGGACTTATGGTTTAGGGTTTAGGGTTTAGGGTTTAGGGTTTAGGGTTTAGGGTTTAGGGGTTTAGGTTGTGGGATTTAAGGTATATTGTTTTGGGTTTAGGGTTCAAGGTATGGGTTTTGGGCTTAGAGTTTAAAGGTTTAAGGTTTTTAGGGTTTATGGTATAGGGTTTTTAGAATTTAGTATATAAGGTTTTAAGTTTTATGGTTTTGGGGTTTACTTTTTTTGGGTTTATGGTTTTTAGAGTTTTTTGGCCAAGATCATGATCACGATCAAAATCAAGATCTGGGTCTCCACGCTAGGTACTGGAACTATTAAATTTAATGATAGAGACAATTTGGACAAACATATAATTAAGTAGGGAACATGAGTTAAAAGTTAAAATTGAAAGCATTTTCAATAGATTATTCTATCATTCCTATTATTTACACATTTTCCTCTTCTATTTCAAATTAATGGTTTGCTAATTTGCCCAAACATGTAATTTATGCATATAAAAAAGCTTTTACACTTAGATATTAAATTTGACTTACTTCTTTATTGTAACTATAGTTAGCATTATACGGGACAAGAAAAGAAATGAGTACCTGATAAAAGAAAACAAGATAAAAACGAGATTATAGCAAAGTAAAACTAAAAACAAGAGTATTATAGCAATATAGATATACAAGTATCTTACGTTTTATAATGAAAAGTTGGTCCCATAAAATATGGGTTTTATGTAGTAACATTTAATACACTATCATGAGTATTATAGCATATTTTATTGACTAAAGCTAAAAACAATATTTATTTTTTAATCAAAGCACTTATTATTATTTTTATAAGACAAAATACTTAATATTGAACTTATTGTTACATATAAATCTCAAAATACTTAATATTCGTAAAAACTATTAATTTTGATGAAAAATATATTATAATAATGGAGATTTCTTAGATACTTTTAGTATTTATGTAGTATGTCATACTACATAAAAATAACCAATAAATGAATGACATGTGTACAAATTAACTTTTTTAAATTTGTTTAAAAAATTAAATAAATTATATTTTATATATAATAAAATATGAAAATTATGTATGCTTGTCACGTCAGTGTAGTATGACATACTTACGTAGGATCATAGAATCCCCGTATAATAATAGTATGACAAAAATCAAAGTTAAAGTCAAAATTATATTCACATTATGTGAAAAAATATAAAGAAAAAAGTTCATTAAACCGATGCAGAAAGAGGTTTTTATTCTTTAAAATGATATGGAACATTTTATACGTTATTTTTACGAGAGTAAATTACGGATGTGCGGAGATAATATGTGTATTATATGCATTTAGCTAATTATGATTGTAACTTTAATTTAAAATTACTAACGGATGTACATGTACGTATTATACGCGTTTGGCTAATTATAATTGTAACTTTAATTTGAAAATTATTAAGCTCCACATCTTAATGTCTGCGCATTGCATGGGAATAGAGACTAGTTTCTTTTAAAAAGTAGAGAAACAAATTTGGGAGGGAGAGAGGAAGGTGACTATTGGTGGATGAAAGAATATGGCAATTTAGAAACTGAACCATAAAGATTTTTTCCTTTCTAGGAAGAGAAGGCAGTCTTAAGAAATAAATTGCTAGGATATATAATGTATCTTGCTCAATTAATGAGAAATAGGTATCGATTCTTTCTTTTTTTTTCTTTTTTTTTTTTTTTACTTTGAATAGGATTTTGGTTTAAACATAGAATTTATAAGTCTTAATGACTATCTCAATATCACTCAATCACAAGTTATTAAGTTAAAGAGTAAAACCCTTTTTTAGTCATTGAAAAATGCAGTCATTGACAAATTCGTCCTTCAAAAATTTTGGATGACAAATTGATCCTTGAATTATTATTTCGCTGACAAATTAATCCTCTGGTAGGCAAAATCAATGAAAAGAAAAGAAGGACTTGAATGAGAAAATGAGGGCTTAAACACAGCTAAACAAAATCAGTGAAAGAATTTTAGGAAAGGGGTCTGTAGGGGTCCAGAACTTTTCTCATTAAAGTACCAGAGGACTAATTTGTCAAACAGAATAATAATTCAATGACCAATTTATCACTGAAAATTTTTGGAGGACGAATTTGTCAATAGCTGTATTTTTCAAGGACTAAAAAAGGGTTTTACTCTAAGTTAAAAGCCTAAGAATTTGAATTTGAGACTTTAATATTTTTGAGAGATCCTTGTATTAATTTTTCATATACACAATAATTAGCCAAAATGATCCATGAAATAATTAATAAAGTGCCCAATTTTTAGTGCATAGATTTTTGGAATCTAGAGGACCGCAACAGGCATGACATGAACAACTTAATACCCACGGATTTTGCGTGATACATCGTAAACAAAAATAAAGTGTCTCAGGCAGATTTTAAGCATGCAGCAAAATGGCCCCCATGGTTAATCGCATGTCCATTAACATTCCCACAAGAACTCTTTACATTATCAAATGAAAGACTAAATCTACAACACAACTGGTTCAGAAATCTCCTAAAAAGGTTATGGTTCCAAGTTGAACATTAATAAACCCACAAGAAGAAGAAAACTTCTGTGTCACAACATATCTGAAGATTGTCACAATGAATATTAAAAAAGAGATTTATATTTTGAAGAGAAAATTTTGGGATCGCCACGAATTGTTTAATAAAAATAACATTTTTTATCAATAGAAGTCAACCTTGTCATTATCATGGTTAATCGCATGTCCATTAACATTCAGACAGGAACTCTTTACATTATCAAATGAAAGACTAAATCTACAACACAACTGGTTCAGAAATCTCCTAAAAAGGTTAAGGTTCCAAGTTTTGAACATTAATAACCCACAAGAAAAAGGAAACTTCTCTATGTCACAATATATCTGAAGATTGTCACAATGAATATTAAAAAAGAGATTTAAATTTTCAAGAGAAAATTTTGGGATCGCTACCAATTGTTTAATAAAAATAACATTTTTTATCAATAGAAGTCAACCTCTTAATCTCCTAAGTTACCCTGATTTGATTTTTTTTTTTCTTCACCCTTCTTCATGGGGACATTCAGTGCTTGTTTCATGTCATGTGATATCCTTGTTCACAACTTTGAGAAGCTCCCTGCCAAGCTGCTGCAAGCCTCCTACCAGCTGTCTGGAACCACAGGCAAAGTTGTTAAGCTGTAGTTTCTCGAGCGAAAGAAAACATTTCTAACTTTTTGTAACATAAATAATTAATTGACGTGATTTAACTTCATATGTTATAAACAAATATGCAGGGTAGTTGTTTCATACAGTAAGACAAAAGAAGGTGGAGTTGAAAAACATATGCACAAGTATTCTGTGTCTTCTCCAGATGCTATAAATTAGTCACATGCACCAAGAAGAATATAAGAATTTTCAAACAACAGGCAGAATACTCATAAGAGGCCACTTTTTTGGTGCAACTAGATTGTTAATCACCTAAAGCAAACAGTAAGAGCATCAACAAAGCATAAGCTTAAAAATCAAAACATCTTGGTGTTTTAATTTAGTTTTGATATTAGCACTGATACTCGTTTACACTCTACTATATCAGAATGGTTAGGATTATTATAGTCAGAAAGCTGCTTATACGAGCTACTTTAGTTCATATTTTCAGTAATAGGGCTAATTTGGTAAGTGTCGCTATATTTTATCAATTTTGCAGCCCCTGGTCATGTTATTCTTTTTTTTTTTATATATAATAAAAGAAGAAATATTATTAGAAAGGAAGAGAAAAGAAATACAAAGGTGAGGACAAGGAATTCTTTTAGAAGGAAAGAAAAAACAAAGAACTTAGCAGAAAACTACATCAAGAGAGCAAAGCCTTCCAATCCCTCTGCATATCAGATAGAGAGACCCCTTTGAAAAACCCATTCAGTTTTCAATTTACTCCTAGAGAAGCCAAGACTTCTTGATCTCATATGAGAGAGAGTTAGAGGCAAATACTTAACTCTTGAAAATTCTGGCATTCTCTCCAGCCAAATGCAAACAAATGATAACAAAGACGACACATTACCATAAAGCCTTTCTCTCCTCAGCCCTGCTAAAGCTTCTATCCCTCCAGGAAAAATCCAATATTCATCAAAAACACCAAAAAGACTACTCTGCATAAATCTAGATGCTGAATAGTAAAGAAACAAATAGCTGTTAGTCTTGAAATTAGAGGCACGTAAGATATAACACAAGATTTAGAGAGAGCTTTATAAGGTCTGCAAACTTGTGACAAATCATTTGTGTCCTATTGAGAACTGCTGATTTCACCTTAAAAGGAGCCTTAGACATCCAGATGGGGCCAGCAAGAAGGAAAGCATCCCTATTAAAAGATTTGTAAGAAACAGAAAGAAGGATTTACAAGAGACATCCAAAGTCCAAATCCTTCTATCCTGGAAAGAGGAGGGGTTGATGGGGTGAAGGAAACAAAGAAGAGATATTGACTATAGGTTCCTCCATCATTAAGACTTTGGAAGTAATGAAAATTCCAAATAGAACAAAAGTTTCAAATGGAATGGTGAAGTAAGGAGGATAAACGAACCCCTAATTTTGTTATTTAGGCCTTACTGGGTCTAATTTTAACATCTAAATGTTGCTCATTGCTGTACTATTAGTAGTAAGTCTAAATATTAAAGAGGATCAGTAGTCTATTCCAAATCCTTATAGGTTTAAGTTATGAAGAATCCATTTGAAGACATCTGTGCTTTCTTTCAGAAAGTAATCTGTTTTATGAAAGATGTCAGAAGTTAGGAAGCTTATTTTACACATTCCAACGTAAGTCCTGATGCCAAAGGGACCCTAAGTATGATGCCTAGGTTTATCTTCTCTTCTCCTTTTTGGATCTAATATTCTCAATTTTTAAACCAGACATCATCCTGTTTTTGTGACTAAATATAAAGTATCTCTTTTTACAAACCCTAATTTCTTCTTCCTTAAATCTGCTCTATACCCATCAAACCTAAAATCCTTACTAATTTCATAGGCACCGCTCTGCCCTTAATTAGCATCCTATTGTTTGCACCCCATTCTTATGTGAAAAATTCTACTTGAACACTAATTAACCTTACACTACCTCACAGTGGGACAGTCAGCAAAGACTAAGCTTAACTGAATCTACTTGAACTTTTTGCTGTAATACTCTGGTTTTGCTGAGTGTGCTACTGTGAGGTATTACGAAGCTAACTAGTATGTAAGTAGCATAATTTTTCTTACCCTAACCTTCATTCAGTAAGACTTCAAGCCATCTGTCCACCATTTTTTAATTCAAAAATCCAATGGAAAAGTGAAATGTAAGCAAAATAGAAAATAGTGTCCAGGTGAGATCCATTTTTCTCATACCTACACCAATATTTATATTCATCAGAAAGAAGAATTTTACAAAGTTGCCACTGGTCCCCAAGGTGATACCCCAATGGTTGAGCACTAGGTACTCCATCATGGCTTAGGTGGGGTGCGATGATAAGAGGGGTTATGCCACCCCTTGCTGTGGAGCCTCCACTGGACCCAAAAAAAGAAAAAAAAATTACCGCTCGGTGCAGTAAGAGTTATGCACAGTAGTTTACCAAGCTTACCATAAAATTCGACATCCAAGGAGCCTTAATCCTAGCCTGTTAAAATCTTATTCCTCTGCTGTCCTATTCCAGTTTAGGTATCACAGCAGTGTCTCACATATGTCCAAAAGTCAACTTCAATGAGTTACATTGAATCTATGAAGAACTGGCATTTTAGGAAAGGAGCTGTGTCCATGTCTAGCATATGCTAGACACTAAGACTTAATATGACACTCTAAGACAAGAACTTCTTAGAATAAGAAATATTTAATATCAATATTTGACATTTCTAAGGTACTTTCTAAAGGTGTTTAAACAAAATCCAATATATCTTAGACATATTTTGGTATACTTGTGTACATTCATATTCATATACACCAATACTTGTGTATTTATATTTTTAAAAGGAAAGAAAACCAAATAACCCCCATGTGGTTTGGTCCACTATCATTTTACCAGGTGGTTTGGAAAATCTCACTCTGCCCTCTAAGATTTACTTTGTTAGCATATCACCCTGTTGAGGTTTATTCCGTTTAATAATGGAATAGCCAAGTGTGCACCAACACCCATCTAAATCACAAATTTCACATCGCAGAATGAAAAAAATTCAGATAACCTCCTTGTGGTTTGGTTGATTAATACTCCAACCCCATATGGTTTAGCATTCATTATCACTTTCCATTACAGAATAGAAAGGTGGGAGTTTTTTTTTTTTTGGCCTTGAAAAGATGGGAGTTCAAGTGATCATAGATTAAACAACATGGGACAATGACACTATTCAAACCACAAGGTAGCAAAATGATAATGGGCTAAACTATAGATGTCTTATTTTTTGAAACCACAAGGTAACTGCAGAAAACATAAATTGCCCCATGCAGCGGTTGATTTGTTTCCTCCTGTATTGACTGCATTTCAATTTTAACTGCATCCACCACTAAAAAGTGTATATCATTGGATGGAAAGCATACTGGATCCAAGCAATAAGCATCTTGACACCAACTACTCATTGGGTCTAACGAGAATTCTCCTCACAAGTTCCAACTTCCAAATGTGACAAAGCTAGTACCCAAGCACTTAGGGATGGTGTCTTCATCCAATTACAGTATACCTATTCCTATACTATTCTAGTGAGTGGAATATTTTATAGTTATGTATCCTGCATTTTAAATCAACTTTGGTCTACTAAATTATGTCAATAGAAAAAATGACAAGAAATAAATTGTATAGTATATTGTAAAACCATAAAAGCAGAATAAATAGGATGTAACTGAAAAAAAAAATAGAACAATCATATCAACTGAAGAAAAAGTACCTGGACTTCTTTTATAGTGCAGAAGGAAAAGAATTGACAGTTAAAGGAGCATGTACGACTCATAAAGTAGACAGCTTTGAAAAAAGAGACTTGCATTACTAAACTTTGCTAACCTTGGTTTACAACTTCTCTGCAATCTTTGTCTCTTGAGAGACTGCAAAGAATGCACACCTTACTTCTAGAGTTTATGCCACCATCAGCATCTGAAAAGAGGCACAAGGAAGACAAATTTAGCATAGCTGTAATGACTGGCCCAAACAGCAAATAAAATAGGTATACACTAACTGCCACTTCCCATTTAATTTTGCTGAAACTTATATGTATAGAAAGAAGGAACAAGTGTGGTCCAAAACAGTAAAACAGTATATCCTAACCATGGGCCTGTTCCAAAAACTGCTAAGAAATGCCTAGCAGTTGAAGAAAAAATTATTTGGAGAACACAACAAACAATTCCAATTAGTTCATGTTGACAGAAGCGGGAAGTAAAAAAGGATGCCAGCAAATAAAGAAAAGTGGGGGTAGAAAAGAAGAAAGAAAAAGCATTATGAAATGATAATTCTTAAACAAGCTGCAGTCCACAATAATTATTGACCATGGTGCAGTTGAACAGAGTAGACAGTCCCTTCCCCCGCCCAAGCCATGCCAGGTCCCCAGCACTTTTTCTTCTCTCTTTTGATAAAAATGTCTGGTCGCCAGATTGACTCCAACTACTCTCGCAATCAAGCTCTGCAATTATAGACAGAGGAAAGAAATAAATTTAAGTATCTGCAACATTGATTAGATGACAAACACTGAAACACAATTGTAGAAAAATATCACATAGGAACACAGTTAAGAAGAATATAATCATGCCCACATAATTAAAAGTTTCAACCTGACTGGGGCCACAGACAAAAAACGTAAAGAAAAAGAAAAGAAGACTCTTCCGCCACTACCCCTTTCCACAAACACTATCATTTGAGAAAGTTAAATGGGTCTTGATAGCCGTAACAACTTCTTGAAACTTCATGCTGCAGCCAAGAACTGACACTTTTAACAGCACTAAAGCAATTTTGGAGAAGGAACATTTTCATAAGATCAACTAAAACTCTTATGCACCCAGTCTGATAATGCTTTGAAGCTCCCATTTAAGACTTCCATGCTTAAGCCTGATAACAATTATTTTAGCAAATTGTTATAAAGCTGATTCTTTTGTCAAACTATTAAGAGGAGAAGATATGTAAAACTACCAACATTGATGAAGAAATTTTTATGACAGTAGTTTGCAATTAACGATTTAAGTTTAAACTTCATCCTCCAAAAACAATCTAGAAAGCAGTTAAAGATGCTAAAGACAGCATAACTAACTTCATAAAGAAACATAATTAGAGCATCTAAAGCATAGTTGGAGCAGCATTTTGCAATTTTGTATGTTCGCAAAATGAAAAGGGTTTATAATCATATATAGATGGTGTTGCTGACACACACTTGTCATATGATATAGGATTGCAATGTTGCTTCCGGTCATTATAATTCACTTTCAATTGACTAATAACATTGATAAGGCCAGATTTGCTTCATAAGCAAACTTCAAGCTTCTCTACAGAATCTTTATTAACCAAACAATTTCAGTGTGCAAGAGTATTATTGTATCACAAATAAGAGAAAAATGTATCTGTTAAGTTATTGACTTGTCTTAACTTCCATAGTGCTTTATGCTACTATATCTTCTAACTTCCAAGTTTAAATCTCACAAATTTTAGCGGGAATAACAATACACCATATCAAAAGTCATCTGGTGTCTTCTTCACAGACTAAACATATCAAGAAAATGAGAAAACAGCATATCAAGCATCACAGAAAGATAATAATACTTCATATTCAACTTTTGTCCTTTATTTCCCTTTATAAAACTCCTAAGAAATGTTAAAAAAGGGAAAAAGAAATAGAATAGAAACAAATTAGGTCTTAAACAGCGGTATACGTACAGTTCTTTTCTTTCAGGCAGCAAGTAAGAGTTAACTGCATAACTCTAATATTTTGTATCACTAATTTGAGCAACCTGGAAAATTCCATCTTCCTGGAATTTATCCTCTTTCATGAGTGCCGTCAAATGCTTCAAAGTTTCATAAATTACAGTAGAACTAGGATGTGATTTATCACCCGCAACAAATAAGTTTGTCTTTTTCCCCAGTATCATCCAGCTACAACCAGGCATCTTTTGGACTTCTTTCTCAATCATTTTTCTCCTCAAAGATCTAGCTTCATCCCAATGCCCTGATGCAGCATAAATATTAGAAAGTAGTACATAGGGAGAAGAATTTTGGGGTTCTAAATAAATAAGGTGCTCAGCTGCCCGCTGCCCCCTCTTGTCATCACCATGTATCCTGCAAGCACCCAGTAGTGTGGCCCAAATCATAGAATTGGGTTCAACATCTAGTTTGTCAATGAACTCCTCTGCTTCTTTAAGAAAACCCCACCGACCAAGAAGATCAACCATGCATGCATAGTGATCTACTCTGGGCTGAATGCCATAATTTTTTACCATGATGTCAAAAATTCGATGACCCTCAGAAACCCACCCCGCGTGACTACAGGCAGTAAGCACTCCAAGGAATGTGACATCATCTGGCTTGACACGTGATTGATTCATCTCATCAAAGATTTTCAGAGCACTTTCAGCATACCCATTTTTGGCAAACCCAACTATCATTGAGTTCCAAGAAATAACATTCTTTTTTTCACCCAATTCTTTAAAAACTTGCATCGAACTTTTTACATCGCCACATTTAGCATACATGTCTATGAGGGCACTACTGGTTAATTCATCTAAGTCAAAACCAGTATGGAAAATAAGGGAATGTATCTCTTTACCATCTCGCAATGAAGATAAGAGAGCACAAGCTCGAAGAACACTAACAAATGTGGCTTGGTCCACTAAGATATTGTTGTCACGCATTTCTCGATACAAGTTCAAAGCCTCAAGACTGCAATCATTTTGAGTATGTCCTGAAATTAAAGCAGTAGACAATATGGTGCTTCTAAGGTAAGAAAACTCTGAAAAAAGAATGTTTGCATCAGCAAGCCTTTTTGACTCCATATACATCCCTAACAAAGAGACAGCCAAGAATTCACTACCGCAAAGAAGACCCCTCTTTATTATAACCGAGTGGATCTGCACACCTAAAATTACCTTAAGAGGCCCCTTACAAGCATCTATGAGGCTTGCAAACGTAATTTGAGATGGCTTCAGTCCCAAGACCTGCATCTCATGAAGGAGATTAATAGCTTCTTTTGTATTGTTTTGAGCGTACCCAGCCATCAGAGCATTCATTGAGACCACACTCAACTCAGGCATGATAGAAAAGATTTTGAGTGCATCTCCAATGGCTCCACACTTAGAATACATGTCAATCATAGAACTTCCAGGACAAAGGCTTGTTTCTAAACCCAACTTAACTGACAGACAATGGACCTGCAATCCTGGTTCAAGTGCCTTAACATTTCCACAAGCACTAAGTATGCTGGCCAAAGACACCTCATCAGGCACAATACCATGTAAATTCATCCTCCGAAACATGTTGAAAGCCTCAGTTTCATCTTCTTCCTGTACGTATCCAACAACAATTGCATTCCAGGAAATATTATCTCGATTCTTCATAAGCTCAAATTGTTTCCTAGCTTCCTTCAAAGCCCCAGCTTTAGCATACATATCTATCAATGCGTTAGTCACAAATAAATTAGAAGTGAATCTTTTCTTGACAATAATTGAATGCAATTGGCAACCCATTTCTAGGTATTCCATGGAAGCACATGAACTTAAAATGCTAGTGTAGGTAAATTCATCTGGGTCAGTACCACTTCTTATCATATTGAAGAACAATTCCAGGACCTCACTAACACAACCAGTCTGTGCATAACCTCTGAGCATGGCATTCCACATGACGATATTCTTTTCATCTGTAGCATCAAATACTTTCTTTGCAGCATCCAACATGTCACACTTACCATACATATTGATCAACGAACTTCCTACATATATATTAGAATCCAAACCTTGTTTGATTGCCTCTGCGTGAACTAGCAATCCATAGTCCAAAGCTCCTAAGCTAGCAATTGCACTTAAAACACTTCCCAGAGTTGATCTTGAGGATTTTATACCACTGTTCCTCATTCCAAGGAAAAATGAAATAGCCTCCTCCTCATGGCCTCTCTGAGCATGACCTGAAATCATTACATTCCAAGCCACAACGTTGCGAAGGGGCATCTGTTCAAATAATTTACATGCATCATCCAGCCTTCCTAAACTCATACATGCATTTATGACAGTTACATACACCACTTGGTCTGGATAACAACCAACATTCTGCATTTTCTCATACAGTTTGAGTGCCTCATCCGGCAAACCAACTTGAACATAATTGGAAATCATAGCAGTCCAAGAAACAGTGTCCAAGTGCACTGCCCTGTCAAATATCTGCCGAGCATCACTAAGACAGTTGCCTTTCGCATAAAAATCAATAAGTGCACCCTGACAGAAAGAGCTTGATTCAAAACCTGTCTTAGTCACACAACAATGAACTGACCTGCCATAGTCAACATCCTTCAATTTTGTACAAACAGACAAAACGATAGCATAAGTAAATTCATCAGGGAATAGACCACAAATTCTTAAAGAACCAAAATACTGAAGAACCCGTTCCAGCAATCCAAGTCTTGAGTACATAGAAATGATTGAATTCCAAGCCAACACATCCCTTTTATCCAGCTGATTAAACACTTTCTCAGCAAAGCCCACATTGCCGCACTTAGCATAAAGATCCACAATGGCATTTCCAAGCAACCCTTTTGACCCAAGTCCATATTTTAAGCTGTGGGCGTGAATAACTTTGCCAGTTCTTGAGGCCTGAGATAGTCTTTGAGGAATTTCATCGAACAGATGGTGGTGCTTGAGTTGTCTGCATTGCCGTAAACAAGACTGCAGAAGATAACTATATAGATGATTATCATCAACGAATTCTGAGTTTTGATTATGCTGAACAGTTGAATAAAGAAGAAAAGTTGGTAATTTAAGGTAGTGATGGAATGTGTGTAGGTTTGAGATAGCTAAAGGCGTAAAGGAACATCTGGGTCTAAGAAGCATCGACTGGGAGGTGATCCCTGTCTCATAATAAGACAAGGAAAATCTGAATTTGGCTTCTAAGGAACTAAGCTGAGCTTGTAAGAACTAAGAACTAAAGAAACTAGAACAAATAAATAACACGTGAAAGTAAATATCCACTCCGTATGTGAGGAATATAGGTTTGATGCGTCCAACAAAGCACTCCACGTGACATAGCATTATAACCTTAAAGTGGAGTTTGGTACAAGGTTTCATTTTAAGTTTCCAAGAATGTAAAGTGAAAATCTTGTAAACCATTTTTCTTTTTGGTTCTTAACAAATAAGGGTATTATCGAGTTAGCTTTTACGTTCAGATATTAAGTCTTTTTCTAGGCAATCAACGAGAAAAAAATTTCTGAATACTATCCCCAAGATTCAAATCTTAATTAGCTTAAATTATATACTCATATTTAGTATAAGAGTTAAAAATGTATGTATGGAAATGTGATATTTCTAGGAATGAATTTTAGCTTTTATTTCCACAAAAATATTTCCATCTAGAGAGGTGAAATGTTTGATTTTCATGGCATTAGAATGTTGGGCTACCGTGAGAGATAGTTGTCAATCACCACTGACCACTGCCGGCTGACCGATGATCGATGGTGAACAGTAGTGTCACATTCCCAAGAATATTAAGTGTTTCATAAACACAAGAATACAACATTCCTATAAATGTAGGCGAGACTGTGGATTTCTAAGTATATGACATTCTCAAGAATAAAAACTCTAAAGTTATACCAAAAATCCCATAGGATTGGCGTAGTGGGCGATGTAAGCATGTGATACCCTACCATGACCAATTTTTTGTAGCTAGGTCGCAAGGACTTTTCTTGTGAATTTCTAAGTGTTAAGCACATAATCTGTTTTTGGACATTACATCATTTGGAGGCGTGAAATATATATATAGCTATGAATATAACAAATGTAATGAAAACAAGGTGATAGAGGAACTAATTTGTGAATCAAATTCTCTAGAGGCAGTTAAGTTGATAGACAATATAGATGTTAGAGTTTACAATGCTAGTTTTTACAAGTATGAGTGTATAATTAGTGATATTAATTTGAAGCTACTTGAAGAGAGGTTGGCAAGTGACGGTGTCTCATGTTTTGAGAGAGGTTAACTAAGGTGTTAATTTCTTATTAGATTAGTTTATTTTGATATAAATGATTTTCAATGAAAATTTTTAAGCCCAAGAACTAAAAATTCTTAGGTCAAAGTATTTGCTATGAAAACAATTTCTATCAAAACAAAAAGAGTCCAAAAAATAAACAAACCAGTTTACAAACGGGTTAAGAACCCGAACCCTTATATCCGGTAGAGACAGCCCGATAGATACAACCCTTGCGTCCACTGGCAAACCAATCACAGCCGTTAATCTCAGCGCTACCTCTCGACTTATAAGAAGTCTATACACACATCAAAACCCTTTCCCTCTCAGGCCTTCCGCCGTTTGCCCCAAACCCTCTAGTTCTCTCTAGCACAGATCGAGGATCAGCAACAGCGCAATGGTACGCTTCATACTTCTCGCACCCGGCTTTTTCACTTTACTTCTCCTACCCTATAATTTTTTTCTAGTTTGAAATTGAAATGCCCCTATCGTGCTTCCATTGTTTTGATTGCCCGAAAAGGTTCCATTTTTATGTTTTGATTGCTGTGCTTGCTAGTTTGAAATGCCCATGTCTGGTTCTAATTTTTTCTAGTTTGAAATTGAAATGCCCATATTGTGGTTCCGTTCTAGCTTGTATACCCATATTGTGGTTCCATTTCTATGTTTTGGTTGCTTGGCTTGCTAGTTTGACATGCCCATTTTGTGGTTCCATTATCTTTTTGGGTAGTTTTGCTAGTTTGAAATACCCATGTCTGGTTCTATTTTTACTCTTTGGTAGCTCATAGTGGGAAATTTTGATTTTTTAAATTTACTAGTTTAAATGGTTTATTGGGTTCTGTTTTTGGTTCACTGGGTACGTCGTGGTCGAAGAGTTGTAATATGCTTTATGGAGATTTTGAAACGTAAACACTTACAGTAATTTGTCTTTTAAATGAAGGTATATGTTAAGGCTCATAAATCTAAAGCCTACTTCAAGAGGTATCAAGTCAAGTTCAAGAGAAGGAGAGGTATTCTAATTGCTTATCTTACTTATATTGTAGTCAGTTTTTAAATGAATATTGGAATGATTTTTTTTGAAAAAATATATGCAGAGGGTAAGACAGATTACCGAGCCAGAATTAGATTGATTAATCAGGACAAAAACAAGTACAACACTCCCAAATACCGGTTTGTTGTCCGATTTGTATCCTAAGGTTTCTTGTTAATGTATTTCTGTCTGTCGTTCTGTATTGAGTTTTTGTTTTTATTGAAATAGTTAATACCAAATCATATTTGTTTCTTTCATTTGATTTTAGGAGAACAGTGAGTTTCTGGTTATATACTTATAAACCTTACTCAAACACATGCTTGTCAAAGGTTTATATAGTATAAGAATATAAATTTTAATTGATTTGTACATTTATCTTATTTTCTGGTGTGTATATGAAACCTTAACTCTGCTATTAGACAAACAAAGATATTGTTGCTCAGATAACATCTGCTAGCATTGCTGGTGATATTGTTCTTGCTGCGGCTTATGCACATGAGCTGCCTCACTTTGGCCTCTATGTAGGTCTTACGAACTATGCTGCAGGTATCTCGATAATGAAAACCCTGTATCACTCTCTCTTCCCCCTTCTCTCTCTCTCTCTATATATATATATATATATATAGTTGTGACCAGCTTATATATATATATATATATATATCTTTATGATTAATTCTCTATATGTAACCAGCTTATTGCACTGGACTCCTTCTTGCCCGTCGAGTTCTTAAGACGCTTGAAATGGATGAGGAGTATGAAGGGAATGTAGAGGTAATCCATGGTTTTTCTACTCTATCTATCTATCTATCTATCTATCTATCTATCTATCTATGTCTATCTCAATGTTGATTGGTTTTGCTATTATCAGGCTACTGGAGAAGATTTCTCTGTTGAACCTGCTGACACCAGGAGGCCATTCCGTGCTCTCCTTGATGTTGGTCTTATTAGGACTACAACCGGCAATCGTGTCTTCGGTGCCCTCAAGGTACTCTTTGTTCTAATTTCTAGCATGAGGTGCTGCCTCCAATTTCATCTTTTTTTTTTTTTTTTTTTTTTTTTTNTCTTCTTTTTTTTTTTTTTTTTTTCTTTTTGCAGTTGTGACTTTCCATGAACACATTCCATTTTGTTTTTCCCTTCCCTGTACTGATCCAATAACAATAGATTATTCCTCCTCTAGATTCGTTTCCCCTACAACATGCTATATCTCAATTATGTATAGAATGGAGCTATCTGTGTTGATGCTATTCATTTTGATGCAACTGGGCATTATAGGGAGCTTTGGATGGTGGTCTGGATATTCCTCACAGTGATAAGAGGTTTGCTGGTTTTAGTAAGGATAAGAAGCAGCTTGATCCTGAGGTTCACCGCAAATACATCTTTGGTGGCCATGTTTCTGCCTATATGAATGTAGGGGCTAAGATGTTATTGATTTCTTTATCTCGGAATACTTTAGTGCATTAATTTCAAGATATGACATCATCTTATATCTGCCCATATAATATTTTTTGCAGACTTTGTTGGAAGATGAACCAGAGAAATATCAATCACACTTTAGTGAATATATCAAACAAGGAATAGAGCCTGATGGTATTGAGGAGATGTACAAAAAGGTTCATGCTGCCATTCGTGCTGATCCTACTATTAAGAAGTCAGAGAAGGAACCACCCAAGGAACACAAGAGGTAATCCAGAATAATGTTTTGTCAATTCATCTATATTCAGCATCCAGTCCTAGAAAAATATGCGCATTTCTATTTACTCATTTGATGTCTGTCATGTTGACCATGATTAGCTGCTTGATGAGCAGTTCTTTGAGTGGTCCTTGCATATTTTACATGCAATGCATTATATATGCATTGCATGAGAAAATTTGTTTTGGTAGTTCCAAAATACTCCTAAATGAGCACAGCTGAGTTACTAATGAAATTCTGTTCCTTTTTTTGTTCAGGTACAACCTCAAGAAGCTTACTTATGAGGAGAGGAAGGCTAAGTTGATTGCCAGTGTGCAGGCTCTAAACTCTGCATTTGAAAATGAAGATGATGATGATGAGGACGATGATGAGTGAATGTCCTTTGTGGATGCAGTCTAAGTTCTGCAGATCAAGAACTATATTTTACTTGCTTTCTCAAAAATTTTCCCTGAAATTTTGTTGCTCGCACTGTTTATTTACTAGGTTGCAAATTTTGGATGCTGTAGACTTAATCCTGGATTAATGTTTCATGAGTGTAGCATCTTTTTTGGTTTACAGAACTCTATTCCATCACCGCCAAAGCAGCTTATCTCATTCTTTCATTGTCTTTTATGTTTTGGAAATTATACTTGATGTTACTAGTATAGGCTTAGAAATGGATGCTTTGACATTTATGCATATGTTAACGGAAGCATCTAGGTGATTCAAATGGTGATATGTTCTATTTAGGCTAATGCTAGTTGCACAACTTTTGAATTCTTACACACTTTTTTCCTTTCCACGAAAGGGAAAGGTTCGAAGTTGGCACGGTTCATCTTCCACTACAGCTTTCCAATTGCTTAGCTCTCCCTAAAGTGCCTCATTCGTTGCCTTTGAAGTGCTGCAGGAGAAGAAAAACCTTAAACTTGGACAAATTGGAAAGCAGTAAAATTATACGTGGCATTGAGTGATAAGTACAAGTTCTTACTTGAGAGCCGAGTCTAGTATATTATGTGAGAGGATGGAGTGGTATAAGATGAAATTTATCGCAAGTTATAGCACTTTTTTAAGTAGGTGTTTTTGACATACTAGTACTTCCATCCACTTCCATCCACTTCCATCCCTCAGGCTTTAATTGAGAGTAGTTTGATTCTATTGGTGACAACAACAATTCTTATAAACTCGACTTCTATGGTGTTTTTCTTTTTTGGTTTAATTATAATTTTGGTCTTTAATTTTGTAAAGTAAATGATTTGGTTTTTTTTTTTTTTTTTTTTTTTTAAAATGANTTATTTTGAAAATGAATCTTTTAGTTTCTCTATTTTAACAAAAATAAGTAGTTTGGTCGCTTTGTTAATTTGCCATTTAAAACTTGACATAAACATATTAGTAGAATACATGACATGTGTCATAATACATAGTCTCAAGATATGACACGTCACAATACAGATACAAATAATTAAGAATAATAATAATAATAATTTAGAATTTTGAACATAAGAGTTGAAATACAAATATTTTGTAGAAGATAGCATAAGTGAATTTTAAGATTGAAGATATATCATGTCATTCAATTTTATCTTACTTGGCACTAATTATGGTTATAGAAATGAAAGCTACTAAAAGATATAAGAATTTAGGGTTTAGCATTTAAGTTTAAGGTTACGGTTCAATATTTAGAGTTTAGGATTTAAATTTTAGGCTTGTAGAATTTAGGAGTTTGGAGTTTAGGTTTTAGTATTTAGAGTTTAAGTTTTTTATAATCAACCAATTTACCATGTACTTTTGAATTGTATTTTATTTAAGGGAAAGGAGGATATAAGGCCTTATCATATGACACGTGTCATAATATAAATAATAATTTAGAATTTAAAAATAAGGAAAGGAATTGAATTGAAATACAAATATAAATAAATGACAAGGATTTTGATTCAAATCCAAATACAAATAAAAGACAAGGAATTAGATTCAAATATAAATACAAATAAAGAATACTCATATATAAAGGACACAATATACAAATTTCTTTGCAGAAAATAGCACAAGCAAATATCAAGATTGAAGGTATATTAAGCTACTCAATTTTATCTTACTTGGCACTAATCATGGTTATAGAAAAGAAAGCTCCTAAAAGATATAATAATTTAGGGTTTAACATTTAGGTTTCAGGTTAGAGTTTAGAGTTTAGGATTTAGATTTTAGACTTGTAGAGTTTGGGGTTTAGGTTTTAGCATTTAGGGTTTAGGTTTTTTATAATCAACCAATTCATCATATACTTTTGAATTGGATTCTATCTAAGGGAATGAGCCGCCATTTGTAATCATTAGTAAATTAATCAATTAGTTCATTTCATAAGATTTGCAAGTTGCATCAATGTATTACCATCTAACTCACCCATCACACTGATTTGCTTTAACTTGGTAGTGACTTAATATGTAATCAATTCTATAAATTTTAATAAATTATTATATTAGAAAAATATTCATATCTACTTTAGAGTTTAGGGTTTATAACTTCCATTTAAATGTATGTGACATACAAATAACTTTTTAAATACCTAAATTAACCCTAATAATAAGACTACAACTTAAAAGGCACATGCCGCAGTGGGTTTTAGTGGCGTCGAACCAAGGGAGAGATCACTTAGTTTTGGGTTCCATTTTGAGCCCACTAATGATATTGAGATCCAATTGCTAACTGTATGGGAGTTGATGACAAGGTGTGTATTGATTAAGCTAGGTTCTTTTGTTTGTTTTCTCCTTTTTTCTAAGGGTCTGTTTGGGATTTTTTTGGAGGGGAGAGGAGAGGAGAGGAAAGGGAGGGAAATGAAGGGAAAGGAAGGGAGAGATTTTTCTCTCATTTGTTTGAATGATTAAAATGAGCAAAAAGAGAAAGAAGGAAATGAAAGAAATAAAAATTTATAATTTTATAAATTTATCCTTTATTTATAAAGTAAATATATTTAATATAAAGTTTAATAATATTATCTAAATAGTATTTGAAAAAGAATTTAAAGAAATAAATAGAGGTATAATAGTAAACTACTCTTTTTTCTTTCCAAACCCTCTAAATTGGAAAAACACAAAAGTGAGGCAAAAAAGAAATGCAAGAGTTTGAAATTACCCCTAAGTTTATTTTTCTTTTTTAATCTTGAACTCTCAAACAAGCGGATGAACTCATTTACTCATTTTATTTCTTCTCATTTTTCCGTAATTTTAACTCCCAAACAAACCGTAAAAGAAAAAAGAAACTGTTAAAATATTGTATATTTCATATCACTAATAAGGAAATACTAAAATAATAAGTATATATTTCTCTCTGTGTTTTGTATGCATATTGTAAATGTTAAGATTTTGAGCGCTAACGTTACATTAATTTGCAAAATTCCCTTGCAGGTGCCCTGTGTTAGACAACATGTTTGCATCAAGGATAAAAATGGCCTATTCAGTCATTGAGAAAGCATGATGAACACAAAACATTTCACTTGTTTCTCATCAACATGTCAACGAAAATTATGATTCTGCTCAATTAGGGCTAATCACACATTAGATCTATAATAGTGTATACCTTATACCACTTGACATTTTCTTCATGTTTAATGTAAATTTATTTTTGTAGATACCCAATATTTCGGCCCATAGGGATTTAAGCCCACTATCACCAAGCCCATATTGGAAGCCATTTCCTGGATCTTCTAAATCCGGAAATCTCCCTATAAATAAGGGCCAACGACAAGTAAAAAGGGACTACTTTTGGACAAGACAAAAAGAGATATAAAATTTCCTATTTCATATCAGATTTGTTATTAACTTCAACATCAAAGCTCGGGTAAGCACCCGACCTTGGCCATATACCTTTACAAGTGACCTCACTTAACCCATCTCCCTCCTTTGGACCAAATCAGGCATCGTCATTTAGCGCCGTCTGTGTGAAAATTTATTTCCTCTCTTTTCCCCGAGAAACAAATTCATTGTACGATCCTGTTTTGTGCAAAATGGACCCAACCACCAAGCTTAGAAACCCTCACACCAGCTCGGAAACCACTCTTTCACCCACGAGACCCCCATTTCAGCCAGGCACTACCCGAAGACAGCCACTCCCACCTCCTCGCCACACTTCTCATAGTCCGGAACCTCCTTGCGTAAATACAGATCAAAACTCAGACAAGGCCACTCTCTCCTTTTTACTCCGCAAAATCCAAACTCTCAAGCAAGAGCGGATGACAGACAAAGCAGAGATAGCGGAGTTAAAACAGCGGGTTCAAAAAACCGACTCTTGGGTCGAAACTTCAACCCGCGGAGACTCTCCTCTTCGTCTCCAAGACACTCTTCAAGGCAGGCACCACAAGAATCCACATACAAAGGAGATTGAAGAAAACCAATCTTCCTTCCAGTCCCTCGTCCGAGAAGCACCCCCGCAAACATCCGCTCAAAGCCAACCATCACAAGCTTTGGAGAAAAAGAGACGAGCTGCCAAACATCCTTTTACAAAAGAAATCATGGTTTTCCCCCTGCCCCAGAATTTCAAACCACCACACCTCGACTCCTATGACGGTTCTACAGACCCTAGGGAGCATTTGGAAAATTATAACTCGGTCATGCTTCTGGCGGGATCAGCAGAAGAAATCATGTGCCGAGCCTTTCCTACCACCTTACGTCGAGCAGCACTTCAGTGGTTCTCAAGCCTCCCGCCGCATAGTATCTCAACTTTCGATCAACTCGCCGAGCTCTTCCAGGCTCGCTTCTCTACCAGCATGACTCATCAAAGATCCTCCGCTGTTCTAGCCACCTTGAAACAAGGGGAGAATGAGTCCTTGAAAGATTACATGGACAGGTACAATAAACTCTCCCTGCAAGTCCGCGACCTCACTGAAGCAGTGGCTATGCATGCCATCCAAGCAGGTCTTCGACCTGGGCGCCTACTCGAAAATCTCACCCTTGACCCACCGGCAAGCCTATCCAACCTTTTGCTGAAGGTAGCCAAGCATATCAACCTCGAAGAAATACTAGGCCAGAATGAAATAAGCAAATCTCCTCGAGACAAGAAGGTCCAGGACGACAAAAAACCCAAAAGAGACAGATCCCCCACCCGACCTCGGTTCGACAGCTACACACCTTTGAATCAAAGTCGGGCCCGCGTTCTCGAGGAAATCTGCCACACCAAGTTAGCTCAGCTCCCACCCCCTAAAAAGACGGTCGGAGCCGAGAAAGACAAGTACTGTGCCTTTCACCGAGGACGCGGTCATGATACCAACGACTGCCGACACCTGCAGAACGTCATAGAGGACCTCATCCAAAAAGGTTATCTACAAAAATACCGTGCCGAGGTCCCTCTCCCCAACCAAAGACCCTATAGGGAACACCGACCACGGCACCAATCTCCTCCCCGTAACCGCCCAACTCGCCCAGATCAGAATCCACAGGACGACAGAGTCCCAGGCAGGTTCCCTCCGAACCATCAGGGCAACCCAAGACAAAATCCCGCAGGGATTATCCATACCATTGCAGGTGGCTTCGCGGGTGGGGGATGCTCCAGGTCTTCTCGAAAAAGACATGAACGAGCTGCCCACAAGTACCAACGTGAAATATCTCACACCACCTTTGCCAAAAGAGCCAAATCGCAGCCAACCATTTCTTTCTCCGACGCCGACTATGGATCCATCGACCCAGAGCACGATGATCCTGTAGTCATCTCTTGCTTAATAGCCAACTACGAAGTTCGGAAAGTCCTGATAGATCAAGGAAGTTCGGTTGATATCCTCTTCTACCACGCTTACTCTCAACTCGGCCTCCCTACCTCAAACCTCAGCACCTATCCAGGAACTCTCGTCGGTTTCTCAGGACACCAGGTCGACGTCAAAGGCACTGTCAACCTTAGGGCTACTCTTGGCGAATTCCCCAACTCCACGAGCGCCGACGTTCGTTTCTTGGTCGTCGATTGCCCCTCTGCTTACAACGCCATTTTGGGACGACCTTCCCTCAACAGCATTGACGCCATCGTTTCAACTAAGCACCTCTTGCTTAAATTCCCCACTACCTCGGGCACAGTCGGTCAAGCACGGGGCGACCAGCTTCTCGGCAGAACCTGCTACAACATCAGCCTTCCATTGACTACTCCAAAAAGCCGGAAGACACCAGCAACAACTCCTCGATTCCCCTTGACGAGCTCGACAACCGACCAAGTCAGGGGACCCGACCCGAGCCAAAAGGCGACCTGATCCCAGTCCAAATCGGACAAAGGCCCGATCAAACAGTAAATGTGGGATCCAGCCTTCCTGCGCCTATCGTAAAGAAGTTGACTGACCTCCTGGTTGCCAATGCCGACTTATTCGCATGGACAGCGGCCGACATGCCAGGTATAAATCCCGATTTCATCTGCCATAAACTCTCTGTTCATGCAGGGGCCAAACCAGTCCGACAAAAGAAGCACGTAGTGGGTCCAGAGCGACAAGCAGCAATCCAAGATGAAGTCGGCAAACTTTTGGACGCCAAGTTCATTCGGGAGGTACCCTACGCGACCTGGCTAGCCAACGTTGTCATGGTCAAGAAAGCTAACGGAAAATGGCGAATGTGCGTGGATTACTCCGACCTGAACAAATCATGTCCAAAAGATCCTTATCCCCTTCCAAGCATCGACAAGCTCGTCGATGGAGCATCCGGTTACAAACTTTTGAGTTTCATGGACGCCTACTCCGGATACAACCAAATTCGCATGCACCCTGAAAATGAGGATAAGACAGCATTCATCACTGAGAAGGCCACATATTGCTACCGAGTCATGCCTTTCGGATTAAAAAATGCAGGGGCCACCTATCAGAGATTGATGGACAGAGTTTTTAAAGCACAGATAGGGCGAAACGTCGAGGTATACGTAGACGACTTACTTGTCAAATCGCGCTCGGAGGAGAACCACCTGGCTGACCTCGAGGAAACATTCTCCGAGCTCCGTAAACACGCCATGCTCCTAAACCCTTCCAAGTGCACCTTTGGGGTAGCAGCTGGCAAGTTTCTCGGCTTCATGTTAACACACCGAGGCATCGAGGCTAACCCCGACAAATGCGCCGCCATCATCCAGATGAAGCCGCCAACAACGG
Source organism: Cercis canadensis (assembly GCA_003255065.1). Taxonomy (NCBI): domain Eukaryota; kingdom Viridiplantae; phylum Streptophyta; class Magnoliopsida; order Fabales; family Fabaceae; genus Cercis; species Cercis canadensis. The sequence continues at coordinate 195,642 of QAOA01001576.1, forward strand.
TAAGGGAGGTCCAGCGCTTAACCGGCAGAATTGCAGCTCTTTCCCGATTCATGTCAAAATCCGCAGACAAAGCTCTCCCTTTTTTCCAAGCACTCAAAAAAGTCAAAAACTTCGAATGGATAGAAGAGAGTCAGCGCGCCTTCGACGACCTCAAACAATACCTAGCCTCCCCACCCATACTCTCCAAGCCCAAGCCCGCCGAGATACTTTACCTATACCTTGCCTCCAGTAACCATGCTGTCAGCTCGGCTCTCGTCCGCGAAGACAAGAACCAACTACCCGTTTACTTCACTAGCCATACCCTTCAGGGGTCCGAGCTCAACTACCATAAATTAGAAAAACTTGCCTATGCTCTCGTCCTCTCAGCGCGTCGCCTTCGACCATATTTTCAAAATCACCCGATTACCGTCCGCACAGATCAGCCAATTCGACAGGTCCTTAAAAAACCCGACCTCGCTGGATGCATGCTCGGGTGGTCCGTTGAACTCTTCGAGCACACTATTACTTACGAACCCAGAGATGTAATCAAGGCCCAAGCACTGGTCGATTTTATTGCCGAATTCACTCCCCCTGAATCACCCAACCTTGATCAGCCCCACGCTTGGCGCTTGTCGGTTGACGGTTCTTCCAACATCAAAGGAGGAGGAGCAGGAATCATCGTGGAAGGCCCAGAGGGCATAACAATAGAACAATCACTGCGGTTCGAGTTTCCGACTTCCAACAATCAGGCTGAGTATGAAGCTCTTATCGCCGGTCTCAAGCTGGCTCTGGAGCTCGGCTCCGAGAATCTCCTCGCATCCAGCGACTCTCAGCTAGTCACTAGCCAGGTTAAGGGAGAATATCAAGCCAAGGACCCCTTGATGATGAAGTATCTCGAAATAGTTCAAAGCTTAACTTCCCAGTTGAAAAACTTCGACATACTCCACATCCCGCGAAGCGAGAATTGCCGCGCCGACCTCCTCTCTAAATTAGCCAGTAGCAAGAAACCAGGACAAAATCAAACAGTCATACAAGAAACGCTCCATCACCCCAGTACAGAGCACGTCGGAGTGCTAATCGTCGAGGAAGAGGCACCAACATGGATCACCCCTATCAAACATTACCTTGAAACAGGGAACCTCCCAAAAGAGACAGCAGACGCAAGAAAGCTTCGACGCATAGCAACTAACTATTACCTAGAGAGAGGCGTGCTTTACAAGCGCGGCTATTACACCCCGCTTTTGAAGTGCCTAACCCCAGATCAATCCACTTACGTCCTGCAAGAGGTCCATGAAGGAATATGTGGCCACCACATCGGGGCCCGATCTTTAGCAGCTAGTATCCTCAGAACCGGATACTATTGGCCAACCTTGAGGACTGACGCGACTAAGTTTGTGCAAAGATGCGACAAGTGCCAAAAATTTGCAAACATCCACCTCGCACCGCCCACCGACCTACATGTCGCGGTCGAGCCATGGCCCTTCAGCCGCTGGGGATTAGACCTCCTCGGACCTTTCCCATTAGCCCTTGGGCAGAAAAAATTTCTCATTGTCGCTATTGATTACTTCTCTAAATGGATCGAAGCCGAGCCTTTGGCTACAATCACGGCTAAAAATGCTAAAAAGTTTGTTCAAACTTTCATTATTTGCAGGTTCGGCATCCCACATACAATAACTACGGACAACGGAACCCAGTTCTCAGACTCGGGTTTCCGGGCATTTTGTGCCGACCTCCGCATTGGCCTACATTTCACCTCGGTTGAACATCCTCAAGCTAACGGCTTAGTAGAGGCGGCAAATCGCATATTACTAGATGGCATCAAGAAAAGGCTAGATCAAGTCTCGGTGGGTCGAAGAGCTACCATGGGTCCTCTGGTCTTACCAAACTACTTCCCAAACTTCAACGGGCATGTCCCCATACAAGCTTACCTACGGGACCAAAGCTATGATCCTAGTAGAAATTGGGGAACCATCCCGCAGAAGAGAACTTTTTCAACCTGATCAAAGCTCAGAGCAACTACAAGTAAACCTTGGCCTACTCGATGAAGAGAGGGATAAAGCTCGGATCCGAGCAATGGCGTATAAGCAGAAACTCGCCCGTTATCACAACCTCAAGGTCAGATCAAGAAAGTTCCAACAAGGCGACCTCGTGCTTCGAAAAGCGACCATCACCAGAAAACACCTCAATGAAGGGAAGCTAGCACCAAACTGGAAAGACCCTTATCAAATTCACAAAGTACTCGGGAAAAGGGGCATACAAACTGACAACCATGGAAGGCAATCACATCCCCAGAACTTGGAATGTATTAAACCTTCGCCTATATATACAATGAAGTTTCTACACCTACCCGAGCTAAAATTACAAGGGCCAATGCCCTTAAAAGGACCAATGTCCTTCAAAATGCTCTACCCGAGCTAAAATTACAAGAGCCAATGCCCTTAAAAGGACCAATGTCCTTCAAAATGCTCTACCCGAGCTAAAATTACAAGGGCCAATGCCCTTAAAAGGACCAATGTCCTTCAAAATGCTCTACCCGAGCTAAAAATTACAAGGACCAATGCCCTTAAAAGGACGTCTTTTCAAATGCTCTACCCAAGCTTCATCTACAAGCACCAATGCCGCTTCATACAAAGTCCAAACCTATAATCGCCACACACCTTTCGACAAGTCTCAACAACGGATAAAACTTTCCAAACTTGTCAAAAACAAAATTTGCTGATTCAAAATAACTTTCGCACTAACCCCTCAAAGCATAGCCCGGTACCTCTGCTCATGGACAAATCCTGAGTCATAAACCCGACTTATTTTCGGGATATTATTTATACATCTCCTCAGTTCGCACACCCGACTTATTCTCGCAAAGTTATTTACCAAATCCCCTAGTTAGCTCTTACCAAAAGTTCCTTGAACTTCTCATTTATTCAATTCTAGCTTTTACCCGAGCAATAATACTCGTTCCAACATCAAACACTAGGAAAAATCAAAGCTGATAAACAAAACTTTATTATTATTTCTCAAACTCGGATTACAAGAAAAAGCAAGAAAAAATACATTGGTTACAAGATCCTAACTCCCTAGGGTTTATCCTGCTCTCGAAGAACATCTTCGTTCTCCGAGGCTGAATCCGCATCTGCACCGGAGTCAGGATCAACCCGCAGCTCGGGGTCCTCATCATCCGCTTCTTCAACCTCGTCCACCAGCTGACCGTCCCTTACCCTTTTCCAAGGATCCAGGCGCTCGACATCAATATCAGCGACCTGCAGCCGAGCTTGTTCTAAACATAGCTTAAACCCTTTCTCATGGGCCTCAGCATAGTTCATTACAATCTTCTGCTTAGCCCGGTCCCTTAACCTTGATTTTGACTGTCGAACTCGGTCCAGCCGTCGAGCCATTTGGCACCGAACCTTGCCTTCCTGAATCTCAGCCGCCCTACCTAGCTCCTGGCTTATCTTCCTTTCTTCTTTCACCTGGGTAAGCTCGGCCAGCCAACCTTGTACGGACGTCCCCCAGCTCCCTCTCGGCCCGACCCAAGGCCTCCTGGCAAGATTCCACCGTCGCCCGGGTCAGCTCGTCATCTTCCAAAAATTTTTGCCTTTCCAGCTCGGACGCGACGACCCTCTCATTCAGCTCCTGGCCAATCACGGCAGCCCGTCCCAGGATGTCACGAAGTTGTTTGCTCAGCAGCAACGTTTTGGCCTCCGCCACCTTCGTTCGATCCGTAGGCAGGGCCAACGATTTCAGCCGATCTCCCGCCGGATATTGAACATTCCAGAATGAGACACTAGAATGTTCCCGTTTCTCTCCCACGGGGGCGGCAAACAGCTCGAAATGTTTCACCTCTGAATCAAGGTCAAACATCCGGCTGGCCGAGGGGTCTGCTCGGTCTTTATCCGCCTTTGCCGCCACCTGCTGTCTCTTATTCCCGGCTCTCTGCTTGCCCTTAACAGCAACAGGGCTCCCTTCCTCCCAAGCTGCCGGTAGCACGGGTACCTCCTCCGCTCTCACCACCATCACTGGCTCCGCAGGTATAGCCTTTGGTGGCGCCGCCGACCTTTGAGTTCTAGCCTTTGCCAGCTTCGCTAGGTTCACCATTTGCTGTGCCGACAGCTTTCCCTCTGCAGAAACAAACAAAAAATATTAGTACATCAGAAAGCATACGCCCAACTTCACACAATGAATACCGACCAATCAGATCTTTGGCCTTGAGCGTAACCATCTGCGCGTTTTCAACGGCCAGTTGGGAGATCGTCTTTATTATCTGCCGATCTTCCCGTATATACTCGTCTATCGTCCGAGCTGGCACTTTGTAAATATCCCGACTCCAACGCAGGGGAAACCGAGGTTTTAAGTCGTCTTTCAGGAAAAATGCCATAGCTGGCGCCGGGCCTGCCTTCCAGGTCGGGACAGTAACCCGGAAGAATCGGTCTTTCCACCCTTTTGCCGATTCTTCCACTAACTTCAAGAGTCCTAAACCCCGCCGACCAGCTATGTACACAAAATCCTGGTCGGTATCCTTCACGTCCTTTAAAGTAAAAAAATAAAAAAAATACCTCTACCCTACTCTCTACCGACAAAAGCTCACACATTTTTTGAAACGCCCGAAGAAAACCCCAGCCGTTTACATGGAGTTGGGACGGAGCAGCGTTAACCTTCCTAAAAAACTCCATCTCAAACTCGGAGAGAGGTAACTCCGCTCCGGCCCTCTCCATATAAGCCGCACTAAAGGTAAAAAAAATCGTTTTTTGGGCAGTTTTCACACACAGGCGCATCTCTCGGACAGGCTTTAACATCGTAACTGCTACGACCCCAGTCAATCTCATTGTTATAAAATTTGAACTCCCTTACAAACTTTGTGCGAAGCACGAAAAAGGTGTTTTTAATCCTCTCATGAACAAAGGAAGGAACAGAGGGCCGAACAAAGGATATATCTAAGCTTCTGTCGCTGGAACTAGCTTCCTCCGCCCTATCTTGTTCCCTACCAACACTTGGCTCCCTTTCACTCACCACTTCCCTGTTGGCCTCCATCCCCCCATCAGACGAAATTACTTCAATGTCTTCCAGATAGTTCATAGGGTCCTCACCGTTCACGGAAGAATAACTCTCCATCTTACGAGGGAACTAAGAAAGATGACCTACGACCTAAGAGTGAAAAAGAGGCAAAAGTTACGTTTGACAAAAGGAGTAATCCAAGCTGAAATCACTACAAGAGATTCCTCACTTCACACCGACCTAAGCACCAGTTTCAGAAAATTTACCAAAAGAGTAGACTGAAGTTTTACCAGCCCCTATTTATAGGACAGCACAAAATGAATCCAGCCGTCTAAGGACTCTTGATCCAACGGTGCCACGAGAGCCGTATTCTAGCTCGGGAAGGCCAAACGTCACGTCCGAAACGGCCCTGACACCTAAAGTAGCCCAAAAGACCGCCGCAGCCAGAATGGTCATTAATATATCCACCCTCGCAAAGGCCACGTGGCAGTCACGTCCAAAGCACCAAATGATCACCATGACACGATTATCAAAATTTCAAAACTTCGCACCAGCATCTTCTCCACATCCCCATCTTGGAAACGAATACTGTTTGCAAACCTGTAGCTCGGTCTCGGTAAAACCGAGGCCCGAGCTTCAAGGGGGGCAAGTGTAGATACACAATATTTCGGCCCATAGGGATTTAAGCCCACTATCACCAAGCCCATATTGGAAGCCATTTCCTGGATTTTCTAAATCCGGAAATCTCCCTATAAATAAGGGCCAACGACAAGTAAAAAAGGACTACTTTTGGACAAGACAAAAAGAGATATAAAAGTTCCTATTTCATATCAGATTTGTTATTAACTTCAACATCAAAGCTCGGGTAAGCACCCGACCTTGGCCATATACCTTTACAAGTGACCTCACTTAACCCATCTCCCTCCTTTGGACCAAATCAGGCATCGTCAATTTTATATCTGGTCGTTTAGAGCTTCAAGTTGAGGTTGGTCTTCCCAATCTATAAGACCATGTTGAAATCATGAATTTCATACTAAAAAGTTGATTGCTGCTGGTAGGGGTGTAACCAAATCGACCAAACCGACTCTAAACCGAACCAAATCGAGCTATTCATGTAATATTTAACAACATAATAACCACAAATTTTGTGGTAGTGGGAATACTAGGGGCAATTTTATATTCTTAATGGAGACAACTTTGTTAAATGATATTTATGTAGCACGGGTACGGATACAGGTACGAGTTTGTATCCAATACGTGTACGAAATTTCGGTACGGTATTTTTAAAAAAATATGAGTATGAGTATGTCACATCATACTCTATAAATTAATATTTTATAAATTAAGAAAATATAAAAAAATACAAATATTGATTAAGAAAATAGCAGTGTGTCAAATATTGATATTCTCATAGCCCTGCTATCCCATTGCCACGTCATAATTGATCAATAGCATAGCTCTTTCCCTCCAAACACATCACTATGACTTCACGCCCCTCCTTTGTTTTCTCTCCAATTCATCCACCTATGCCATGATGGCAGCAACTAGCAACGAGCCCGAGTCTCATTTGGACTCGGCTTCTCCAACTTCACTTGACCCAATCGAGTTCCAGCTCGTTGAAACTTACCGAGCTGTCCCAGCCCCATTCTGGCATCAACTCCTCAAATGTCTCTGCTCCTCTTCCACCTCTATTGCATTAGCATATACTCTTGTTTCTTGGCTTGAGAAACACAATTTCTGCTTCTCGTATGAATTGCTTTACTCGATTTTCCTTTTAGTAAGAAATTAAAGCGAGGATGGATGAAGAAGCAGAATCACAACTAGGCCTTGCTTGATCTCTTTCTACTGTAATTTGCTGCTTCTGTTTTGTGTGTTATATGTATTTCTCTCTCTCTCTCTCATGCGAAAGGGGAAGCTTTACGAGGCATTCTTGCTTTCTCAGAGACAAGCGCTTACCCCTTTGATGCACAGGGTGTCGCGGAAGCCGTTTCCTTCTAGGAAACGCGTTTCCCGTTTTGGAAGCTTACCCGAAACAGGTACGCCTTGATTTCATACGTTTCGATGCTTCTTAGAGTGATATATATAGTCCTTAAAAGTTTTTTCATATTGTGAGGGCATTGATCCCACATTCTTAGACATGGATCCGCCACTAAATCTTGGATGTAACACGCAAAACAACATACCCAAATCCTATAGTATCTTTTTGTCCACTTAATGTTGAATGTATATTTTAATTTGTTCGAGTAATTGAAGTACAATTTTGATTTCTAGGTTGAACCAAGAGTTGCTTCAATTAAACGTGTCAGTCTATATTGTTGTTCTATGGGTATATTGTTGCATTTAATGTTTGAGTTGAATAAAAATGTAAATAGGTAATTCATTTGATTTTTTTTTTTTGGTTACTAAATGTTTAGGATAATGAGCTTATGAGAGATTATCCAATTCCAAGGTTAAGACATGTCATAGGTTTCAACGAAAATTTATAATAATATTTATAAATTACTTACTAAAAAAAAATTACTCACAGTAAATTTGAACCTAGACCTACTTAGCGCTAATTAATTTAATTTGGCCAAAAAAGAAAATAATTCAATAACCAAAGAATCCAAAACTAAGTAAACAAAACTCAAACTCCTATATGTAGCATGCTAGCTAATTTAGCATCATGCAGGCTAAATTACTATGTTCATCTAACAATAAAATGAAGAAGAAAAACATAAAACAGAAATAAAAACTAAAGCTATTTTTAGCAAAAGATGTATGTATTAATAGGTGGGTGCTGAGCTACCTGGGTTGCTTACATCATATTTTATATAACTTTTACACTTGTATTATTATACAATTTAATTTTAATAAATATTTTATACTAGTGTATTTAAATTTTTTTTTGGAGTAGTTTTAAACAAGGTTGTTCAAATCACGAGTTAACTCACATGAGTTCTTGTTACTAAGTATAAAATTGAGTTGAATCGTTCATTTTATAAAAATAGGAAGATAAAAATTACAATTTTAAATCTTTTTTTTCTTCTTGTTTTCACCAATTTCTAAGCATCTCTAAAGTTTAAGATATTATTTCTTTAATCCACCGTGTCCCTTTCCTTAATCTATTCCACCAGTTTGGTCTCTTTAAAATTTGATTTTGGTACACATGACCAATGCAAATGCAAGGATGAAATTGAGAGCCTTCAGCATTATTTGAGAAGATGGAGTAATATTACATGAAACTTATATTAAGGTAGAGTCATTTTTTTTTTTTAATTTTTCTACTCCATATCAAGCTCAAGCTACAGTAATTATAACATACTTTCATTCATGTTGTCAAAATCGCAAGTTAACTCGTAAACTTGTACAAGTTTATGTTTAGAAATCGAGTTGAATCGCATACAAAATAAAAAGGGAAAAATTCTAAAATTTTTTTCTGAACTATGCTCGTACTTTATTTCTCATGCTTTAAAAACGTAAGAAAGATCTCATTGAACTTTCAAAATGTGCACTTTACCCCCGACCTTGACGTCCGTCCATTAATATACACATGATGTGATTAATTTAGGCTACAGTGCAATTTTATAAGGGTATAAATAAAAATAAATTTATAAAAATTGAAGTTAAAAAATAATATTTAAAGAGTTTTAGAGTTAAATTATAATATTTAAATCATTTCTTCCATTTATTAATGGACAGACGTCAGAGTCATGAGAGTAAAGTGCACATTTTAAAAGTTTAAGAAAGTTTTTTTTTATGTTTTTGAAGCATGAGAGGTAAAGTGCAACAAGAACATAATTGATAAGGTTTTTAGAATTTTTCCCAAATAAAAATCCATGAACTAGCAGTAAAATCGTAAAATCGCAAAAGATGGGACAAAATCGGGATTTCACAGACTTAAGTTATTTGGGCCATTCTGAAATTAATAAAACTAGATTTTGTTATTGGGAATCAAAGAACTCTCCCTCATCGCATTACTCTCTCTCGCAAGTCTCCCTCCCAAATCCCAATCACCACCGCAGCCGGCCCTCTCCTCTCGCAATATGGCAACCTTGCTCAGATCTGCCGCAAAGCTAATCAATTCTTCCGAATCGTTGATGTCAAAGTCAGGTTAGTCACTGCGGACATGTCTATTCCTCTCGCTGTTTGGTTGCTGTGAAAATGTTTGCAAATGGTTTGGGTTGATGTTCTAGGTTTGATGCAAATTTTTAGTATTCTTTTCCATTCAGCCGCTAAAACCTGATTGGTTATGAAATTTGGCAAATATTGAGCGTCCACATGACGGTACCGTTTTTCTTGATCCGGGAAACAGGATTAACTTGATAGGTTAACAAATATGTTTTTGATGTGAATGATTAGTGGTGACGATTTCACAAAAATTAATATGATTGTTGTCATTAGAGCTATAAACACAGTACCTGTTTGAAACTAAATCCAGTTTGGGAATTTTTAAGCAGGTCCAATTGGAATCCATGTGGGGTTTTCTCTAGAAATTTTTGATGGGTTCTGTTTGAGCAAAGTGAGTATGTTGCGAGATTAAAAGTCAAGGGAGAACAAATAATATAGGCATCATCATGGCTAGGATTTATAAAGCACAGCTAATGAGCCCTGATTGGCCACACTGCTAAGATAGATGATTCTGGTAAATACTTTACATCTCCAACGGGTTGTGCCATTGTGCTCGAGATTAGAGTTGTGCTGAAGACCTAATTCTTAATAGATTTATAAATTAGAATCCTGTTGCTATGCTTTAGATGAGAAACTATAATATATTAAGGCCCAGAAGAAGGCATTGTCTTTCCTTTTCAAATTTAAAAGCTACATAAATATCTCATACTCTTGAGATGGGCATTGCTTTTGTTGATGATCACTGTGTAGACATTAGGGCAGTACTTTTTATTGGGCTTAAATTTTGACAAGCCCTTTGAAAAAACCTTGTAAAACAATTAGTATTGCCATTCTCCAATTTAGAAGTCTCAAGTATCTTTCCTGTACTGGTGCTTATGTACAATTATCAACTTCAATAAAACAGAAGATTGACCGGTTGTGCATGATTACAAATTGCTTTCCCTTAAATTGAAAAGCGCCAAAGTTCTTGGAATTAAAGAAAGTAGGTTGTAAGTTATGAACCTTAGAGAAAGGAAGACAGTTATGAGGATAAGGTATTGGGGTCAGGTCTCACCCACTGACTAGTGGATTCCATAGCCACTGACCTCATGCCATTATTGTCTTCCTCTCTCTTTCTTTCCCTTTATTCTTCCTTTCTCAAGCGTCTATTTTCTCCTCCTCAGGACCCACTGTAGTACAGAATTTCAATCCCTTTTGTGGAGAGTTGCCTGTATTTGGTGATTAAATAAATTTAGATTCATATATATATAAAAAAAAATCTGAACAGCCACTCTCTTCTCATATTGCCCTGTTTTGTCTCAGACCAGCTCTTTGCCTCTCTGCCTTTGCAACACAATACCATGGTGCATCAACAACTAGCTACAACACTGCTAGTGCTACCTTTTATCACCCTTTTTCTTTCTTGTTTTCGATTTTTCTTCCTCACTGTCTCCCTCTCTTATTGGGTGCGACCAAAAAGATTCTCGACTATTGCTTATGCCAGTGTAGCCATTAAAAAACTGAAGCTGAATAGGAAAACCAAAATAGAAAATGAAAACAAAATGGAAACTGAGCATATTTCATGAAAATAAAAATAATAAAAATGAAAACAGATTTCATTTCAAAGAAAATTCGAAAATGTTTCCCAGACCAAATGCACCCTTAGTTTCTAGTTCTTAATTCCCTCAAAATTCTTTTTCTCCTCATTTTCTTCTTGTACATAGTTTTAACATTAAGATTTTGCTATGTTTATGTAGAACATATTGCACATGTCCCTGCATCCCCATTCTCCTGCTCTTCCCAAACTAAAATTTCCAGTACCACACCCAAACCGGATAGCCATGGTGTGGTGGTGGATTGTGTAGGCGGTAAAAGTTGTTGGGGCATTAAATTCAAATGCATATTTAACAATGTTGCTAATCAGACAGATGGTTATGTAATGTTTAAAAGAGAAGATTAAACATACAACATACAACATACTTATCAAAATGGTACTAAGTGGGAGTCAACTGCATGGCTTTATTCATTGTTGAAGTTAAGAAGTATAATGGGCATCTGATTTTCTGCCTGGTTTTACATAGCTTCATAGAGAATATGGTTGTGACAATGAATTCATAGTTCTCAAAGAGGAATTTGCAAAAGTAGTTTGGGGTAACTTATCTCAAGGAGATTTCCTACTTAGATTAGAAAGGAGATCAAGGGTTCTGCACAGTCTTGTTTATCCAGTATTAATTTTGTTGTTAAATGCCTGGAGGTGGAAGGAGGTTGGGCCTTGTGAATTCTGAGAGGAGGGCCTATGGATAAATAGTGAACTTGATAGTGGTTAGAGCCCAAATGAATTCAAAGGCTTAATGCAGCTTATGTCAACTGACAAAAGCATTGTCAGCCAATTTTTAGAGTACTATGTGTGGACCATTTGATTGGAATAACCACATTTTTCATAAGGGTATAAACAATTCATACAACTGGACCATTAGATTGTTTGCACATCCTTTGAGGTTGAAATCAATTTTGTATTTCTTTTTTTCTTTTGTTTTCTGTTGCCTCAAGGACTATCCCCAACACTTGCACTCTACTTGGTCAGCATCCCTTATTTTGTTTTTCTTAAATGATAACAGAAAAAGAATGCAACCTATTATATGTTAATTATAGATGATTCTTATCTAGTTAAGCTCGCCATCTTTACAATAGGGTTTAAAATTCCATAATCCTATACCAAATTTACAACACAATTCTAAAATTTTTGGGAGTTATTAGTGCCTGTCGTCTCTTGGTTGCTTGTGTCTTTATCATGTTTACTAAGTTGCAAGTGGAGAACTTTTCTCTTTCTAATTCTAATTTGTTCATGGTAGAACTTGCTGCTGAACTTCTACCATATCTACTAATTCAACAATAAACTTTGGAGAATATGTTAAAAAAGTTATTTATTATGATTTTGGGTAACCTTTTTTTTCAAGTCTTTGCAAGTCTCCCCTATTTTTAATTTTTTCTTGCAACCATGCTGTTGTATTTTTGTATTGTTTTGGATCATGACTGAAAAGATGCTTTTCCTTAAATTCATATATTAATAAATCATATGGTAGTGACGCTTTTCACTTGTCTTCTGATCAATTAATTCTCCTTCTTTTATAGTCCTTGTTGCCCCTTATGTGGAAGTATTATCTGTTTATGTTACTCATGCTAGCAATCGCTAATAGAAGGTCCCTATTATGTTGTGACAGTGAGTAGAAATTTCCATTCCACTGGCATGAAGAGAATGGGAGGTGGACACGGGCATGGCCATGATGAGGCATATTATCTTCATGCAAAACACATGTACAATTTGGACAGAATGAAATACCAGAAGGTGAAGATGCCCCTTGCTGTTTTTACTGCCTTCAGCATTGGTGCTCTTGTTCCTGTCTATGCTGTCATCTTCCAGCAGAAGAAAACTGCTTCTTCTTAGCTTATCATATGTTTCATTTGCAACAATAGGGTGCAGTTTGTAATCCTGGATTATCAGAAGTATTGTCCAGATTACTATTGTATTGCTTTGGGCTTTGTTTCTCTTTAAACTTTGAAATGGGTTTTCCATATCTCTGGTAATAATTGGTTCGTAATTTTTCAATATATTGCTCTAATATGCTTGGACGTTTTCCTGTCTCCAAAGGAAAAATGTTGATTTTGTTTTAAATTTTTGTTTGGTGATCAAATTACGTTGACCTAGGGCAGGTTTGCTAGCATGCAGTTTTAGTCTGTCATATCTAATCTAACTGAATGACCTAACAAACATAGTGATAGATAATGAAACGTCGTCATTTCCCTTTTCATTTTCATTTCAATTGAAAGTTAAATTTAATTTTCGTTGACACGTTTGACTTTTATGTAGTTGAAGGAAAAAAGAAATGATGGATTTGGAAAGGGTGGCATGAGCTTCAATTTGATCCATTCAGTGTAAAATTGCTTTATACTGTCATCTTAACAAACAGCTGTGATTGCTTGGTATTAATGTTGTCCTCAAGGCTTATAGCTTTTGGAGTCGCAAGTATTGATGTTATCCTCTTGACTTATAAATTTTTGAGTCAGAAAAAGAAAATAATAACTAAGCTCTTTTACTAATGGTAAATAATTTTAATAATTTTTTCATAGCTTAATTGTAATTTTGGTAATCTTATTTGAACAACTTGAACTTTTTGGTATCATTTTTTTTTTTAAATAAACAATTTAGTCTTTCTATATTAATATAATATGTAATTTTAATCTTTTTTTCTTTAAGCTAAAATATTTTAAGTTTATTTCAAGGAGTAAGGTTCTCTTATTTATAATCTCATCGTTTAAATTAAAGAACTATGTATTGTGAACCTTTTCATAAAATTTCAACTTGATCTAATGGTGAGAGTCAACTTACCTGATTGAATGATTATAAAATAGTTTTACGTTACTAGTGGATGAAAATTTAATTTGTGGTATATATAAATCTTGTAAAAAGTTACTAGTCTCTAATCCTGAGCAATATAAATAGTGTGGAATACGATAGTATGAATTACAATTATATAAGAAATTAAATTAATTTTAATATATAGGAATGATTTTGGTGTTACAAGTTGCTCAAATGCAACAAATAACAGCAACACATGTCATGTGATTATTGGTTGAACAAGATGGTGGTTTTAGATGAGTACTAGATGAAGAGGTTTGCTTGGTAATTTGAAAATATGCATATAATTTTTCATGAAATTATGAACTTATCCATGGAGTTGTAGTAATGAGCAAATGTTCTTGGAGCTTGACACCTGGGAATACCACCCAAAGGAACGCCCAAATAAATTAAAGGCCATTACAGAATTTGACAACAACCAAAAAAAAGCCAGAGAAGAAGACTTTGAGTGTCCACATTAAGACAAGCCAAACCACTCATAGTCCAATTAATTTTCAGGCTAGATACGAACCTCAAAAAGCTAAAGAATAGAAAGCACATTTAGAAAGTTGTTTCTATCTTCCTCAAAAAATATGATTGTGTCATCAGAAAATTGTAAATGAGACACCTCTACTTCCTTAGAACCTAGTTTCACCTCTTTAACGAGGTCTCTTTCAATTGCTCTGGAGAACATATGGCTCATCACATCCTAGCTAGAGTAAACAAAAAAGGAGATAGGGGATCTCCTTGCCTTAAACCCCTCTCACCTCAAAACCAAGACCTAGGCTCGCCATTAAGGATCACAGAAAAAGTGGAAGTAGAGAGGCAGCTTGAAATCCACCTTCTTCATCTCTCCTCAAAGCCTTTTCTACAAAGACTTTATCTAGAAAATCCTAACTAAACTAAACAGTTTGTAACTGAGTGATATTGAGGTGACGACTTAAACCCCTCTAACCTTAAAACTAAGACTTAGACTCGCCATTAACAATCACAGAAAAAGTAGAAGTAGAGAGGCAGCTTGAAATCTACCTTCTCCATCTCTCCCCAAATCCTTTTCTACAAAGACCTTTATCTAGAAAATCCTAACTAAACCAAACAGTTTATAGCTGAGTGATATTGAGGTGAGGACTTAAACCCTTCTAACCTTGAAACCAAGACTTAGGCTCACCATTAACAATCACAGAAATCCACCTTCTCCATCTCTCCCCAAAGCCTTTTCTACAAAGACCTTTATCTAGAAAATCCCAACTAAACCAAACAACATGTAGCTGAGTGATATTGAGGTGAGGACTTGTGAGTTTTGTATTTGAATCTAGAGTTGTAGTAAAAAATTACAAAAAAAAAAAAAAGAAAATGCCAAGTAATTGTTGGCCCCAAGGTGTTGTTTTGATGATGAACAAATAAATTTATAAAGTGTACTTCAGCTAAAATGATTTCAGGTTTGAATGATGGTGAAATAAGTTGAGAAATCCAAGTTGGAAGCAAAGAGTCGACTACTTCAAGAAAGTAGTCAACTACTTCGAGGAAGAGGGCAAATAGTCGACTACTTTGAAGAAATAGTCAACTACTTCGAACTTAAAAGAGTTTCAGATGCTAAGGACCCATAAGACTCGAAATAGTCAACTACCTCTCATATGTGAGTCGACTACTTGGCCTTGGGCAGCCGTTTGCATTAGGGTTTGAGCAATTAATTCTCTCCAATGGTTAGAATTGATTTGTGGCTATAAATAGGAGTTCTCAACGCACTCCAAAACACAAGAGAAGAGACTAAAATTGTGCATAGCTATTCTAAGTTTTCTTTGTCTTTATTGTGAAGCTATTATCCATAGAGCTTCATCTTTGTAATCAACTCTTTTGAGAGAGATTTGCGTTTTCTATTTTGTTTCATATACAAGGGTTCTTGTAAAAGGAAAGTGGTTCCTTGGGTGTGAGATCTGATTCAAGAAAGGGAGAGGATCACTTGAGAGTCTAGATATAGAGGTGGTATTCTCTTGAGAA
This sequence comes from Cercis canadensis, assembly GCA_003255065.1. NCBI lineage: Eukaryota > Viridiplantae > Streptophyta > Magnoliopsida > Fabales > Fabaceae > Cercis > Cercis canadensis. The sequence continues at coordinate 211,093 of QAOA01001576.1, forward strand.
AGGAGTGTGTGATCACTCACTTTGTAAAGGCTTGCAAGTGTCTGAGAAATCTTGTAGAGATGGTGAATAGCTCAAGGGTGGCTTGAGCGAGAGGATGTAGGCTTGGATTGGAGCCAAACCTCTATAAATTTTATTTTTGATCTCTCTATCCCTACTCTCTCTAATTTCTGCACTCTTGCTTATACTTTCTTAGATCTAGAATTACTTGCTACTATTTATATTGCTTAGATCTGAATTGCCTAGTTATTTCTAGATTTAGATCTATGCATCTCTTGTTTATTTTGTGATCTCCCAATTCCGCCCCCCCTCTCTCTCTCTTGGGTGCTTGCACTATATAACAAGTGGTATAAGTGTGGCTCTTGTTTAAAGGATCTAAAGATCTCAAGAGCAATATGGCAAGCAGTGTGTTTAACACTTTACCCGAGGGGACCTCTGTTAATCGACCAATTGGTTTTGATGGAACAAATTATTCTTAATGGAAAACAAAAATGCAATTTTTTTTTTATTTTTTTATTGAAGGACATGATATTAAACTTTGGGATGTTATTGAAAAAAGTCCTTATATTCCTATAAAAGTTGTAAATGGTATTTGATGTTGTGAAAGCTAGAAATGAATGAAATGATTATGATGCAAAGAAAATACAAATAAATGCTAGAGCTAATTATTTTCTTGTTAGTGCTTTGAACATGACAAAATATACTCGAGTATGTCAATGCGAAAGTGCAAAGGAAATATGGGAAGTGCTGGAAGAAATTCATGAAGGAACTAAGCAAGTCAAAACCACAAGATTAGCTTACTTCAAAAATATGAGACCTTCAAAATGAAGGACAATGAGACAGTAAGTGAAATGGAAACAAGATTTAAATCAATTATTAATGAGCTTGCTTCTCTTGGCAGAAAATTTCCTCAAATGGATTACATGGAAAAAAAATTTGAGATCCTTTCCAAAGGATTTGAGAGGAAAGGCAGATGCAATTGAAGAAAATGAGTTGAAATCTAGAATAGTCACCCAACTCATAGGAAGCCTTAAAGCCTATGAATCCAAAATGGAGCAACAATCAATTCAAAAAAGAAGAAGAAGGAAATAAGTAATCAATTGCCCTTTGAGCATTTACATCAAATCATGAAGACGAAGATTATGATCTAGAAATGAAGATGGAGGACTTAGCACTTGTTGTAAGGAAATTTTCAAAATTTGTAAAATTCAACAAGCAAAGAGCTAGATCCCCTCTAAAAAGGAACTTCATCAAAGATGAGAACTTTAAAGATCAATCAACTTGCTTTGAAGTGATGATGATTCCTCTAGCAACTCGGATGAAGAAGAGGCTCATCTAGCATTCATGACTATTGACAACATAAAGATAAATGATTCTAACTCTAAACTTGATGATGATGAATTGCAATCTACCTTTGCTGAATTGTATGATGAATTTATGAAGTTGGGAAAGAAGCTTGAGGCTTCTAAGAAAACAATTTCTTCCTTGGAACATGACATAGAAAATCTCAAAAGAAAAAATGCTTCCTTATTTTCAAAAATTGGAAATCTTGACTCTCAAAGTGAATCATCTTCTACTTGTAATTCTTGTGATTATCTAAAAAATCAAAGTTGAGGATTTGACTAACACTCTTGCATGTTTCAACAAAGGAAGAGATAATTTAAATGTATTACTTGGGCAACAAAGGTGTGTCTTTAATAAAGCTGGTTAGGGATATAATCCCACTAGAACGCAAAAGTTTTTTGTTCATGCCAGTGCCACCATGTCTAGTACTCCTTTCAAAACTTGTGATTTTTGTGGACAAAAATGTGTCTCTCACTCATGTGCTCACAAAAGAAACTCTTATGTTGGAGATAAGAAGGAATGGGTTCCAAAAGGAACCAAGACTAACCCAAAATGATTTGGGTACCTAAGGCAAAAATATGAATTTCTTTTTCAGGTTTGCCTCAAAGCCAAAAGTGAGAAATAGTATTTGGATAGTGGATGCTCTAGACACATGACGGGTGACCAATCCAAATTCACTTCTATCACTCCAAGGGATGAAGGAAGTGTTACTTTAGGTGACAATAAAAGAGGAAACATAATTGGTATAGGTAAAATGGGTATATCTCCTTCCTCATCAATTGATAATGCATTATTAGTAGACGGTCTCAAGCACAACTTGCTTAGCATTAGCCAATTGTGTTACAAAGGCAATAAAGTTGTTTTTGACTCTAATTGCTGCACAATTGTTGGCAAAGATGATAATCAAGTTAGGCTTGTTGGTCACAAAATTGATAATGTATATATGATTGATGTGGATAATGTTCCTTCTTCTAATGTTAGATGTTTGATGAGCATGAATGATGAGTCTTGGGTTTGGCATAGAAGACTAGCACATGTAAGCATGGACTTACTCTCTAAGCTTGCAAAATGTGACCTAGTTGTTGGATGCCTAAGCTAAGGTTTGAAAAGGACAAGCTATGTGATGCGTGCCAAAAGGGTAAGCAAACAAGTTCTTCTTTCCAATCCAAGAATGTGGTTACTACTTATCGATCCCTTAAACTTTTACATATGGATTTATTTGGTCCCACAAGGACAATGAGTTTTGGAGGTAGCCACTATGCTCTTGTAATTGTTGATGATTATTCTAGATTTACATGTGGATAATGTTCCTTCTTCCAACTTGAAAACTAAATCTTGTTTCCTTTTCCTTTCAACTTCTTCTACCACCTCATTTGCTACGAGAACAACATTTATGATTTTCCTACCTGCAATGAAAGCACTTTGATTTTTGAGATGATATCTATCAACATCTTATTCAATCTTATAGAGAGGACCTTGATAATAATTTTGCAAACATTGAAGACAAGATTCATGGGCCTATAATCTGTCACTCTATATATTAGATCTTATCCTTTTTTGGAATAAGAATGATAAAGGTAGAATTTATACACCAACCTTATCATTACAATAGAATTCAGCCATAACCTTTAGGACGTCTTCTTTAATGAGGTCCTCCAAAATAGTGGAGAAATGGTCAGACACTCTCTCATCACAAGCACCAAGAAACAATAATCTATCTCACCAAGATGAAATCGCGGTACCTCTGGTAACTGACCAAGTAAATTGAGAATTGGATATAGGTGGATCCCTAAGGGCACAATCTTGAATGAAATAGTCAAAACCGCTCATACTCGAAGTAACTCTACCACCTCCTAGGTTTTTTCATTGGGAAACCTCATAGCATTAAAATCACCGCCAACACACCACCGAGCATAGTTAGTACTATATAGAACGGGAATTAAACGTTAAAATATATGTAGGAGTATAATATAATTTTTTTATTAAAAAAATGGTCAAACATACTGTATATATTTGATAAATATACGTATAAAAAATCATATGAGCATATTATGTTTTATAATGAAAAATTTGTTATATAAAATAAGGATTCTATATAGTATTTTTTTAATATATTATCATGAGTATTGTAACATATTTTATTGGCTTAAACTAAAAACAAATTTTATTTTTAATCAAAACACTTTATTATATATTTTTTATAAGACAAAATACTTAATATTAAATTTATTGTTCTATATTTTTAGAAGAGCTTTCAATTAAACATACATTTTACTAATTCTTTAACTTTAATATGTCAAACGAGAATTTTATTTAAAATTATGAACATACGAGTATAATGAGTATTATACACGTTTTAACTACCTATGCCACCGAGGAGCACAAAAGCGAAAAACATAACTCTTTCCTCTCAAAAGAAAGAGCGAAGCCTAGGCCTATTAAGACCATAAACCGAAGTGACCCACCATTGGCCTCCACCTTTGATATCAAGCAGCAGAGAGAAAGAAAAAGTCCCATGAAGGCAGTCAACCATAGTGGCCACTCTAGAATCTTAAATCATCACCGTACCTTGAAGCCCTAATTTTTTTGTGGTACTTTTGACAATAACTTCAAATTCGAACATGAAACTTAAAATTTTTGAAGACGATCTCAGCACCACTTAACTACAAGTCATTTAGTTTTTGAAGCCATGATGGAAGGGGAACAATCCCATTCTTTGAATTTAGATTCCCAAAGCAAGCCATCTATATTCTCTAGTTTAGTTTCCTGAAGCATAAGTATGTCTGGCATGGTTCTTATGATATCCTTCAATTTCCTTCTCTTTCTAGGATCCCCTAAACCTTTGACATTTCAACTAAGCATCTCAATGATTGCACTTTGTTCACCCTCAAACCCTTAGAACCCTAATAGTTCATTGAAGCAAGTTTCTGTAACTCCTTTTCCACTTGATCTTTTCACCGCCCATTAGTCTTTGGAGACTGAACCACTTTTAACTCAACGCCATCATGATTGATCATCTTAATGCCCATGGTTTCCATCAATGAGTTTGTTACAATAATTTATTGATCATCGACATAAATGATTCTTTGGAAGATCTTTGACTACCCTTGAGATGGATTACTGATCTTCTTCAACCATTGCTGCTTCTGAGAATCAAGGGAAACTTGAGAATTTGGTGGATGAACCAATAACTCAAAGAAAGCTAAGCCAAACAACCACCAACCCCTACCAAAAGGACTTGTGGGGATGAAGATGGCGTCTCTCCTACCCCAACCATAGAATTCAATAACGGAAAGAAAATTTCCCTTGTTCTCCCCACGTATAGCCAAGAAAGATTTATGAGCTTCACAGTATGATTTCAGGAACTTCTTACTGGATGGGAAGTCAGCCATTGGTATAAGGAATGTTAATGTTTTAACATTCCTCAGAAAATGAGGGTGGGAATAAATTTTTTTCAATTTTTTATAAGAGAAAAAAATCATTCATAAAGAATACTTGGAAATGATATTTTACACTGAGGTAGTGTTTAGAATAAGGAATGTTTTAACATTCATAGGAAAGTGAGGGTGGAAATAATACTTTTCTCACGTTTGTTATAAGAAAAAAAATCATTCCTAAGCATAAATGATAATAGGATACTCGAGAATGAAATTTTGCATTGAGATTGAGAATAAAACTTTTTCACCTGAGATGATGGGAATAAAACTTTTTCAAAAATAAAACTTTTATTCTATCTACCAAACACCACATGAAAGTGGGAATACAACCTTTAAGAATAAAATTTTCATTTCCTATATCAAACACCAAGATCGTAGGAAAAAGTTTGCAGTTTGCTGAAAGCCACAACCACATTCAACAATCCGCAGCCTAAAACAAGCGCCCCTTTCCTCCATAATCATGTCAACAGTTTTGGCTTCAATAGCCAACCGTTTAATACCTCCCATCAATGTAATGCACAATACAAATTAAACAACCAGATAATACAAGAAAATCTAACTATCAAATGCCTATTAGTATTTTGTTTTCAGAAGAGAAAACTGAGCACCATTAAATTTCTTGTCTGGAAATAGGTGTTTTGAAAACAAGAAAATCAAAACAAGTTTGTGAAGTTTTTGTCCTCAAATTAGGTGTTTCCACAGAAAACAACATGAAACTACACTTAATAATATGGCTTCTTGCTTCATGTTCTCCAACTGCATGAACACTTTTGAAGAGGAGGGCTTCTAGATGTTATACTTTAATTAATCACTAATAATTGTCCTAGTTTTCTTATCTAATGCATTCCATATTAACCAAATTAGAAAAATTCTAGCAGCAACTCTAAAAACAATTCTAAAAAAATGCTTGGAAGTTAGAATTTAATTGTCAAAATTGCTACTAGAATTTAAATGCTAACTAAGCCATGGGGGTTTGGCCTAATGGTTGGGTGCGTGAATCATAAGTGTATATGCGTATGTGTATTTTATACCATTTTATCTCCTTTGATTTAATGATTGACTTAATAGATTTTGACTAAGTTGTTGAGTGTTTTCAAAGTTTAATTGATGTTTTTATAGGTTTTGAAAATAGAGATGGGAAAATACATGGAAAAAGTATTTCATTCAAAGAAAAAAACGAGAAAAAGAAAAAGAATAAAGCAAAAATTGAGGTATTTTGAGAAGCCCAAAATTAGAACTTTTGTAACTTCTGCTTTTGTAGAAGCCCTCCCCGTTGACCACTCGAAATTGAAAAAGTGCTTCTCATTTATCATATTTAAACACAAAACAACTTCAGCTTCTTCTTAAAAAAGCTCTAGTTCATAAAGTACTTTTTTAAGCAAAGTGCTTATCTACTCAAACACATTCTAACATTTCACTGAATTCTTCTAGTTTCTAGACTTCGTTAGTGAAAGTATCTATTTGTTTGTGCATGTGTAGTAAATCCCATCAAACCCAAAGTTACTGTTCACATGTACATTAGCAGTAGCACCCTGGAGAACTTGCAATTGCTGAAGAAGTACAAAGAACTTGCATCAATAATTATTTTCACACTCTGTTGTGTTAATGTTACAACTTATTTAATATTTAAATATGATATAGACTAAATTACTCTTAATTAATATAAATTTTTTTTTAACTTTGACTAAAAACTTTTATATATTAAATGAGAGTTTTTACACTTGACTAAAATCTTTCTATATTAAATAAGAGTAAATCAATTAATATTATATTTAGACATTAAATAAAATATGATATTAATAAAATCAGGTGTAGAAATAACGTCTCCCTAATACTATGTTTAGTCTTGCTACTTTTTTGTTTTTGTTTTTGCATCTATTCACGTAACATTATTATTTACAACCTTCATTGGGACTACTCTACACAAGTTGCTGCTTGCTAGGGCTTCTTAAACTGGGTTATGTGCAAGTTGCACAACTTTTATCATCAACCAGTCCTCCATTCCCCAGTTCACATAAAATATCTAGCGCTATCTCCTTGGTAGCTAAGCAGCCACCGTTACAAAACCATTGCACGACTGACAATAAAACAATGGAACTCATGCTGGAACACCAAGAAAATTGTCATGCAATTACTAGCTTACAAGTGATGTATTTACATATACAGTGATACAATAAATCTTCGGCGAATTTGGAGAAAAATTGGAAAAAAAAAAAAACAAAATTGTAGGTCAAATACAAGCTGATCAATGGCCTAATGCAACAAATGATATGGAAGAAGATTGTCCCATAGATCTTAAGGCTATACCTACTTTCTCATAATTATTGAGTCACATGAATCTACAATTAGATGAAAAAACCAGGGTTCATCCAGAAGATATAAGAATAAGTCCCAGTGACACACTAATCACTTGATGATTCTAGGTCTATTAGCTTGTCCTTTAGATCTCTTCCGGTGAACCTTCTTCGGAGCATCAGTAGTTAACGCATACATCTTCACAGCAAATAATTCCTGAGGGAATCCCTTCTGATCCTGATGAAAGGAAGAAAAAAAAAATGTAAGAAACAGAACGCAACAACAAAAGATTTTGGCAGGCTGATGTGCAGGGTTTCCATATGATTGAGACACACTGACAGCATTTGCAAAAGGCTGTTAATTGTACTAGCAAAAATAGAGTATCACCTATGTAACTTATGGATAATGGTTATTTTTGTTTCTAAGAAAAAAAAAAGGAAGAACAAGATTCAAGAACAGTTACACGAAACGAAAAAAACTATAAAATTTGTTGGATTAAAGTATCTCCAAAACGGGTTTAGAAAGCAAAGGAACCAAATAACACGACTGAAAAAAATTGTATCGGAAGCAGGTTTTAGAACTATAGATGGCCATGATACCAATGAGTTCCAAGTTGAGGACAGTTCAGAGCAACATCTCAGTCAATTTGATCTCCAAATTCTCTACCAGCACCATAGCAAGGCCAAAAATTGAATTCAAATTGGAATACAGAGGATTGGGGTTTCATTTCTCTGCAACATCCTTTCTCTGGGCTTTACCTTCTCCATTTATCAGAAATGGAAAAAGGGAATCTGAAAGCCAATGAAAAGGGTTTTCTACAGAAATCTCTATATCTTTGTTATATTTCAAAGCAAATGAAAAGGTTCAAAACTGCCCCCCTTTTTTTTATTTTTGATAAAAGAAGAATTTATTAAGAAAAATACAAAGGAGGACAAGAGGTCTTCCTATAACAAAGGAAACAACAAAACATGAGAATGAGAAACAATCAGCTCAATAGTGCTCCCCAATCCCATGGAATATCCATTGAAGAGTATTGGCACCCACAGCAAACAGTGTCTTTCCCTTAAATGTTCCAACATTTTTAGTTATCATTTTCAAGCATCTACTAACTGCTTTTCAAGGGTTGGTAGAGCTTGTGAGTGGATCTGGTTCTTGAGAAGGAAACTAAGGCAAAGACAGGATAGATCCAGCCGTTAGAGATGAAAACTTAGATGTGTGAATCACTCCACCCAGGGATGAGGAGGTTTGGTTGTTCAGTTAATGAGCCAGAGAGCTTGAAATACAGCTAGAAAGGGGCCCATTGAGATGGAATGATGTAACAAGAAGAAGAAAACCACATCTCCAGATTTGCCAAAGAAGAAATACTGGTTTGTGCAGGGAAAAGGCATTCATCACAACGAGGAAGAAATAGTATTCCCATCAATGAAACTTTTTAATTATTTTATTGCCACCATGAAAACACTTGTTCAAAAACAACAGTTCCTAGAAACGTCTTAAAGGTGTTCTCAGTTTTCTGCTTGAAGATTGTATCAAGAAAAGTCTTCTGCTTAATGATGTTCCCAAAACTTTTCTATTTTTGTAAATCAAAAATGTTTTAAAAAATCAAAACAGTCCTAATATCTCTAAGAAGCAGTTTTCTAATTTATACTTTATAACATTAAACAAAACCAGGAATTTAAGAGAACACGTGATGAAGAATTCTTTTTTCTCAGTAATGGGATCCCCAGAACTTGCTGGTTCCTGAGCGTGGTTGAGCCCTGAATGGAATATTTAGGCTTCACAGGAAACAACAGCAATTTACCTTGGTTTTGTATACATGCAATCCACATCGAGAAAAGAGTTCTTTGAAGTATAAATCAGATCTTGTGATGCTTCGATCTTCATTATCTAGGACAAATCCTGCAAGGCATTGAGTAACACTCACTCAAGCTTCAAAAGACTCATTCTATGTAAAAATAAAAATAAAAAATCTAACTGGAGCAAAATAGCATACACATCAGAATTTCAAAGATGTAAACAAGTAGGGGGAAAAAAAAAACAGAATTAAAGCAAGATAGCTAACGATGCTGACCAATCTTGCAATTCATTTCACAGATAAAATTTTGTAATAACATGTATTTTATGCTAAAAACTGGTCCAAAATATTTTGAACCTTTAATTAGTTTAGAAATTTAATTTATCTTCAATTCATCTGAGCCAAACTTGAAGCTATTTAAACACCATTTAGTCCCAAGAAATTTTATCCTTGGTCCTTACATCCTAACATTCTATAACAAATGCATTATTCATGGCTCTGCTAGGGCACTCTTCACATCTGGAGCAAGGGCAGAATAAATTAGAAGTTGGGGGACCAAATACAGCTAAATTTGAGGGTATAGGTTTCACAAAAAACGGCAGAGCAAATAACTCTATGGGTTAAATGAAATGAAAAATTCAGCATGATTGGCAAGATAGAAATTCAATGAGCATAGTACCATTTCTTGCAATATTCTCCTTCAGGACAAAAAGTCCACCTGGTTTGAGACCAACCTATAAGTAATGTTACCATCAGTGCCAACAGAGTATAACATAGAATGATAATTAGGAGTTTAATAAGTTCAAATAATGTTAGAAAAAAAAAATTACTGCCACCATTGCAACAAAATTATGGAGACAACCCAGACAAGTACAATAACTTTTACCCCTGATTCCCAAAATCATTTTCACTCATTCCTAAGTGTTACTTTATGAGAGTGATAATTTTTTTATAGTAAAGATACAGATAGGTGCTTCACTATGCATAACTATGTAGTGACAATGATCACTAATTTGCTTATTATACAAGCTACAATCAAAGCCATTAACATACATGACAAATGTGAACCTAAAATGAGAAAATCTCAATCATTTCACAGCCCAAATAATCTACAGACTAGACTTCATCAAGTTTATGCAATTATACATTTATAATGTCTAAAGAACTGGTAGACAACGCTCAAGTAAATTGTCAATTTTACTGAACCTTCCCCAATCCAAATTTAATTTCTCTAGTTATTATTTCTTTGACTCTCAATAAATAACCTTATCAGTAACAGACTCATAGGCTATTAATTTGAAAAAAGGATAAATTACCTTCGCCCTATTGAAAAATGACACAAAATCATCATCAGTAAGATGACCAATACACCACTGGACCCATATTACATCATATCTTCCAGTATCTGGGGTAAAATCCTGATACAAGGAAAGCAAGAAATACTCAATAACATTACTGAAGAATACCAACAAAATGGAGTTGAAATTACTAAATCTCAGACAAGTGTCAAGTGTATCAGAGACAGCATAGAAACTCAAATGTTTATAGCAAAGGACTTTAATATACCATTGCAACAATATTATTTATTTATTTATTTTGGGAGGGAGGAAGGGAGAAGGGAGTAAGGAGAGGGTGACACCATTGAGTTTGAGGGGGCACTACTAGGGGAAATTTGAGGATATCATGCCATTCAATAACAATGGGGAAATCAAGAAGCAAAAATTTTAAGGTATAAAACACCAAAAATGATAATGATATCGGTACGGTATCAACATATACACCAGAAGCAATGGTTGTTAACAATGCAAATGGAGATATTTTAGTCATAGTTATAAAAAATAAACAGAAAAGTTAATTTTGATTCTTACCTGAGTGGGGATAAGGCTATGCAAGTGGCTTCTATTTGGTGTAAAGCTCATGGTTTATTCAAGAGAGTTCCCAAATGAAAAGAAAATACTTCCAAATGAAAGCAGAAAGGGAACACCTTAATGGTTAAACACTGGGTACTCCATCATAGAGGTCCGGTCTTTAAATTCCATTGAGAATGAGTGGGGTGAGATTTAAGTTTAAAGGGCTTTTCTGTAGGGACTAATGATTAGCACAAAGAAACCATGAACTATAACTCATAAGGAAGCACAAAAGTTGGCCGTATCCCATACAGACTGGAGAGCTTGAACTTTTTGGCCCAAAAACTAGCATTATGTTGTAGGACAAAACTCCAAATACCAGCAAATAGACCTCCCCACAAAGTTTTTCTCCTCGTTCTTCCCAAAACCATGGAGTGAGTAGTTAGAGAATTCTCTAAAGTAGCAAGGCATCAAAGCTCCCCAAACATTGCAAAAAAGAATGTGGTTTACTCCTTAGAGACACCCAAATAGATGAGGCCATTGAAAGTTGCACCCTGCTACACTTGCCAAATCATAAAAAGCATGGTTTCCAATGTTAATACCAGCCAAATCATTGTTACTCAAGTTAATGTGTAGACCAGAAATAGCTTAAAAGATCTGAAGCAAGGCCAGCACATTAAAAACATTTCTCCTATCCACTTGGAGAAAAAAAGAATAGTATAATTTGCAAGCTCTAAATGCGGTATCTCCATTGCCTCTGCCCCTACCTTCAAACCCTTCACCAAACCCCTCTATGTAGCTTTCAGAAGTATCCAATTTTAGATATCAAAAACCAAGGTGAATAAGAAAGGGGAGAGAAGGTCCCCTTGTTTAACCCCTTGCTGACCTTGAAACCAAGATTTACACTGGCTGTTAAGAACAACTGAAAATGCCACTGAAGAGTGACAACCAGTAATCCACTTTCTCCATTGATCTCCAAAGCCCTTGTGACCCATAACTTTATCCAAGAAACCCCAGTTGATTCCATCATATGCCATTTTTAAATTCAAATTGAAACCCGGACTTCCATCCTCATGCCCTATAATATCTTCAACAACTTCATCAGCCACAAGGGCAGAATCAATGGCTGAATTAATTTTTTTTGGAGTTATAAAGAAAAGCAAGTCCAACTAACCCAAGTGACAATTAAAATAACTAAATAGAAAAACAACTTAATATTGACACTCAAATAAAGATGCCAAACGTCAAAAGTCAAAACTCTTTGGGAACATGTCAAATTACTTCAAGTCTCAATACCAAAGTCAACAAAACCAGAAAAGCAAGGAAAGGAGAAAGAGAACAGAATAGCGAAGCCATGAATAAACATAAATCAAATATGCTAGTATCAGCTAAGGTGTAATACTAGTTGTCACTTGGGAAGCCTTCCATAATGTGACCAAATTTATTGTTATTAACCCATGCTCCCAGGGGAAGATGAGCAGGCATGGATGGGTGTGAATATGAATTCTACATATATCGCCCCAAGCATCTCATCCTAATAAAAGAATCTGACATCATTTACATATAGGGAATTCAAATATCTAATTATATACCTGAAGGGGCACGCAATAAAACTTAACTGCCTTGGGCATATCTGAATCCGTATGACTTCCAGGAGCCAAAGTTTCACGTGCAGTCTCTAAGAAATGTGACACTGGCTCAAGGAGATCAACCTGAGTTTTAGGACAAACAAAATAAAATAAAATATAACTGATGAACTTTAAAAATCTTTAAAAAATAAAGTATGAATAAGAACTAATATTTCTTCATTGAATTTTCAAAATTAATTAGCAAGGCGTGTAACAGAAGCACATGCAGAATAACTAAATTGCACCCCTCGTGAGTAAAAACTAAAGAAATTAAAGAGGAAGCAGAATATGCTCTTTAGAATTTCACAATTTGTTTGTTTTCTCTTTCTTTACATTTTATTTTTCCATTTCCAGTTTCTGAATGTTTTTGACCAGCATACTACTTATCTGTTTAATTTTCTCAAAAAGTCTTTCAAATTGAACACCCAAAATTCCATAAAGATTCATCACTTTTTGTTGATGCACTTTTCCTTTTCCTGTTTGGAGGTAATATGTTAACATACAGTAATAAAACTGCTGTCCTAGTACATAAGCAACCTGAAGACAAAATGATGGTTTAAATCCTAGAATTTAGCAAATCAAACAAGTGGGAAGGGAAAGAAGTAGAAGCATTGATAATTTGTACAGCCAGGTTTCCTAACAGTGAGTTGACTTCTTGCCTTTACCCCGGTTGGAGATAAAGCCATAAGAACTCAGAATACGTGCCCAGGGTCCCATTCTTTCTTCTTGTTCTTATCCTTACCCTATTAAATACAAAAGAACAAAAGTTTTCTCCCAAAGATTGATTGGAAAACCAACACCTTGGTAATCCTCTAGTCATTGTTTGAGCTTCAAACTAGCTATGCACTAAAGAAGCTCTAAGTTATAGCAAGCACAGTGCTACTAACAGAATCATTATGTTCAAAATTAGCTTCAATTTGGTAACTAAAAGCAACTTGCTTCTAAAAGTCAATACGTTTCTCATTACACAAACACCGTATGAGAGAAAAATGAACAGCATTATGATCCTACTATGCCTCCATATTCTTTGTACTCTTTCTTTCTCACTCATCTTCAAACAAGCTGACAATCAAGTTAACTTCTGAATACTAAATTAATCCCAAATAAGAGAGAAGTGACTACATGTCCCTGGTATTGGAAATATAGAACCATACATGCTTCACTTTTTATATGTCAAGGAAGCAAAACTGACTTACCTCATTGAAGTATCTTATAAGAAGATTTTTGGTGACTCTACCAATCCCAGAACCACAATCTGGAAGTCAACAGATTGTTGATTAGAGCCTCCACAGATAATAAATCACTATTTAAGGCAGCTAAGTATTTACATTAAATCAAAGCAGGTAGACAAATCTAAAAATGTAAAATTAAGAATAGTGGAGTAAGAGATAATCATGATTGCTACATGATGCTACACAAACAAACAAAAAAACATAAAGCACGTCATCAACCTTGAAGGCCACAAAGGAATTAGATATATCACATATGAGTTCATAAAACCACTGAAAGAAAAGACATTAAAGTACCCCTTGAGGCAACTCCTTTTCTGATATAGTTATATGATGGCAAATGTATGTATACCCATTGACATATACTGAACATACATACATACATGAAAAGACCCTTCCTGATATTACTGAAACAAATCCAAAATTCATGAACCCAACTCAATAAATCAAAATCAACAATCCATGTATAGAAGTTTTAGGCACAAAAATGCAAACAAATTGAACCGGAGATTTGTTCAACCATTACGAGTTAATTATCTTCAGAATGAAAATATAACAGACCTCTTACTTTCAGCAAAATAAACATATTCGAAACCCTTGTGTTAGTTTTGCGTCTTTTTTTTCTTTCTTTCTTCTGTTAAATCCATAGCATCAGGCAGTAGCCATTCCCTCATTGAAGCTACTCATTTGCACTCAATACAAGGTTCTTTTCAAAATGACATAAAATATTTTGTTTGATTTGAATAATGATTGAAATGCAGCATATCAAAAATATAATTTTTGATTATGTAGTTTATACTGACAGTTTTGAGCAGAGACCCCACTGAGAGAAAAATATATATAATCATTAGCCATCTTTCCCTAGTCCAAAATCAACATTTAATGGATACTCATCAGTGGGTTACAAGGGGAATAGGGAACAAAGAGAAAGTACCAAGAGCAACTAGTGGTTGGCCCCTGACACCAGAAGCAAAACGTTCAGAAAAGAGGAGTTTCAGGAAAGCCTCACTGTCACGTATATCCGCTTCATTCACATTCCCAAATCCTCCCAATACCCCATCCACTGATGCCTCCACACCCTGTTATTACAAACAAAAACTCAAAGTTAGCCTATTTTGCCAAACAACTCGATTTTCTTCCTTTCCCCCACTTGTCCATTTTGCCACTACAACATGGGGGCAAAGTACAGAACAAACTCAACATAACCCAGTAACAATGGGATTGACTATGTGCCAAACAGAAAAGAAATTCTAATTTTTTTCGCAAATTTTTGTAACTTCTAAAAGAAATCATAACTTTTTTCCAAAATGTTACACTAAGTTATTTTCCTTTGAATTTTCAGAAAAGTTACACTAATTTGCAATATGTAGATTGTAAAAAGTTACAAATTTGCACCAGAGGAACCAATTCCAGTAACTAATTGATGAGAAATTCATAGAGTATGTGAATTAATTCGAATTTTGTTTATTTTGAAGAGATGGTAACTAAAAAAGGTATAGAAATTAAGGGGTACTGCGTAGCGTTAACGTACCTCCCAGTAGCCGACGCCTTCACGGTACCACTCAGTCTTCTTGTTTGGATCCCCGGTTTGTTCCCGCCACATCTCGTCGGCGTTCTTGAACTCACGGCCATCGGAGTCTAAGCCACCGGTCTCCATAGAGACCTTTGGAATTTGATGGTCGGAGAAGCGAAGTGGTTTACGAGTTTGGAGAGAAAGAAACAAGGGCTTATACTTATTTAACTGGAAAGCTTGGCTTAGGAATGGACCCTGCAGAGTTAAACTCAACATATGAACATTGATAGAGGCAATGAGCTGAAGGGCCTACACATCTATGTCCCCTTTGGAGGGAAAGAAACAAAATGTTCTATAAACTCATGCGGTTGCCTGTAATTTTCTCTCTTTCCTCTTTTCACTCTTTGCGTTGTATGAGTGAGCCACTTTCAGCCTTAAAGGGGCTATTTAACTCTAGACAAAAAGTTTGCTCTTTATATATATACTTTTCTATAGCAAAGTTCCTTTACAAATTACATTGATAATTTTGATACTAATAGTATTAGAGTTAAATTTGATTTAGTTTAGTGTGAGGATAGAGCTCTATATGTTACCACTAAATAAAAAAGTGTGATAATTTATTTAGTACTTTTAAATATGACTCTGAATTTAAATAATAATTAAGATATTATATTATTGGTAAAAGCTTTTAATAGTTTTTTGAGTAAATTACTTCAATCTCCCTTGCATTTAAGTGACATTACACCTACCTCTCTCTATTTTAAAAACCTACATATAAACTCAATTCCTTAACATCGTTAAGAATATTCCTTTTAGATACCTTTTTTTTTCTTTGTTTGCCAAAAGGATGAAAATGACAAGACTACCCTTATCTTATGGGCAATGA
This sequence comes from Cercis canadensis, assembly GCA_003255065.1. NCBI lineage: Eukaryota > Viridiplantae > Streptophyta > Magnoliopsida > Fabales > Fabaceae > Cercis > Cercis canadensis. The sequence continues at coordinate 227,064 of QAOA01001576.1, forward strand.
AAGATTCTGATAGTTTTTATCAGACTCGAGATTCGATTTAGTTCATTGTTAGATCCAGTTCAAAATTTGGTGAGGAAGTTCTCAAGATACAGCTCTTCAATGTGAACGATGAAAATCACATTCCAAGACCTTTAACCCTGAAATTGGACCTGCAAACAATGCCTAAAACTTTGTTGTTATTTTTATTTCTATTTATTAAAATGGTGATTCAGAATCATTCACCGTTGGATATAGTTGCAATTTGGTGAGGAGGTTTCCAAGATGCAACTCTTTACTCTAAAAGGTGGAGATTAAATTCTGAGCCCTTTAGCACTAAATATGGACCTAGAAACAATGCCTAAAACTTTGTTGTTGTTTTTATTTTTATTTATCAAATCGGAGATCCGAAGTCATCCCCGTTGGATCCAACTGCAATTTGTTGAGAAGGTTACCAAGACATAGCTCTTTAATCTAAAGAGTGGAGATTGGATTTTGAGACCTTTAGCCTTGAATATGGACCAAGAATTTTGAGATTCAATTAAGAGTATTTTAGGATTTTACCCTTTATTTTTTTGTTTGACTATTGACTATTTGATGGGTTAATAGTTCAGTTAGTGTTTGGATTTATGTATAGCATGCTTTCAAAATACAAGGAAGGTAAGTGTAGGTTTTCAAAATAGAGGAAAGGTAGGTATAATGTCAACTAAATACAATGGATTACTCTATTTTTTTTTTTTTAATGCATCACAATACATGGTTCATTGACAGTGGATCTTTGTGTAAATCTTCCAAGAACTTTGGCTTGACACTAACATTTGTTTGGAGCTAGACTTACTAAATTTGAGACTAGTCAAAACTAGTCATCCCTGCTCCAAGGTTCCTAACCTTTGGATGGAGCTTGACTTACTAAACACGAGAGTAGTCATCCCTGGGGTTCTATTATCAAAGTATCCACAGTTGTAACATTGTATCAAAGTGCTTTAAATAAATCTTTCTTATATTGTCAGTGGATCAAAATTATATTCATAGTACTATATGTTCTCTATTCCAGGATTTTTCCTTAAGGGCATAATAGATTAGTTGTGTTACACCCTTCTTATGGGTAGAGGCTATGTGTCAAAAATAAATAAATAAGACTATCGAAACATCAATGTTCATCCAAAATGTTTGAAAACATCAATATTTGAGTGAAAAAGCCATTGATGCTTGTCAATTTTTTAGTTTCTATTGACCAACTTTTTCGTATGCAAATACACGTACTACCCTCTAACAAACTCCCTCTACATTCACCTTTTTTATGTGGGAGACTCCTTTTTTGTCTTTTCATGGGATCCTATCGTCGTTATTAAGAGAGTGGAATATATAAGTTGCTTAGTTCTTAGTGGTTATAAAATTCAAAAATCAGAGACCAACTTGATGTTTGGTTTATATTAGTATAGGTATAGACATACCTATACATGCTTGTTCATGAATGAATTGTTGGTCAGTTTTAAAGCCAAGAAACAATTCTCATCTCAACCTCTCCAGCTCCCCCAAATGGTTGACAATGATTACAAGTGAAAATTCAATATCAAAAGATCATCTGCATTACACAGTCTATGAAAGTTTAAAAAGCAGTAGTTTTAAGGCTTTTAACCATGGAAGTACCCTCATCAAGCAAAATCATTGATGCCAGAACATTTGAGCAGTTATCATGTACACTCTCATCCTCTGAATAAAGTTTTAAAGAATTGTATCATTAGTTACCTACCTTGCAAATAGAAGTTTGATTTTTATCAAGTGAAGTTGGTGAGCAATTCCTCTTCAATGATCTTGGTAATGCAGTGTAAACATTGTAGCAAGAAAAGGATTACAATCAATTAATGAAGTAGGATATTGTTTCTTTTGACTTGGGACTGAGATGTCAGCATTCACCTTTGCCAACAGTTTCCTAGTGCTGAAGAGAAAACAAAAACAAATAAACAAACAAAAAAGCTTTACCAAATATGTCTATGCATATTCAAGAAGAAAGCATAACAGCAGCTTCCTTCCTTCTCCATCTCTCAACACTTGATTATTCTTCAAGAATTGATTCTAGAAAGAAATTACAAGGGAAGAATTAATTTTGACAGAAGTGACTTGTAGGAAATTCACCAAAATGGATTCTCCAAGAGCAGTGATTTGCGGTGTACAAGGCAGTAAATAGAGTAATTTTTACTATTAAAATTGATTCTGAGAGAATCTCTCCCAAACAGAGAAGAAATTCAATTAAGTGTAAGGATACAATATACCAGCACTAATTTATAAGTGCCCTTTCAAGATTTCAAGCAAAATAACACTGGCTAATGTAGGAACTAAAAGTGAAGAGAAAAATGGGCTTTGCAGAGAAATAATTCTTATCTCAACCTATTCAGTTCCCCAAGCAGTTCTGGCAATAATTACAACTGAAAAATTCAAAATAGGAACTTCTACATACCACCTTATCTTCCTACACCTGTGGGATATAAGGGGTTACTAAGACAACAACTTCTCCAAATTAACTAGATTATATATCTTAGTCAAATGCAGCAAATGATCACCCTCCAGAATATAAGATACAGACTAGGAGCTCTCCACAATAGAACAAAGTCAACAGGATAAAAAATGTAGCTGCTGCTATAGCCTGCACTTCAAGTTGCTTTAATAGAATATATCCATGGTGTCCTCTTTGGCTCACCAATGACATAACTAATGCTTCCCCTTGGGGAAGAGTTGCAAACCATTCCCTCCCTGTGGGTATGGTTTAGCTAGCATGACAACGCAACCAAATCATTTCATGCAAGTTTCATTGTTATGATAAGTTATAATGTCTTCTAAATTTGATGGCTTTTATAAATATTACATAGTTCTTTTTTACTTTCTTGCTGGGATCATGTCCACTTCACATTTAAATTTATTTCATATGTTGATTATCAATTTACTAACAATATTGTATAACTCCTACATCAACTATCAGAATAATTGCAGAAACAATGCAGCACAATGTAATTAATGCTTAAAACCAAAAAAATGTCACATAATGGGGTCATACATAGCAAGGCTTGAGCCTTCTTGATTATAGCAACCCTCTGAAGAGAAAATCATACAAAAAGAGCATTGCAGCAGATGTACCTTGGATAAAGAAGTATTTAAAACAAAAAAGAGTTGCATAGGTTTTTCTAATCAGAAATGCCTAAATAATAGGTATGTTAAGGACAATAAATTAAACCTGCTATCAACAGGTTCCAGATGTTAGCAAATTGGACCAGGTATCTGAGATTCTGAAACATTTTTCTTCGGTGAAATTACAGTTATCATCCCTCTATTACCTCAATTGTAATTTTATTTTCCACTCTCAACTAAAAATTATAGCACATTGCACCCTCATCTACCCAGAAGTTACTAATTTGCCCACTACGCTAAATTTTTCTGTTAAGTCTAAAGGGACCAGTGATCATGTGAACTCGCGTGACAATTTGGGCAGGAAGGCATGAGCAAACGGAGAAAATTGAAAACCCTAGAATCCAAATGCTTTCTAAAGTGGCTGTTAGTTTTCATTTTTACTTTCTTTTCAAAGTAAAAAGTTCAAGAGTAATAGGGTAATTTCAAAGGCTTTCCCACCCAAACTGTTTCGTTAGATCACTTGATCACTAGTCCTGCTAGACTTCAAAGACAAACTGAATAATAGTGACAATTTGTAACTTATGGGTAGATTAGGGTGCAATGGGCTATTCCTTCTAGTTGAGATTGGAAATTGCAATTGGGGAAATAAATTAGGGATGTTGAGTGCAATTCCCCCTTTTTTTATGGTTGAAGAAGAAATTTTATCAAAAAGGAAAGAAGGAACAAAGAAGCAGGAAGATGAGCTGTTCTTAAACAAGGTGGCAGATGAAAACCACAAAAGCCAACATTATACAGAAGAGCTCTCCTCCATCTCTCTCTATATCTATCAATGAAACACCTTGAAAGAGACCAACAGCTGAAACGCAAAGAGAGGTCATAAAGATGATACTTTCCCAAAGCAAGTCTGAGAGCAAAGATTTTCCCTTAAAGATCTGAGCATGCGCTCTCCAATCAAAGACACAGATATATAACAAAAATTGCACACTGCCATAAAGCTATACCCTCTTTGCTCCTGCTGAAACCTATAAATCTAATCAAGATAAATTGCTCCAAGTTCAGAGGGCACACCCAAGATTCACAAAACACACCAAAAGGCCTACTCCAAATGTAGCTAGTTGCAGAATGCAAAAGAGCCACATATGGTTCATTAGCATTAATTCAGTTCAGTGCAAATGTTCCAGTGAAAGAGTGTACTTCAAGGAGAGCTTTGAATTTCCAACCGGGATTTCTAAAAGGAATTTTTCTCTATCTGGAGAATGGGTAAGAGAGTGAGAGAAGGACATACAAGAAAAAACACCATAATCTAGTGACCAAATCCTCCTATCTTGGTCAGGAGGCAAATGATCCAAGTCAACCAAAAGCAAAGGGATCCCAAGTCAGAGGCCTCTATGCCATTCAAATATTGTAGAAATTTAGAATGGGGGAATGATGTAGAGGAGAAAGATGATAGAGGCAAGGGAAAACCTCTACAAAGGGAAGATTCCCTGTCCAACTATCCTCCCAAAATCTAATACAAGTACCATTACGAAGACAAAGACCTAAATTTCCCTCCTCATAAGATTCCTGAACTTTAGAAAGTCCGTTTCCAAATTCTAAATACAAAAGCTTTCAGCAAGCAACATATAACTTCTATATGAGAAATGACTACATCAATTGTTTGGTAAGCTATTGAGAGACACAAGAATCAAGTACAAGAGACCATTATGGCATTCTGTTGTTCTGATTATAGTGAGAGAAAGCTAAAATAAGAATGCTACAGTTTTTTGGCCCTAAATGATATACCAGAAATTACACAAAACAATTTTTCACTTCCTGTTACTCACCATAACATTTCCCACCAACCTATAAAAGAAACAACCAAAAGCTTGAAACATGCTAGGACGGCACCAAGATAAAAAATATAACTAAAGGGAAACAGTAGTATATTTATTAACCTCCATACAGTGGGAGAATGATCACAAAATATGACTGCTGCTACAATCAAATTTCATCTACTTCATACAACTAGATCCTATTCAACAAAAATGAAAAATGTGGCTAACCGATGATAACAATAATCATCTACACGATTAAATGCATTTGCAGCCAAAATCAACTTCCATTTATAAAATCCAAAGAACCGAATTGAAATAAACAAAAAAATTTGGTAAAGTGATTATAGAAACAAATATCTCCCTAATCAAACAATGTTAACCGCAGATTATCCCAATATATATAGACATCAGGTACAAATGCAGTCAAAATCATTATAAGGATAACGCTGAAAACAATATGGACCCGACAATTTGGTATAGTCCCTCAGCTCCTTTTCAGACTAGCCAGTACAGTGCTTTAGTGTGCCAGAGAATGGGCTCCTTACAAGAGTAAATCATGCAGTGTAGACAACAGAAGCCATGACCAGTGAGCGGCAGTTGCAACTTACAATTAAATAGTGCATTAGGCTTCAGCTATGAAGGTCAATTCTCCATCTTCTCATTAGATGACAGAGTCTATGATATATCTAACAAGAAAAACATATGGCATAGGAATTTTTAGGCACCAGCCAAGCATAAAAAGTACAGCTTTCATCATGGCATGAATCTCTAGTGGTGAATAGCAAATTCTTGTCATGTAGTCCAAGTCATAAACCAAGGGTGCACAAATTTCTTCATGTTTGGAAGTAACAGGAGCGAGGTTCTAACAAACAAAAAATTCACCCATTAAATGCAATAACTAGACAGGACCCAATACTAGCTAACTCAATCATAAGAATCTTATATAAGAAAAGCATTCAAAGAGAAAACATGAGTATGCAAGATATAATAGAATAATTTTTCATTTATTATTAACCTAAAAGTACAAACCACTTTGCTTACCAACCTTTAACCCCTTCAAAATTATGTTAAGACTCATAAAACCAAAGATGATAGAAAATGAAGAGAAAGAAGAAATACACAAACCTAGATTTCCTTTAACAAGATCCTGGTGACAAAACCTTGGACAACATTTACCAGCGTGTCTGCCAATATGCATAGGTAGACATGAAAACAGTTATGTTTTCAGAATAACAAGAGACGTTAATTACCTGTTAATGTCAATCTCACTGGCCATAAACAATTTAACACCTGAAGGAGCAATCAACTAGAAAGGACCCAATCTTAGCTATCAATCAAAATTAATAATCTTAAATAAAAAACCACACAGAAAAAAAAATGATCTTCTAATATCTACCATTCAAGAATATTTTTCATTTATCATTAATCTAAATAGTCACCTTACATAACAAATAAAGGTGGAATCAAAACTTTTAAAAGAATAAAAATATTAAATCACTCCAAGACAGCAGTAGCACCCAACTCCTTGAGCTTCTGAATTATGGGTTCAGCCTCCTCCTTTGTCAATCCTTTCTTTAAAACACAAGGAACTTTTTCAACTAAATCTTTAGCTTCCTTTAATCCTAAATCAGTAAACGCTCTGACCTCTTTGATTACCTTGATCTTTGCTGCTGCATCATACTTCTCCAGCTTTATATCAAATGCTGTCTTTTCAGCTGCCTTAGCTTCTGCAGCCGCAGGTCCTGCTGAAGCTGGACCTGATGAACCAAGCCCCGTGACAGCAGGTCCATACCTGTTGAGACCCATCTTTAGCCTCCAAAGGATGGTAAAGTCGTACCTCTCCAGCTTGTTGAGATCAATAAGCTCATCCGCAATTCGTTCTAGCTTCTGGGTCCGAGTCTCAGCAGTGAGTGTGCAGAGAGAGCGACCGCATGGCTTGATAGTGAGGCTGAGAAGCCTCACTAGGGACCTTGAGGTAGGTTTTGGGATCATGTGGGACATTTTCTGCAAGGTAAGGAAGCAGAGCTTCACAAAGTTTTCAGCTTAACTGTAAATAACTCAGCCACTTAATGTGTTTTGAAGTGGGAAGAGTTGCGCCCACCAAGCACTGTAAGAGATAACATCCATTAGAAATTCTAATTCAAATAACAGTAAAGCAATATACATAAAACATCAATCTTGAGAACCAACATATTCACAATATAACCAGAAAATGCAACCAATTATTTTCTCTGCTAAAAGAAACAAAATAGAAAGAAATCACCTAACCCCAACAGCCCAATTAAGCAATATAAAATACAGAAGTAATGAGCTAACAATGGCACCCTAGAAAAAGAGAGAGAGGTTAGAGGGTGAGGTCGAATCAAAGTGTGGCAAGGGGAAAGAAATCGATGAAGAGAGAAATAGAGGGAGGATTAAAACTAGCTTGGTTAACTGAGAGAACCAGCCGACAGATAGAGAAAGAGAAAGAGGTTAGCTTCTGAACAAGGAAGAAGAAGGGGAGTGAGATCAGAAGAAGGAAAATAATCGAAGAACAAGTAAGAGTGAGAAGCTTACCTCGTCGTCGGAATTGGACTATTGAACGCCGGCGAAGGTCACGACGGCGGAGACGGTGGGGCAAGAATGGTTTTGATTGGGGAAGCTGGGTCTTTTCTATCCGTTGAGGGACTGCTGCCCGGACCATATGCGCTGGACAGTCCGGCCCAAAAAATTGGGTTGGAGTCCAATAATTGGACTGAAAATTTTACTTATTGTTTAAAGCTAATTATTTAATATTACAAATCATTTTCTTATAAAAAAATCTATTCCAAGGCCTAAAGGTAAAATTGATAATTAAGATTTTTTATGCTATTAGTAAAATTGAATTTGAAGTATGATAACAACTCAACAAACACTCAATATAATAGTCAATTGAGTTGTATGTTAGTTAGTTACAAGGCTTTTCTCGTAAGAAGATGATCTCAAAGTGTTTTTCATTGACAAAATAAGGGTTTGAAAGTGCTCCCCACACAAAATTACAACTCTAAGTACTTTGACCGTGTAAATCCTAGAGCATGGAGGTTCGCTCCAAGTTTGGTAAGCATGACTCTAGACAAAGATTGTGGCATGTTAGGCTCTGGTTCTTGAGTTAAAAAAAAAAAAAAACCAAAAATAATAGCAACATTCACGAATCTTCTCCCCACAAAAATATCATTATACTATTTTTAAAGATTTTAAATGTAATGTATACTATTTTTGAAGGTTTTAAATTCTTTGAGTTCTTTTTTCTACATAGCTCTAGCACTTCAAATTGTTGTTTATGTGCTTATTTTGAGAATGAGATGTGAGTTGAGGTGGACCGTGATAGTGATTCTGAAGACAAAGTTAAAGCTATAACAACCTCCTAGATTAAATCATATTAATTTCACAATTTTGAATTCATTTGTAAAGTTGTTATAGCATAATAGGTTTGAATTATTTTTTATAGATAACCTTAATGTAACTCTATATATTCGAACATCAATACAATACTAAATAACTTCCCAAATTATTCCATTTTCATTTCTTGTACAGACCTCACCTCTTAATTGAATGATAGGTTGTATGTTGTTTAAAATATATTTTAGTACAATCGAAATCACAAACCGATATATATTTGTGCTTAATTTAATTTCTATTAATTTGGTCTTGAGAGATGAAGTGGCAATTTTTATAGGCTAAGATTGTAGCCTAAAAAAAAAAAAAGTCCACTGAACTAAACAAATGACACAATCATACAAAGAAAACAACAGTATTTGGCATGTTTGGTATAGGTAAATAAAGAAACAAACAAATGACTTATATTTAAGGAGTTGCTATTTCCATCGATTTTGCTATTTTCATACATTATTTAATGTCTAAATATAATATAAATTAATTTATCCTAATTTAATATAAAAAGTTTATAGTCAATTATAAAAATCTTATTTAATATAGAAAAGTTTTTAATGAAAGTTAAAAACTTTCTATATTAATTGAGGGTAATTTAGTCTATATCATATTTAGATATTGAATAAGGTATGACATTAGCAAAATAGAGTATGAAAATAACGGCTTCCTATATTTAATGACATCTTACTCTTTTTAAGTTTTTGTGTCAATTATTTGTTCCAATTTCAATTCCCTTTCCCTTCATTGAAAACTTTTAGATCTCAAAATTCAATAATTTTTTCATTTTCTACTGTATATTGGATTGTGTTAGAAAAATGAACATAGTTCTTCATACAAAGTTCTTGTTGCCATATCTTAATGAATTGAGTGCTAGTTTGTATGTCACCCTAAAACAATTTCGACACAGCAAAAATTGTAATTGGTAGGTCTTATTTGCTTTATTTTCTGATTGACCTTGAGAGGTGAAGAGATAATTTCTAATTGGTTAAAAATTATTATAAATACACTTTTACTTAAATGATAAATCTACGTAATCATGAAAAGAAAACAACACTATTTAGCAAATTTGGTATGAATTTGTAAGGAAAGAGACATATGGCTAACATTCTATATCTGACTCTTTTAAGTTTTTGTCTCAATTATTTGTATTAAATTCAAATCTATTTTTTTTATTGCAAAATTTTGTCCCAAACTTCATATATATATATATATATATATATATATATTATTTTCTAACATGCAATGAACTACATCGGAACAATGAACTCAATTCTTGATACAAAAATAGGACGCTGCTATTTTTACATCATAGTTTGTTAATGACACATTCTTTTTAATGTCTAAATATGATATAGACTAAATTACCCTCATTTAAAATATTTTTTTAAAAAAAAATTGACTAATCATATATTCTATTTCTAATCAAAAAATAGAGCTATAATTAATAAAGAGTTTAAAAAAATATTATGATTAGTCAAAATTTAAAAACTTTCTATTTTTAATAAGGATAATTTAGTCTATATCATATTTAAACATTAAAAAGTGTGTGACATTAGTAAACTAAGGTGTGAAAATAGCGGCTTCTATTTTTCTGATACAATATCCAATACAAACTATGAAATGAAAAGCTTGTTAAATTTTGAGATCTAAAAGATTGCGATGAAGAGAATGAATTTTAAAACTAGTACAAAATATTGAGAGAAAAAATTAAAAGGGTAAGATCTGGACAAAATGGAAGACATTTACTTCTTTCCTTAGATACTTGTACCAAATTTTCCAAATAGTGTTTTCCTTTTATGATTGTGTCGATTTTTTAGTTCAATGAAATTGTTTATTGCATACTACAAAACTTTTAGCCTATTAAAAATTGCCACCTCACCTCTCAAACTCAATTAGAAAATTAAGCAAATAAGACCTACCAATTTGTGATCTCGAGTTTATGGAAATCGCTTTCAAGTAAAATACAAACTATCACTCAATTCATTTAGATCTGGCAACAAGATCTTTGTATCAAGAACCAAGTTCATTTTTTCGATGCAATCTATTTACATATTAGGAAATGAAAAAAAAAAATTGAGATTTAAAAGTTTGTAATGAAGAGAAAGAGATTTAGAATTAGTACAAATAATAGACACAAAACTTAAAATAGTAAAATATGGGCTAAACATAAGCCTTTTGTCTATTTTATCAAACATACTATAGATGCTTAATCTTAAGCCCAAATCCAAAGGCCCATTACACCAAAGGCCCAAATCAACATATCACTCTCATTTTCTTCAACACCCCTATAAATAACTCTTCCGTTACAGACATGAGACTTTTGACTCATCTCCAATTAGTGACCCTTTTTTAGCTTAGACCGACCTAACTTAATCTTCAAAGCCCGGAAACAAGAGTCCAGCCCTTTATTTCTACTTGTGCAGATTAGCTCGATCTAATCCGACTTCCAAGATTCACCCAACCTCGAGTCTAACTCAGACATCGTCACATACCTATACCAAATCTATCAAATAATGTTTTTCTTTTTTCTATAATAGTGTAGATTTATTATTACAGTGAAATTGTTTCCTCTAGGCTAGAAATTTTTTAGCCATTTAGAAATTGTCAATTCACCTCTCAAGGCCAATCAGAAAATTAAGCAAATAAGACCTACTAGTTTTGCGATCTTTGTTGTATTGAAATCGCTCTTGGGTAACATAATAATTATCACTGATCAACTCATTAAGATTTAGCAACGAGATCTTTGTATGAAGAACTAAGTTAATTTTTTCGATGTAGTTCAATGCAAATTTGGAACTAAAACAACATGTTTAATTTTGAGATCTAAAATTTTGCTATTGAAATTGCTTTTGGGTAACATACGAGTTATTACTCAACTCATTGAGATACGGCAACGAGATCTTTGCATGATGCATTGAGTTCATTTTTTCGATGCAGTACAATGCAAATTTGGAAATGAAAAAAATCTTAAATTTTGAGATCTAAAAGCTTGTGATGAAGAGAAATTGATTTCAACTTAGGACCAAAAATTGAGACAAAATCTTAAAGTAAGATATGGACAAAATGTGAACCATTTGTTTCTTTCCTTCCATACCTACACCAAAATTGTCAAATACTGCTGTTTTATCTCTATAATAGTAGATTTTTTATTTTAATGATATTGTTTCTCGTAGGCTAGAAATTTTTGTCACCTTAGCTTACTCAGCCAATAAGAAAATTAAGCAAATAAGACTTACCAGTTTTGCCGATCTCTGTGCATTGGATTGCATAAACAAAGGAACTCAGTTATTGATACAAAGATCTTGGTGCTTGATCTTAATGAATTGGGTTATATATTTTATATTGTTTCACAAAAGAAATTTCGATGTAGCTGAGATCGCAAACTAGTAGGTTTTATTTACTTAATTTTCTGTTTGGCCTTGACAGGTGATATGACAATTTCTAATTGGCTAAAAGTTTTGTAGCTTACGGTAAACAATTTCACTAAACTAATAAATATTTACTATCATAGAAAGAAAACAACACGATTTTGAAAATTTGGTATGTTAAATATAAAACCATTCTTGGATTTTCACCCAATAACTTAAGCTTTTGAGTTGAATTGGTTGCTGACATGGTATCAGAGCTTCATTGACCAAATGGCCAAGAGATCAATTCTTATGCCTCAACTTTCTCAATTAAATTGAAATTTCAACACATGGAGTGGGCCTATGCTTTGATTGTCCACCCTTTTGCATGTAGAGGCATGTTAGATATAAAACCATTACTGGACTTTCACCTAATAACTTAAGTTTTTGAGTTGAATTGATTCTTGACATATAATATAAGTATGTAAGGAAAGGTAAAATGGCTTACATTTAGTCCATCTATTTTTCTTTAATTTTTTATATCTCAATTATTTGTACTATATATATAAGATCAAATCTCTTTTTCTTTATTACAAATTTTTAGATCTCAAAATTCAACATCTTTTTCATTTATTGTTGTGCTTTGGATTGCATCGGAACGATGTACTCAATTCTTGATACAAAGATCTCGTTGCCGAATCTTAATCAATTATGTGATAGTTTGTATGCTACCGGGAAGCAATTTCGATCCACCCGAGATCGCAAACTGGTAGGTCTTATTTGCTTGAGCAAGTCTCATTTGCATATCCTCTTTAATTTCCTACCCATACAAAATTCTCTTGATCTTATTTGGTGATATATCTGAATTTGCTCCTGTTTTTAATTCTTGGTTTAAATGTACCTTAGGTCTCTATAATTTGGATGAATTTTAATTCAGGTTGTTATAATTTTTTTTCTCTTTTGGAGTCTTTATAGTTTAATTTTTTTTTTTTTAATTTGGTCTCTGCCATCACCTCGGGTTATAACTCAGTTAGTTCAGTGCTGACATGACAAACGACTTCTCTATGTAGCAATAGATGAAGCTTACGTGGCGGCAAAATAGCACACAAATTGACACCCATCAAATGCACATGCAAAACATGTGGCTCAATTTTTCTCAAATTAATGGAAATTAGGGTGAGGAGCGATAAATAGAACCTAATTTTTGTGTCACTTTGGCGTTACGTTAATTTCTTTTATTGTCACAAAGATAAGTTGTTTCTCATGTGAGTACTAAACTGATAGAGTTATAACTAGGGGTGATAGCAATGACCCAATTAGAAAAAAAAAATTAAGACTATAAGAATCCCAAAAGAGAAAAAAAAACTATAGGGAACTGATTCAAAATTCGTCCAAACTATAGGGACTTATAGTACATTTAAACCTTAATCTTTTGAACATTTCTTTTACTGTATGTCATAAGATTTTTGGCACTTTTGTGAATTCACAATAAAAGGTGGGGGCAATCAATATCAAGGGAGGTCAATCTCAACTACCAGATCAATGGCACGAGAAGGGGGTTTGTACACCTAGAGAGCATAATAATGGAAAATTAGACAAGGTATGTAGTTGAAATTAGATAAGGCATGATTGAGAAGTGGATTTGTATAACCTAGAGTGACTTGATTTTTATTGACTTTATTTATTGGACAAAATCTAAACATAAGATAGAGACTGATCTTATGGTTATATGCTATATCTTATGACAATATAAAATGTCATATCTAGTTGGAAGTGTGTAAAAGTTACTCTTAATTGATAAGTTGTGGGAATACCACACTACGGTAGTATTTTCAATCACACTATAACTTAACTAATAGTTAGATACCTAATCATTTAGCTCATTACATTCAGGCCCATTTTACCAAAGGCCCATATTATCAAATCCCCATCATACCCTTTAACCACCTCTATAAGTAGCCCTCAGCAATAGGTATATGGACTTTTGGCTTCCTTTAACATTTATTACTCTCTTTATCTTGGACCATACTAACTTAAGTTTTGGAGCTCGAGTACCATCATTTGTTGTTGTGCAGTTAATACACTTTCGGCCCGACCTCATCCATATTTCCGACCTTCAGCTCAGACCAAGCATCGTCAAATAGTAAAATGTTATTGCAAACCTAAAACTATACCAAGAATTTGACGAGCACTATATGCTAAAAGGCAGTCAGTAGAAAGAATTGCATCAACGTTATATGGTTTCCATAAGTCTTTAGGGCTTGACTGCTTGCTTTGTCAATCTTGAGCCTTCGGTGTAGGTAGTTGAAATTTTTTGTGTATCACATTAAGAGTTAAATGACATCATGGAGATTCTTTTATTTTCATCATTTTTTCCATTTTGTATTGTTTTCTCTTACTATTTTTTTTTTCTTTTTTTAGATGTTCAATCTATACAAACATGACATGCGAAATTCACATTCTTTTATATTTGTAGTCTATTATAAAGCAAAAAAAAAAAAAAGAGTGAAAAGTATTGCCACGTGTCTCATTCAAAGTTTATCTAAAATTTGAATTCTTTTGACATTTGGTAAAGCATTCCACTTTTAGAAATTTTTTCTCTCATATTACTTTTGACATTTGGCATTTCGTAGCTACCATGTGTTTTGCATGAATTTAGTTTTTTTCAAAAATAAAATTATCATTTCTTCTTCCAATGCCTTGGTATTTTCCTCCTTTCAACATTCAATTGTATATATGTTTCCAAAGCAACTACAACATTTCAAACTAACCAATCATTTCCCAATGTAATCACACAATCTCCATCAAAACCAAAGTCCTCCCTCTCTCCACTATCTATTTCATCCTTCCTATATACACTTCTCTCTCCCGTCAGATCACTCAACATCACCTTCTCTGTCTCCCTTCCGATCTCTTTCTTCTACAAAGTGTTGATCTCACTCTTCAATGGTTTGTAGTCAATATAAAGTTTGTGATTAAAGAGGGAGTGGTGGACTGAGAAGAAAAGATGAGGGATAACTCTTAAGTTATTGGAGGCATTAGCTTTTTTAAGCGTCTAGTTTGTTTTTTATTTTTTTTTATTTTTTTTTTTTTTGCACAGAGTGAGAATTTGATTTCTTTATGATCTAATGAGAATTTGTTTCTTTAAAGGTCTGCTCTCATGGATTTTGTCATTTCGAGATGTTCATAATAAAGGTTAGTTCTCTTCCTTCTCTCTTTCTCTAATCATCTTCTTCAAGATACATCTCTAATCATTATGAATTCATGGTTTTTGATCTGAGAGAACGTCCTCTCTTTTCAATTTGCTTCACCATCTTTTATTCATTATGTTTTCTTCAATTGTAGGTGATTGAACTAGAATACTAATGGTGTTTAAAGTTTAAATAATCTATTGGTGTTTGAGACAACAAATAGGGTAGATCTCATTGGAGAGGCTAGGTGCTCATCTTAATTTTACCATTGGCATAGTCATTTAGGGTTTCAAGCAATGTTTTAAAGATTGGACCAGTGAGTGAACTGATGTGACAAAAAATGATCGGTCGGACCGGTTGGACCGTCAATCGAACTGGTTGAATTGAAGCTTTTTCTGAACTTAAAGATACACAAAGAATAAAACATGGAGAATGAAGTACAAATCATCAAACTTAAGTCATAAGTGAAAGTCTCAAACTTAAATATTCAAATAACTAAAAATTAAAAGATATAAAAACCTAATATGTATACACTAATTTAAAATGGTGTCCCATAACAAAATTAGATTATTCTAATAGCCAACATCTCTTACAAGTTCACATACTCTCAATATAATGAAGTTCACAATTTTTAATATAGCAAATTTAGATAATTTGAACATATAAATAAATAATACCAAGAAAAAAAGAGAGAGACAGAGTCACATAGTATTAGCCAAACAAATAAATAAATAAGAAACCAATTAAATTGTGCATAATAGACCAAGATAAATAAATAAATAAATAAATATATATATATATATATATATATATATATATAATTTTAAAATATATGTAATGTGTGATTATGTAATATAATTTTTACATATTTAAATATATAATATTAAATAAATCTACTAAATAGTTAATAAATAATTTTTGAGCAACAATAAATGTAAGTCTTATGCTATCCTAGTGGTTTGAATTGTAAATTTTTTTAAGTAAGAAGTTGTAAGTTCAATGTAACTACATATGCAATTGAAATATTAACAGAGAGAATAAAAAATGTATTTCTAAGAAGGAGATAGCTTTGAAGCTTTAAGAGCTGTCAATTCTGCTTTAGTAGATGCCAATTCCTTCTTAACAACAGCCAAGCGAGTAGTGCAGTCAAAACTTAAAGTCTAGAAGTAGTTCAACCTCCTTCCAATTTGATTAGCCAACTCTTCAGGTTTAACAGAAGCAATCCATTCAACATGATCAACCTGTTGTTACCCCTGACTTGGAAGCCACATTGATTTTTCAACCCCTGACTTGTATGTGATATATCATTCGAAGAACTAGTTGCCTTTGAACTTACCTCGGTTGATTTTAAGTAACATGGCTGCAACTATGAAGGGAACTAGAATTAAAACTAGTTTGCCTTATGAGATGCTAGTTGTCAAGATGTGTAAGTATTTCAAGGTAGACCTATCCCAGTTCTATCTGTTCTTAAGAACTAGTTCTTGCATAAGTGATCTAGTTCTTTTAGAGAAGAATATCCAAGTTTGCTAATGTGGATAAGCTTCTCAAAGACTTTAGAAGACTTCAATCATTTCTAGACACCCCAGCTCTTGCAGAGATATAATCATTTTTAAAATGAATAGAACACTCAGAAGAGAGATCTTAAATTAATGGCTTCCCCAAGGTGAACTCTGAATCTAAATTAGGCTTCTTAGGGCTTGTTCCTAAAATGTTTGAGGGGGAGCTTCCATCTGATATTCTCTCATAACGTAGACTTTTTGGATCCATTTCCTTCTGTAATCTCTCCCCCCCCCCNNCCCCCCCCCCAAAAAAAGGACAGGAAATTACAAAGAGGGCAATAAATTGCAGAGCTCTTAGTCATTCTCTATGACTATAAAAAAAAGCTTCCGAACTCATGCAATAGTACCATCATTCACAATTCCCGTCTCTATTTCTGTAGCCAAATGACACATATATGGTTTGTGCAATTGCCCTTCAGTACCCACATGAAAGCTACACTTGAATACTGGAATGAAGGAAGAATACTGCACTCCACACTCTTTGCATGTACCCCACATCGACCCTCTCCAACCATTTACTTTGCTTTCATGCATATACTTTATTGTCCACACAACTAAAATATTGTACGGGTTGCATGGCTTCAGAAACAATTTCCAAACACCTTATGATCTCTCTCTACATTTATAAAAAATGAATAAAACCTATGTGAATTTTTGCTCTGCTGGAATGTGAATAAAGATATATTATTGATCAAGAAGATTCATATTGATCGATTAAAATAGTGAACTTGCTTTCTTTATTTTTATAGATGCACATGGTATTTACTATTACATTGGGAGGGGGAGGGGGAGGGGGAGAAGGTGACACCTATGAGTTTGGAATCTCTTTATACATATCAAAAGTTGTTCCTCCTATTTTTTTTCACACATAGAGTGTGTTTGGAAGTTTTTTTGGAAGGGAGAGGAGAGGAGAGGAAAGGAATAAGAGAGCCCACTCCCTTGTTTGGGAGTTTTAAGTTTGAAAGGGAAAGGAAACTAGGGGTTAAACTCTAACTCTTGCACTCCTTTTTCTATCCACAAATTCCAACCCTCTAAATTGGGGGGTTTGGAGAGGTAAGGAATTAATTTACTATTTTACCCATACTGTTACATAAAAGAAGCAGAGTACTGTTTTGTGCCCATACTGTTTTGCTGTGCAATCACCTGTTATCAATACTTTCAAGATAGGTGGGTTGGGGGTTGGTAGCAAAGAAAAAGTCAATATGCTTAATCAATTAAT
>QAOA01001581.1:0-12951 GCA_003255065.1 Cercis canadensis
AGTCACAGACATTTACCTGAGCCGGATCAGAGATTGGTCCCATATCGAGTCGCACGTCAGTTCGGTAGTATGCAGTTTATTCCTCGTTCTCCCCCGCCATATGATGATGAGTTGGAGAGCTGTAGCATACGGGGGAAGACGGATACAGATTGGGGGATCACCCATTATGTATACTACCGACAGTGGGATCAGCGACGAGATCACGTTCAGGTGATGGCTCCGGGACTTGGCACTTCACCCGATTATATGTCGTGGTACCTTCGAGTGACTCGGAGGTGGATTAGTCCGACCGCAGCACGGAGTCACCAGGTTAGTTTAACCTAAGTTGTATTAGATTAGAGACAAAATAACACTATGTCATGTTAGTTTTAATCTAACATAATTTGTTCACGAATAGGATGAGCAGATGCGACCGTAGCAGGATCCAGCACATCGGGATGCACCCCAGAGGGATCCACCGCAGCAGGATATACCACATCAGCCGCCAGTGTATCAGGGGACCCCTACATTCCAGGCACCACCGCATGATGTGCAGTTGACGCAGCAGCAATGGATAACATTGCAGCAGCAGGTACATGCATCGGTACAGGCATCGGTGTCTCAGGTGTTTGCTCAGTGGGGGGTTCCTATTCCTGCTCAGTTTGGTGGTCAGCAGGGACAGGGGGGGCCATCGCGACCTCACTCTCCACATGTCCCACATGTCCCACATGTCGATCCTTCGGCGTCCAGCTCGGCATCAGGTTCAGGGGCGTCCAGGAGACGTTCAGGGTCGTCACGTCGTTCGCGTAGTCGTTCTCATGTTGCGACATCGACACCCCGTGCGACTATGGACATGTCTCATTTGCAGCCAGGGTTCGACCCACCGCAGTACACTATGGACATGATGGGTCAGGGTAACATGGGTGGAGCAGGTTCTCCTCCATGTAACATTTTTGGCACGAATGTTATGGTACCACCTTCAGCTGCCGGCCTGACACTTGATCTGGGACTGACAGTTGGCCCTGCGACTGAACCTGTCCAGGACTATTACATACCTGGGCCGGCATACATGAGTCCAGCTGCCCCTCCTCGCTCTTATCCGACGGACCAGGATGGCTACAGGCTTCAGTTTAGTGATTATGTGGATCCGGATATGGTTGACACTTCAGTTCCAGATCAGCAGCCCCAGGATCCGGATCGTGACTTTATTTAGTGTATTTTTTGTTATTGATGAATATAGTTATGACATTAACATTATCTTATATATGCAGACATTTTATGATGCCTTGTTTATAAATAATTGATATTAAACATATTGTATGTGTAACTTACATAAAAATATCCACATGCTGATATTAGAAGATAATACAAATTAGGAGAACTGTTACCATAAAGATATCAAAATATAGTTATGATATTTAAATTAACTGATTAAATAAAGTACAACAAATCATAACTAGCATTCATTTTTTTGCATAAATGGATATTTTCAATCCTCATCAGTAGCGTAATCAGGGCAATTCATTACGGACTGAATTTCTATAACTGATAACTCACGATGCATAGCAAAAGCTTGTTCCTTAGCTAGTTTTAACAAATAGTAACGGCATCTACGAACTAACATTTGATTGTTCTCCCTCCTGATTTCTTGAATAACCTCCTCATAGTCATGTCGATTTTTTCGAGTCATTCTTAACGACCATCTATATACAGGTGGAGCTCCAAGTGATTGTAATTGTTGTACCAAATCTTCGGATTCATCCAACCGATATGCCCATTCCCGACGCAAACCAGCATAATATTCCCTTGGATCAGAGTCTATTTCGCTTTCGTAATCATCATTAAACCTTGGTAGCAACCATACTGGAGGATCCCGACGGCTTCTTGACATACTATGTCACCCTGTGAGTTGACACAAATAAAACATCAATATAATATATAACAAATTTCTTTAACAAGTAAAAATATTGGAACCATTAAATATAATCAAATTACATATTTAGGGTTTAGATCGATTATTCTTCATCGGACATGTCAATATCCGATAAACACTCTGGTTCACGGCATATGCGAGTCCACGTAGCAGCACCTGCCAAGTCACCTTCCCTCATTGCCATATTGGCACTGCGTTCACAATCACGTCGATGTAACCTTATTCGTATACGGTTATTTTCTTCTCTTATGCGATACAGCGCATATCGTAATTCTGAAATACTTTGTCTTCGCATGTGTATGGCCAAACACCGTGGAACACGAATGTTTTCAATCGTACACAAATCCCGCAGATTAGTACATTCGACTTACACCAACGGAATGCATCAATACATGGTTTGAAAGCCCATACAAGAAAGTTCCATCAATTTGGATCACCGGCTTACACCAAACCGGCTTACACAAACAGAATGCATCAATACATGATTTGAAAGCCCAAAAAACACGTCGGAATCTCCTCACTATCAGATCATTCGTTGGCATTCCCATCCATCGATCATCTAGACACCATTCCACCACGGTTCCAGGAACATTTTTTCGCAATGCAGCCATCCATTTCGGTAATTTATTGTAACTTTCCTCCCAGTCACCATATATATGAGCAATAGCTCTTTGCTTCGCAAGCAAAGCTTTCCTGTACGAAATTTGATAAGAGAATGTACTTCTGATACGCTCTTGTATTAGCTTTATTGGCACATTTTCCCTCTCCTCAATCATGCTAATAATCATTGTCGCGACCACCTTAACATCCAACTGTTTGTGATCTTGTGTTAAAGTGGCATTTCTGCAACTGTGTAGGCCATTATATTTTCTGATCTCCCACATATTTTTCTTACTTCTTAAGCAAGCCCTTAGTCTCCAATTGCATCCAGCACCATAATGCTGACACTCCAAAATTAATTTATGTGGTTTTGACTCCTTCACTTTGAAAGTATGATGTGTGTAAATGGAGTATTGCTTAATAGTTGACTGAAGATCCTCTTTGCTGGTGAACTGTTGACCTATTTGAAGTTCCTTGCCTCTTTGCCACCTACTATGTCCGACAACTCCTTCAAAAACATCAGTCTGTTGCAATACCTCGAAGTTCACATACAAATAATGTGGAGGAATGACTGTCTGAATTGGTGTCACCCGATGGAGTTCCTCCCCAAGCGGTGGCACGTTCAAATCTAACACCTGCTGATATTCCTCATCCTCGCCTAATTCTTCCTCACTTGGCACGTACTTTGCTTCTTCATCATCACTTGTGTCCAATAAAGGATCAATAGGAGAGTTACCTCTATTTATATTCGGCTGCTCATTTATACGTCACTGCCTCCAACTTCATATTCTTCAACCAGCCTTGTACGAACGTTTGAACCAAACAACGGATTATTACATTCATTCACATGGACTCTTTCAGAGATACGAGTTTGGCTAGAACTAGCCAAACCATGCTAAAACCCATATGAACCAAGTTCTGGTTGATAACAAAGTTCTGCTTCTATCTATTCTTGACTATATGGAGGATAAGAAGTAGGGATTGAACAAGCAACACTTGCATCAACACCTTGTTCATCACCATATTCTTCATCACCATCTTCATCATCATCATCTCCACCAACTTCATCTTCAATAACTTTCGCCTCAACATAAATCTCAATGGCACCAAGAGATTTAAGTTGACTATGATTCTCAAATATTGACTCCACATCTTCATTAGAGCTCAGCTCAAATACATTATAAAATAATGGATTAACAGATATAAGAACTTGATAAATAATTTTGTCAACAACTGAATTTTCTGGAAGACCTAATTTTTTATGAACATAAAATTGTAACTGTTATAATCCACATCTGTTCTTCAAATTTAAACCAATGGGTTTAGGACCATTATAAATCACACCTTGAAAATCATCATATATCTGACCATTGTAATAAACTAATAGAAGCATCTTCCTCCTAAAATATCAATAATATATATCATTAAAAATTTCTCAATTAAAATCTAAGTCCTAATAAAATTTAACATCAAACTTAGACTAAATACTAATAAAAATTATATAAATCAAAATATATTAAATTAAAATAAAACTATAAATGTACCTGAATTGCTTTCACAATTATAACTTGCAATGGCTATCACAAACTTGTATACTTTCACCATTTCAACACACTTAGTTAGACTCAATTCTCTCTTGAAATTTTCAGATTTCAACTTATACATTTAGAGGACGTAAAGTTCAGGTATTTATAGAAGACATTTGATCTTAAAAACGCAGTTTTGCAATGTGCTACAGTGTTGGCGTTTACCAGAAACAATTTGACGTTTTCCAGAAGTAAACCGGCGTTTCCCACTGTTCTGAAGCAAAAAAAGCTAATTTGATTTGGAGTTTATTGGCGTTTACAAGAAACAATTTGACGTTTTCTAGAAGTAAACCCGTGTTTCCCACTGTTCTGAAGCAAAAAAAGCTAATTTGATTTGGCGTTTATTAATTAAAAATGCCAAATCAAATTGACGTTTTTGCTTTACCCGAAGAACTGTCAGGCTGCCATTAAACCATTCCGCGTTTTCCTCCTTATTCAATTTGGCATTTTTTTACATAAAACGTTTTTTTGTTTCCGCGTTTATTGATTAAAATGCCCAATTAATTTGGCGTTTTCACTACAAGAAATAAGCAATTTTCCAACGGAAAATTCCAACGGAATAAAATACCGTGGGAATTTTGTATAATTTCCAACGGAATTTCTAACGGAAAATTATTTTTTGAAATTCCAACGGTAATTCCAACGGAATTACATTACCGTTGGAAAATTCCGTCAGAATTACCGTTGGAATTTTGCAAATAATACTGTTTAAAAAATTTCCAACGGTATTTNAAAAATTAATTCCAACGGAAAAATACCGTTGGAATTACCGTTGGAATTTTATTTCCGTTAGAATTTCCGTTGGAATGCTAAATTCCAACGGCACTTTTTCTAACGACTGAGATTCCGTTGGAATTTCCGTTGGAACTACAAATTCCAACGGAATTTTACAAAATTCCAACGGAAAAATTCCGTTGGAATACTGCGAAATTCTTGTAGTGTTTATTACTAAAACAAATTGACGTTTATTAGACGTAAAAACTGACCCAATTTCGTAAATAGTTTATAAACTAACCTAATTAAGTAGTTAATTATTAAAATAGCATTATTTTAGTTAACTTTCCCCGTAAGTATACATATATTGTTGCAATTAGGAAGCAAACGCATGGCCTAAAAAAGAAAAAAGGAGGCAGGGCTGCAAGTGAACACACATAAAAGGTCACTTGGGCGTAACTAGGCAGAAAATTTAGGTTAGATTCCCTTACAAATTAAAATAGGTTTAAATGTAAGGTAGATCCTTATAGTTTAAACAAATTTTGCATCAAATCTTTCTAATTTAAATTTTTTTTAATTGGGTCTATGCTATTATCCCTAATTATAATTCTATTAATTTAGTGCTAACATAACAAATGACTTGTCTATGTGGCAATAAAATAAATTAACGTAGTGCCAAAATGACACAAAAATTGTCATCTCATCAAATTTTTGCTAAAAAAAGTTCATAAAAAAGTGTATGAAGTGGCAATTTTTTTGTCTTTTTGGTGCCATGTCAGTTTTTTTTATTGCTACATAAATAAACTGTTTGTCATGTCAGCATTAAATTGACGAATTTATAATCAGCAATGATGACAGAGACTCAATTAAAAAAAATTCAAACTATAAGGATCTAAAAAAAAAAATTATAAGGACCTAATTCAAAATTTGTTCAAACTACAAGAACCTGCAATATATTTAAACCATTAAAATAAATCAATAACGCTGTAAAGAGTGTAGTATGCAAGAGAACAATTAGACACAAACAAGCAAAGAATTTATCTACTATCATTTTTAATTTTGTATCTATAAATTTATATTCCAAAACACAACGCATCAAGTTGGGTTCCCAACAAATGGTTCGAGTTTTGATGAACTTGCAAGAAAGTTCACAAGTAAATATAACGTGATCATATCCATGAAGAGAAAATGAAGGAAAATTGGGCAATTAGAGTTTCTTTACTAAAGATCACCCAATGTTCTTCCAAGAGATTGGAATAGAACATCTGACCAGAGGCAAATTCACTGATATCCCTCCCGTTTTAACCATCTTTAGCATGAAAAACCATGCCATTGTGAGCAGCAGAGCTAAAAATCGACCCACTACAAGCCCAGCAAGAGCAATTAAAAACAAAATTATGTACCCTGAATTTCCAACTCTATCTACCCTCTTCTCTGCGTTACTCACAGCTACATGATCCTCTCCTTCCAGCGATAGAGATTCATTGGAACAAGCAATTCCATTATCAACTTCATCGTCTTGTATACACTCTTGCTTTCTTGGAAGCAACAACAGTGATCTATTTCCATTTTCATGCTCTTCCTTCTCAATATCATTTTGCTGCTTTTCTATTTCAGATCCTCTGGACTTATCACCTTCCTCTGTAATACTTGAAATTTCACTGCTTGACGATGACGATTCTCCTTCCCTTGGTTTACTTTTCTTTTCTCTCTTTGATCTTCGCAACCTTTTAGGTACAAGTTTCTTAACGATCTTGGATTTTAGTTTACTACTACGTTTATCTGTATCTTTACCTTTACACTCATCATATTCCTTCTCCACAATCCTCAACTTTGAGTGCTCCTCTGTATTGAAATCCAGTTGTGCACAATGAGTTTCTTCACATGGAATTGGAATTCCCTTCTCATTCTCACTCTTTGTTTCCACAATTTCAATTTCTTCGATACAAGTTGGAGAATAGCCCAATTCAACTCCAAGAACCAAGTGTTCTTCATCAACAATTGGAGATACAGAACGTTCTGAATCTGAACCCTTTCTTTGCTTAAAACCCATTACAAGATTTTGGACGCAGATAGAATTGGGAACCCTTTGGGCCAAAGATTTGAAATTTGTATTTGCATTCGAACAAGGTTTCAAACAGCAAAATACCCGTTTTCCGATGAATTCAAGAAACAAAAGAACAAACGCCGACATTGTGATCCCGACGGTGAGCTTGTTCATATACAGAGTCAAAACCACCACCACAAACATCTTCAAAACTGCAGCAAGAACCATATTTGAATGCGACCCACCATCAGATTCACGAACCGGATCGCAGTCCTGACCCGAAACCGCAACCCCATCATCGCCATCAACGTCTTCTGCAATACACCGCCTCAAAATCGGACCCTCTGTGCACACCGTTCGATCGCTCAAATTCGACGTCTCCGGCGGCGGCGATGGTGCCGCCGGAGTTTTCGTTACCGGATCAGAGATTTCTACCTGAAACCGTTTCTTGTTCTTGAGTTTCCTGAACCGACCCTTGTTCTGGACGAAGAGGTCGATGAGGGAAGTGGGGAACCCAGTTTCAACGACAAGAGAACCGCCGTGTCTCGGCGACTGAAGATCGGCGACGATTTGGGATATTCTGGTGACTCTGTTCTTCTTCCACGGAAGCGGCATGATTCCTTGCTTCAGTAAGGAAATGAAAGAGTTAAATTGAGATCAAGGTAGCTTAGGATTTGATTTCAGTTTAACCATCGTTTATAGGAAGTGGATAAATTGGAATCAGAGCCCGAGAAAAGGAATTCAAGGGAGAAAATAGATTGTGATGGAGAGAGAAGAAAATAAGGAACGCGTGAAGAAAGAGAAGGAGGAGGCAAAGGAGTCAAGGCGCGTGTGAGCTGGTGTGGTTGAATGGGGACCATTTACCGTGGAAAACACAACGCCGAGTTGGGTTGGTTCTGGTTATGGAATTATAAGGGATTCACTGTTTTTTATAGTTTTATTATTGCAAAGGGTAGTTTAGTTTAGTTTTTTGACTCAGGAAAAAGGAAAGAAGAAACCTCATCAACAATGTTTTAAACGTTTTTCAGTTTCCTAATTGAGTTTATTAAAAGAATTTGTGGTGGATAGAATATGGGAGCTAATTTTGGTTAATTCTAATGGGATTTAGCTGTTATCCATTTGTTTTAATTGTTAATTATGACTTTAATAACAAGTCAAAATTGATTGTCATCCCTCTTCTTCTTTTTTAAAAAAAAAAAAGAAATTAATTTTTGTGTTTTTTTAGTTTACAATTTTAAATTTGAACACGAAATTTACAATTTCAGTATTACTCAGTCAAATGTCATTTAATAAAATCAATGTTGTTATGGGAATAGAGATAGTGTCCTACTAGTGGAGTTTAGGAAACCTGAAAAT
Source organism: Cercis canadensis (assembly GCA_003255065.1). Classification (NCBI taxonomy): domain Eukaryota; kingdom Viridiplantae; phylum Streptophyta; class Magnoliopsida; order Fabales; family Fabaceae; genus Cercis; species Cercis canadensis. The sequence goes on from QAOA01001581.1 coordinate 8,216, forward strand.
ATCCCATACACAAGGTAGCATATCTAAAGTTAAAGTGATAATGAGAAATGATGTCTCTAAAAAAATGGTATCTTTCTTTTTCTTTGATTTTGTTAAGCTCATATGCATTTTTAGCTGCTGACTTGCTAAAAATTATAATTAGGTCCCTCAGGACCCTCACTTTCTTAGTTTTCTATTTTCCAATTTGTTGAGCGATTGAAGCTGATGACACAGATCAACAAGGTGTAGATGTGGTAGACACATGTCAAATGATGTGGTATGATTAAATTGATAGGCTCACCACTTCTAGCTAATGAATATTTGATAAATATTGAGCTCCATTATGTTGTTTTACTTCACAAATGTCTATTTTTAAAGTTAATATCTGCTTGACATTTTTTAGGTTATGTCATTAACTTCATTAATTTAGTTGACTATTGTTACATATTAGACTTAAATATTTGCTTCAACTTGAAATTCGGCGAGACTGGAGGCTTTTGCTTTGGCACGGGGACTGAAGGTGGGGAGAGAAAAAGTGGGAGAAAAAGTTCCGTAAAAGGGAGATATGTTCTTACATTTTAGCTTAAAATAAGTCAAAAGTTTTGTAAAAAAGAGGCTTCTTTCAGATATTTTTAGTAGATCAACTCTACAATACTAATTGCATAAAATAGGCACCGGTCCAAAGGTCAATAAATGGTTGAGATTAAGCCACTTGTATGGTCCATATATCATGACTGAATATTACTTATAAATAATTAATTGTATTTTGGCCCAAAAAAAATTATGTATTTACTTGTGCTTCTCATTAACCAAAAACACAAGTTTTTCTCTTCTCCTCTACCGTTCCCACGCCCCCTTCTTCTTCTTCTCCACCCCCAATATGCAAATTATGGGTGGGTCATGCTCGGTTCAACCCATTGGAGTCTGGCAAGCCCTGGGTTCAATTTTGAAGCTAGAGAGTCCTACTGGGCTCTATCAAGGAATCAGGGCAATGACATGGAGGGAGGAAGAAGACGTGAATTATAGGCGTACATAGAGGAAGAGAAATTCCAAACATTAATTCAGACTTCAATTACACTTTCCTGTAAAAAGCTTTAATCCGTTGGACAAAACCATTAATTCATACTTCAATTACACTCTCCTGTACTCTTGGTATCTCTTGCGATCCATTAGAAACCGGAACAAGTAAGCTCATTAAATAATATTAGCAAACAAGGATACAAAAGCTCAAAGGCGTATGAAACAAGGGTACCTGTAGATACAGTTGAACGCCAAATTATCGCGATCACAGTGAGAATCAAAGTAATAATCTTTGATTGTGTTGGCCTCAGAATCAGCCCAAGCTCGAACATGAGACTTTCTTGAACCGTAATCATCCAATCCCCTTTTTTTCTCTGGACCTATCTCGCTTCTGTTTCTTCTTCTTCCTCTTCTTTTTCTCCCTTCCATGCTCATTAGATTCAGAAGATTCCAGAATCTCATAGGAAGAAGATGGCTCCCCTTGAGCTCGATTATCAATGCGACCATGTTGGTCGTCGCCTGCATTCTCTACCTTTTTTGCTTCTCTCTCTCATCGTCGCATGCGCTGCACCTCTTCAAACCACCGGAGCAGCATCTCACCATCAACGGAGGAGCACCGCATCTCACCATTGCACCTGAAAGTTCAAACCCCTTTCCACTTCATCACCATTTTGCCACCACCCCATTACTATTGTTCATTTTGCTACCTACGAGGTGGTGAAGAGGGGGCTGATGGAGGTGTTGCCAGAGAGTGTAGAGGAGGGAACGTTGCTGGTTCATGCCATGTTCACCGAGCACAATCAAATGACCCAAAAAAAAAAAATGGGGTCAAATTATAATTTAACAAAAATATTAAGGTACTATGTTATTATTAGAAAAACCAGATTCTCAAGTTACCCATCAAACCATCACAGCCATTCATTAGGCCAATTGGATGATTGAATGGTCATTTAGTAGCCTTTGAACTGGTACCCATTTTGTGCCATTGATATTGTAGACTTGGCCTTTTTAGTATTTATGTAGTATATCATACTACATAAGAATAACTAATATATGAATAATATGTGTACAAATTAATTATTTTTAAGTTTGTTTAAAAAATAAAAATAAATTATATTTTATATCTAATAAAATATAAAAATTATGTATGTTTGTTACGTCAGTATAATATGACATACTCATATAATATCATAGAATCTATGTTGTAAAAAAATTAGAGACAAGTAAAACTATATATCAATATGAGGTGAAAACATGCCGTGTACTGAAGAAAGAGACGAGGCTTGATTGTTGAAATTGAAAAGTGAAGAACCAATTATAATTTTTAACATACTAAAGAGACTATATGTGTGTTTATGCTGTTTTCTATTTTAAACTTTTTATTTGAATCTTTGCATGGTATTGTTTTAATTTCTTTCAATGTTGTACTCTTACACTGCTAAATTTATTGTATAATTTTTTTAGGGGCTTAATTGAATTAAATTACACAATCACACATAACATATTAATTCAGGAATTTCTCAAAAATTTTAAGATTCTAGATTCGAATTCTTCTACCAATATATCCTTAATTAGAAAATTTTAATTCTATTTATCTATAAAAAAAAATAAATGAACCAAATTAAAGCATAAGGGGATTCGTACCAAAAATATCTTAGCTTTTTGTTAGAAAACTTTTTTGTTTTGTTTTTTGTTTACCGTGGGAATAAATTAGTTCTTAGGAAATGCAAATTTGTATTGGCAGACAGAAGAATAAGACTAAATCAAATAGATAATGCAAATTTAATATAAAAAAGTATCAAATCCAAATTCAGATGAATTGGTCTCCTAAGTTTTTTGGTTTATCTAACTTCAAATTTAATATTGCAATTATTTTAAAACCTGATAGTGATTCACTTGTTTCTTTATGGCTGTCACCTAACCAAGCACATCACTTTTCTATCCATATAATATCAATTCTTTCACTCTCCTCAACCCTAATTGGTCAGTAGTAAGCAAATTGATATTACAAATAACTCGCAAAAGTAAGACAAAGGCCATGTGGACACTAGAAAACATATGTAGCAAAAGTGTGCCACTTGTCCAGTACATTTATGCCATGTTTTTCTTTTCTTAACCTGCTCTCAATATCACTGATTGACTCGATAATTTGCCCCACTACACAATGAATACAAGGTGTTGCCTAATAATAGGTCCAAACAAGATAATAACTTAAATGGGACCCATTTCCCTCTTTATCAAATTAAATGCAATGACCTTGTGTACACGCTTTCGAAGAAAGGTGGCAAAAAAGAGGGCAAAGAGAAAAGTTAAAGGGTTAAGCTTGAAAAATATCTATGATTATGGCACTGTGTGTGAGTGAGTGAAGGCCCATTAGAGTGGAGAAAAAGGAGTGGGGAAAGGTATCCCAGGTATGCACGCAGTGTTTCTTTCAACGAGGAATCAATTATTAATCACTATGCTTTATAATAGTAGTTGTTGAGGACAAAGAACAAAGGTAGTGTGAAGGTAAAGTGAGAGTGATTTGGGAACATTTAAAATTGAGAAGCACGTGAAATCATATGGTGTTTGACTCAAAATTTGGTTTCATGCTCAGAAAGTGCTTCATTGTCTACGGCGTTCATCACTTTTTTTTGACTTTTTTACTGAAAAAACGTTTTAACTATATTTTAAATTGATTTAAATGTATTACTTGTCTTTCTAATTTAAAAAAAATTTAAATTAAATTTTTATAATTTTTTTTTAAGTCTTTATAGTTTAATTTTTTTTTTAATTAGGTCACTGTCATCATTTCGGATTATAACTCTGTTAGTTTAGTATTGATATGACAAACAATTTTTCTATGTAACAATAGCTGAAACTTACATGGCGTCAAAGTGACACACAAATGTTGAGGAGGGAAGAAGGTAGAGAGAAAAAAGAAGAAGAAAAAAGATAATGAGGTGGTAATTTTTGTGGCATTTTGGTGTCACATCAATTTTTTTTATTGTCACATAGACAAATTATTTATTATGTGAGCACTAAACTGACGGAATTATAATTGAAAATGACGGCAATGACTCAATTAAAAAAAATTAAACTAGAAGGACCCCAAAAGTTAAAAAAAAAAATTATAAATATTTGATTCAAAATTTATCCAAACTATAAGAATATACAATACATTTAAACTTTTTAAATTTGTCTTTAAAAGTGAATGCATGGAATACATGAAGGATATCAAAGGTTAACTTTTATTATGTTAATCTTTCTAGTTGTTTTTTTTTTTTTTTTTTTTTTTTTNTAAATATTTGATGGGGTATTTGGTATAATTTTTTTTTTTTTTTAAATTTTCGATAATGTTGCACTCCTATGTTAGTAAGCATACTAGGCAAGTTGGGTGGTCCTTGGCGGTGGACGGTAGCGAGTTGTGGTGGTGTGCAAAATTTGACCGGAAAAACGTTTTTTGGACTCTGTAGAACTTTTTTATTTTTATTTTTATTTTTTTCTAGTTTCTATTGTAAGGTTACACAATTATTGCTGCCTATTTCCTTCTCATAGATTCATAGGATATTGACGAGCAGCTTATTTTATTAGTAAAATTATTTTGAATTAAAAGTCCTATAAATATAACGTTGTCAAAATTGAATGATGACTTAACCTGTGAGCCCACGTAAAAAATTAGACTCGAGTCCGTGGGCTAGCCCAATTAAAAAAAAAAAAAAAACTCTTGTTTTTTTTTTTTTTTTTTTTTTTTTTTT
>QAOA01001581.1:12975-104756 GCA_003255065.1 Cercis canadensis
TTTTTATTTAATTTCAAAATTTTCAAAACTAAAAAGACCATGTAAACTACATACTCTACTTTGACAGTGCTACAATTAGTCATTTTCCTCTATGAATTGTATTGCAATTTGCAAGGCTAAGCTCTCCCTATTTACACTACTAGCATAACTCTTAGCCCAATTTCTTGTGTATTCAAGTTTACAATCCACTAAACAAGTTTACAATATTTCCTTCTTATTCTCTTACCTTTCTGTAAAATCAATTTATCCTTGTTCTGCCTTTTATCCTATATGTGTCTCTTTCCAATATATAGTTTTCCTCTTAAGATTTTTACAATGTCCAAGAAACATGTTCGAATGATCGAATACCTAAAGCCATAATATGCTACAGTACATGCTAGGCATTCAGGACAGCAGTTTGACATAAGAAATTGTGTCCTTTTCCTTTTCTCAAAATTCTCTTGCACATTGTGTTTGTACTTTGTACTCCCTAAATTAATCAATAGAAAAACATTATAGCTATAAGTAATAGAAAAATACAAAGAAAATTAACAAACATCAATAAATATTAAATACAATAGATAAGCCAACTTTAGAGTCTCACAATTAAGTAACACTAAAACAAACAAATCTTACTCAAAACCGAAAAAGGAATGAATAGAATACAAATATAAATGTTTCAAATTTAATGCAACCATTAAAAGAAGCACTTCATTTCTTGCGCTAGAATTTTTGGACTGCAAATTAGTGACAATGTTCTTATCCAATTAAGTACAATTTCAATAATAAAACTTTAAGTAATATGTTTGACACAATGCAACTATATATGAAAGAAGTAATCTACTTGAGACTTCTAAATAAAGTGTCTAAATAGCATTACTCAATCATTTTTTCTTTTATTATGGATGCAAACACTGTTCATTTTTTAAGACTTTGTACTTTCTTTGGTTATAATTGGTAGAATAAATATTAAATTATATTTATGACATTATCTAGTTTGACCAACGGTCTAAGATTCCGACCAGTTCTAATATTCTAAAATGATTCATTGATAGGTCTTGTTTTCAAAACATTACTTGAGATTTCTAAATATATAATATGTTAAGTAAGATTACACATAAGTATCTTTTCATTTCATCATGGATGGAAACATTGAAAAAATATTGAATACAAAAGAAATTCAACTTCTATGTCACATAATCAAACAAACAATTATAGAATGAAATTAACTCAAAACGAAATGAATGGAAAAAGTTACAAATTAAAATGAACCAAATGAAAAAGCACTGACATAGAAGAAACGCACACAACTCAACTTCCTTTCCTTGCACTAGAATTTGTACTGCAAATTAGTGACTATGTTCTTGTCCAATTGGAAAGCCTTCACAAGAACATCAGCAGCAATATCTGGTACAGACCCAAATACTGAATTGGCGATTGTAATAACTCCTGGGTTTTGGCTGCTGAGAGCTACAATAGCAACGGCATTGCCAGAACCAAGATTTCTCTGGTAGTGTACAAGACCCACAGGGAATACAAATACATCACCCTTTTGTAGCACTTTAGTTATATGACGATTCTCTGGATTTGAGGTCACAAATCCAACTTCAAGGGTACCATCAATCACAGTGAAGATTTCGGTGGCACGAGGGTGTGTATGGGGAGGGTTGATGCCCCATGGTGCAAAATCAACGCGACCAAGAGATATTCCCAAAGTGTTAAGTCCCGGCAGTTGTGAAACTGTAACTGGGGTCACTCTAGATCCAACTGCATTAGATGTGTTTCCTACCAAGTGAAGCCCACTAAAGAAGAAGTCATTGGCTTCAACAAGTTTGGGGTCTTTGCAAGCCAAACCATTCACTAGCACTGTAACAATTGAAGGAAAGAAGTAAACGTGTAAAGATTATATACTAATAATTCACAGATAGAAAGAATATCCATTCACTAGCACTGTCACTGTAGAAAGATGTACACTAAAGACTAAAATACTTGAACTAATTTTTTTTGAATAAAACCTATTTTTAATCCCTGAAAGATATAGACAGTCTATTTAGCCTTTAAAAGATTTTTAGTGTCACTTCAGTCTTTGAAAAATAATTTTATCCATCAAAAATTAAAGTGACACTAAAAATCATTCAAAGATTAAACTGATTGTAGGGAATAAAAAAGAATTTTACTCAATCAAATTTCCAATATAATTAAGTGTTTGATATAGGTACCTTGACTTTTGGGGTCAGTAACACAGAAATCTTGAAGAGCACTGTGATCAATTGCCAATGCAAGTGAGAATGAGAGAGCCAGGAGGCCAAAGAAGAGTGAACGAGTGGCCATGGTAATAGTTTTTAGGTGTAACAAGTCTTTAATCAATGCAAGACAAAAGAAGGGAAGATAATGTAATAGAATTCTAGGAGTTTGTATATGTGATGCTGTTGGGAAACTATGGGTTGCTTTGCTTCTATATATAGAGAATCAAGTGTAAGTAGAAGACACAAATTTTGCCGCCCAGTGCAGCCTTTGAAGTGGTCATGTAGTTATGACTATGTGAAAAAAATATAGGGATGCATTTTTGGTCATGCAAACCAGCATATATACGTACAAGCCGGCTGTTTTGAACCTCAAGCCGCACATGACAAATGTAATCGATCCTCAAGATTTGTTCATAAACTAATCCAGAAGTATGCGGTTGTGGATTTATTGGAGCCTTTTGGATATTTCATTTCATCAATCTAAGACAGAGAGACGCAAATACAGGAAAAGGTTGTCAATCTGCCAGAATTATAGATTGGAGAATGAATCTCGAATGCGAACTGTTAACATAAACATCATTAGGCATTTTAATACATGTATCTGAAGATAGTGACCATATCTAATACATTATTATTATTATTAATTGGACATGTCCATATGCCTATCGGACATATGTACAAGTGTCCAAGGCATATTAGAGTTTAACAAGACTTAAACTTCTTTGGTATGACTTGGAATCTCTACTAATCTACATCATAGTGTGCAAACATGCTTCTTTTGTACATATAATTGAACTTGAACCAGCACATGACAAATGGAATTTATCTGTAATTAAGCATTTAGTAGTTTGATTTGAAATCTTCTTATTCCCATTGAGTCTATGAATTGTGACACCAAATTACTTTATTTTTTTCCGGCCAAGAAGACACCAAATTAATTATGCCGCCAGGTTTAAGGTTTTAATTTGTTTTAAAAAAATTCCCTCCCTTCTTCATTGATTTCCTTTTTCTGTCTATGATTGTAATGTCCTTGGCCATACCTGGCTCCCATGATAACTTAGTTTGCATTGCCCAGAAGATTATTTCAAGAATTATGTTTTTTGGGATTGTCCACTATATGTCTTGGTAAAAATTGCATAATACAGCGCCTTTGTAAATTTTCTTTATAATAAGTTTACGATTTTATTTTAAAATATTATGTGTCTTTATTTTAAAAGTTGTTTGTTTTTGGAGGTTTGAACCTTGAAATTTATTCAACACAAATAATCTAGTTCTCAAATCAACACAAATTAGCAATCAAACATCCAATTCTCATTGGAGGCATGGATGATAAAAGAAATCAGTTAATTATATTTCTTGGTCTGCAGTTGCAACCAGTTATAAGGGAAAGATTGTACAGGAAGAAAAACTCAGGTTTCTAAATGAATATCACAAAAAGACATGAACAGAAAGAATGTTAGATTGCTTCTTTAACAAATAAAGAGATTTTTGTTTTCATCATCACTTCACTCGAAAAATGTACTGTCAAAAAATAGTTCAAAGAATTAGTGTAGTGATGAGTTAAAACAAAGTTCAGGTATAAGGAAATTTTTGCTTGTTACTGAAAGTGAAAAAGGTTTGCTTTAGATTGATGCTTTTTTTTTTTTCCAGTCTTTTTTGTTTCAAACCTGAAGTCATAGTCAAAATATAAAAAAAAAAAAAAAATTCAATACAATAATCAAACAAACAGAGAAACTGCAGTTACAAAATTGATCAAGCTCCTTAAATTTATACATTTGAGTATATTTCCCCTAACCATTTTAATTATTTTTGATCCGGTGATTACATACTATCATTTAATTTTAAGGTGAATTTTTAGCAATATGGAAACCTAAAGTTTGTTGTATATAATCTTATACTTAAGTCTATATTTAAATAAGATAGTACGTGTGCTCTTTATTAGATTAATTGCATTTCAAAATATCAGAATTTAGCAATATGTAAGGAATTAATATAAATAATAGGAAACTTCATTAAGTCTTCTTTTAATAATTTGTAAGTTGTTTCCATCATAAAAAAATTTATAAGCTGTTGTTGCAGTATAATGTATAAGAGAATACTTAATTTTAGTACTTATTTTTTGAATTATTTTAGTACTACTGATCTCCTATTGGAGAATAATGTAAATCATACAAATAGAGGCAATACGTTCAAATCAAACGTTCATGATAATATTTTGCAAGTAGAGTAATAGATCATGGAGTCAAAGTACAATGTCAACAATAAAAATGTAAGTAACCAATTTTTTATTTTTATTTTTGGTATTTTGGTTACGACTCTAAGTTTAAACATGAAACTCACAAGATGACCTCAGTACTACTCCACCACATGCAGTTTATATATTTAACAAAATGTAATAGTAATATTGAAATTGCATAATGCTTCAAGGAAAATTATCCCCTTTTCTGCTCCAGTTTATAAAAAATGAAGCTTTAGGGCTTTAATCATCTTAATTAAGTCTAGCCAGCTTAACAAGACAAGGTAAAAGAAAAGTAGTTATAAGGTTTTCGTCGGAAATTTAAGACATACAGGTGCCATAAATCAAATTAGCACTGCACACTACACCCAATTTTTATTTTTTTATTTTCATTTTTTGATGTGAGACTCCCAATTCTATAGCAGTCACAAGCACCAATGAAGATAGAAGCAATTAATCTTAAGGGTACATAAAGCCATTAGTAATGAAGCAGCACAAGTATTAGTTTGCTTATAATTTTTAAATGTAAACTGCATATTTGAGTACATTTTGGGGAGTCTGAAAGTTCAACTTCATCTAATCTGTTTTCTAACACAAGCATTCTAGTTGAACTGTTAGAGGGGATGCATTTATTTGCACTCAACCCTAAATCTACAAGTGATAATTGCAATGAGAGAGAACTCTCAACCTCAATTCCAAATGACACAAGACTCAATACTCATATTTATATTATTACATAAAGACTTTTGGACTCACTCAATTATTCCTATCATTATTTTAATCCTTAAAACATGGAACACTAACATAAATACCTATAACTCTTAGACTCCTAAAATTGATATTTTTATAACTTCTAGTAACCGACACTTATAGATTTCTTAAAGATTATGCATGTGCGGAGAAAAATGGAACCCTTAAATACTCCATCATTAATGTTTGGATTTGGATGGAATGCATCATATGAATAGTGGTAGCTAGACATTAAGTTGGGTTCACGATTTGTCAAGTCCTAAATAGAGGAATTAGGTTTGAGGGAATACATTTCAATCTAATTTTGGTATTTAGCAATTAACAGTGCTCTCACACTTTGGTTTGTAGCTCATGTGTCCGATAATTTTCGGTAGAGGCATGTATTCCCTGCAAATAGGTACTTGTTATTTGTTTCGTAAACTTTTGTTACTGTATCCTAATTATACTGCTCGGCCTTATAACCATGCTATGGATGATAAAATTCTAAAATAATTATCTTTTATTTAGTCTAATTTATTCTTATTATTTAAGTAATTTTAAGGGTTTGACCTAATGATAAAAATGTAATAGGACTTTAATCATCTCAAGTCTAGCCGGCGTAACAATACAAGGTCAAAGAAAAAGTAATTATGAGGTTTCCATTGGAAATTTAGGACATACAAAGTGCCATATATCAAATTAGCACTGTACAGGACTCCCAATTCTTTAGCAGTCACAAGCACCAATGAAGATAAAAGCAATACTAATCTTAAGGTTACAGGAAGCCATTAGTACTAGAATAGCACAATTATTAGTTAATTTGCTTATAATTTTTAAATTCTAAACTGCTTATTTGAGTAGATTTGGGGGAGCATGAAAGTTTCACTTCATCCAACCTGTTTTCTAACACAAGCGTTCTAGTTGAACTGTTAATTGTTGAAGGCAAAACGAAAAATGTTTTTCTGTGTGAAGCTTTCGACATTGTGGTGTCTGGAACTATAATAGTATGAGTCACACATCAGTAATGCTGATCTGGCAAGTCAAAGTCAGTTATACCATTAGTTAGTAATTAAGCTATTAGTTGCTGATATAACAGCTGTCAAGCTAAGTTAGTTTCAGTTAGCAGCTATACAGCTGTAGTTAGTTATGCTGAGTCATTCCAAGATCTATATAAAGTGTAAAGGGTCAAAGATTTGATCAATGAGAATTCATTCTACACTTCACAGTTTACATTCTCTTCGTCTCTCTTCTTCAGCATTCTTACAAGCATAGTTTCTGGTTTATGCAATTCTGCAGAATTGCTTTTCTCAATTGATTTCTGATTCAAAGTTCATATGGTATCGGAGCTTTTACCATATAGCAGATTGTTTGGAGTTTGAAATTAGAGAGCAGAGTGAGGTAACCTGTTTATAGTGTGTACTGCTGCTTGAAAAGCAAAACTCTAGTATTTGTGAGGCATGTTTGCATTGATAAGCATGGATAGACCCACTTCAACCACTTGGCGATTCTTCCTTTCAACCCTGTCATTCTGTTCAGGTGCGTGAGGACAGGAGAACTGATGGTGCATTCCCAAAATGGTAACCAGCTGAGTGAATGCTTGGAACTCACCACCAAAATCAGATTGCACAGTCTTGATCTTTAAGTCAAACTGTCTTTCAACCATAACTTGAAATTGTTTGAAAAGAACCAGTGCCTCACTCTTGGATTGAAGCAAATACAGCCAAGCAAAACGACTATAATCATCAATTATCAAAAGAAAGTAGCAAGCACCATTGATAGATAAGCAAGAGGGAGAGCCCCACAAGTCAGCATGCACTAATTCAAATGGCTTCATTGCTTTAGAGTAATTACGTACAAAAGGATGTTTGTGACTTTTAGCTAGTTGACAAGAATCACATTTTGGTCTATTATGCAAATTGAAAGAAGGAATATTACAATGATGCAACACTTTATTCACAATTTCAAGTGAGGGATGGCCTAACCCATTATGCCAAAGCCTCAGTAAATCAGCAGCATTATTAGATGGAGTGCTGAATACTTGAAACACCTTTGTTGTAGATGCATTTGATGAATCAGTAGAGGGGACACAATATAACCCCTTATCAAGACCTCATTGGAGTAGGATTGCTTGAGTTCTCCGGTCCTTCACAGCAAAATAAGAAGGATGGAACTCTACATAAGTATTGTTGTCATGACAAAGTTTTTGCACACTAACTAAATTAGCAGCAATTTTAGGGACATGCAACACATTATTAAGCATTAATGGACCTTTAGTAGTAGGGATTGTAGTGTGACCAATATGAAGCACAGAAAGACCCTTACCATTGCCTACAATCACTTTGTCATCACCACTGAAGGGATTATGCAGTGATAGATTTGCCAAATCAAATGTGACATGGTGTGTAGCTCGTGTCAAGAAACCAGGGTGTCTCACCAAGAATCTAGGAGCAGCAATCAACGCTTGAGGATCCTGTGCAAGTGAGGAAAAATGATTAGCATTTGGAGTTTTTGGTTGGAATTGATTGTCAAACCTATGCCAACATTGCATAGCCACATGCCCAATTTTGAAGCAAATTTGGCATTGTGGTTTTGAACCAGAATTATTCTTTCCTTTGCTGTAATGACCACCCTGAGAACCACCTTGTCCAGTATTTCGATGGCTAAAGTTGTTAATGGCAGGACCATGTGTCTGTGAATGATTAAAGCCATGATTCTGATAGGACTTCTTCCTTCCCCTATTTGAGTGATACATTGCAGCATTTGCTTGCAGTGGTATATGTTGTTCCACTGAAATTTGACTTTCTAACCTTCTTTCATATGTTTCAAGATAGCTTTGTTAAGCTTGTATGGAGATAGAATCTAGACGAGAAGTAATGGAGGCCACAATTGGATTGTATTCTGATCCTAAGCCTGCTAGCACATCCATCACTTGATCATCCATGCTAACTAATTCTCCAATTGCTCTCAAGTGGTCACAAATGTGTTGAATGTGAAGCATGTAGTCCATCACACTCAATCCACATTTCCTTGTTGTTTGAAGTTGCAAGTGTAGCTCCATGATTCTTGCACGAGAAGCAGATGCATAGCTTTCTCGCAGAGTTGTCCAGATTTCATAGGCTGAGTTGTAAGCCATGATTTGTGTCATCATCTGCTCAGTGAGAGAGGAATATATCCAACTCATCACTAGTTTGTTCTGTCGCTGCTAGAGTGCATATTCAGGATTCAAGATCTCTGATTCGGCTGTTGTAGATGTTGAATTAGTGACTGCAATCCACTGGCTTGGACATGGTCGTGTGCCTTCTAAGATATTTTCATATCCATTGGCTATCACGATGTTAAGTAATTGATTCCTCCATATGAGGAAATTGTTTCGATCAAGCTTAATTGTAAGAGTTTGACCGAAAGTAGGAAGATTAGAATTGATACCAGCATTTTGAGTTGCCATGGTGTTTGTTGAATGTTCATTCCCAAGATTCTGAGTTTCTGTCAATGGTGTCACGTTAATGTTGGTGTGATCTGCCATTGATGAAGCTCTGATACCATATGAACTTTGAATCAGAAATCAATTGAGAAAAGCAATTCTGCAGAATTGCATAAACCAGAAACTATGCTTGTAAGAATGCTGAAGAAGATAGACGAAGAGAATGTAAACTGTGAAGTGTAGAATGAATTCTCATTGATCAAATCTTTGACCCTTTACACTTTATATAGATCTTGGAATGACTCAACATAACTAACTACAGCTGTATAGCTGCTAACTGAAACTAACTTAGCTTGACAGCTGTTATATATATCAGCAAACCAACTAATAGCTTAATTACTAACTAAATGGTATAACTGACTGTGACTTGCTAGATCAGCATTGCTGATGTGTGACTCATACTATTATATTGACAAGGTTATCATTAGTTTATTTATTGTCTTGTTGCTAGATCTGTTGGTGACTTTTCTAGTAAGCTCCACTATCCCATCCTATTAATGAATCAAGCATGCATGTGATATAAAGAACCTCACTTTCTGAACTCATATCACATTAAATTGTGAATATGTATCAGCTGGGATGATAATACATATCACAAACCCAGATGTGCATTTGATTTTAGCAAGCTGGAGGTAGCTACGGGAGGACAATAGTGGCAGGGAATAATGGCTGCCATGGAAATTATGGAAGGAAATCAGAGAATAATTTCATGAGGGTTTAACATACGTGCAAGAGTGGTGAGTCAACAAATGTCTCGTGTTTGTAAGAGAGAATGATAAAAGGCAAAAAGGGTAATAGATGTTGAATAGTTTGTAATGTTGCTTGTAAAACTAAGTCCCACATTGGTTGAAACCTATGTAGCACGGGTACGGGTACGGGTACAAGTTTCATATCCGGTACAGGTACGAAACACCAATATGACGTTTTAAAAAAAAATATGAGTATGAGTACGCCACGTCATACTCTATAAATTAATAAAATACAAAAAATACAAATATTGATTAAGAAAATAGCAATGTGTCAAATATTGATATTCTCACAGCCCTGCTATCATGTTGCCACGTCATAATCGATCAATAGCATAGCTCTTTCCCTCCAAACACATCACTATGACTTCACGCCCCTCCTTCGTTTTCTCTCCAATTCACCCACCTATGCCACGATGGCAGCAACTAGCACCAAGCCTGAGTCTCATTTGGACTCGGCTTCTCCAACTTCACTTGATCCAATTGAGTTCTAGCTTGCTGAAACTTACTGAGCTGTCCCACCCCCACTCTGGCATCAACTCCTCAAATCTCTCTGCTCCTCTTCCACCAATATTGGATTTGCATATGCTCTTGTTTCTTGGCTTGAGAAACACAATCTCTGCTTCTCTTACAAATTGCTTTACTCGATTTTCCTTTTAGTAAGAAATTAAAGCGAGGATGGATGAAGAAGCAGAATCACAAGAAGGCCTTGCTTGGTCTCTTTCTACTATAATTTGCTGCTTATGTTTTGTGTGTTATATCTCTCTCTCTTTCTCTCTCATGCGAAAGGGGAAGCTTTACGAGGCATTCCTGCTTTCTCAGTGATAAGCGCTTACCCCTTTGATGCACAGGGTGTCGCGGAAGCCCCTTTGCCGCAGATCCGTGGTGGAAATGGAAATTAAAAATAAAACATATATAGAAGCAAAGCACAGCGATAAAATTGTGCTTTTATCCGAAAATTAAAGTACAGCTAGAGAAGTAAGGAGCAAGGGAACAAGGAAAGACATATATAGAAGCAAAGCAGCCATGCAAGGAATCAGTTCAGACTCTAGCTGCTCCATTTGTGGTAGAGAGCTCAACATCAGCTGGCTTTTCAACATCATCACCACCGTTTGCCACCTTGCAGGAGCAGTACAAATAAGCATATAATATGAGCTGAATAAGACCAAAGATTAATGTTCCTGGACCATTGCTAATCTGCAACAATATACAAGGTAATAATGGGTTTCAATTCACTCAAGAATAAAACGACTGATAATTAAGAAAGAGGAAGTAAGGCGCAAATTGATTATTGATAGAGGAGAACAAAGTGGCAAGTAAAGTTACCAGGACAAAGATGTCGAACGGGGGAAAGAGAGCATATTTTGCCCAGCACAAAGCATTAGAGAAGTTAGCCATAGATAGCCAAAAGGGCAAATACTAAACGCTCTTTGTTCTTAAAACCTTTGCCTGTTTACCATACCAATATCAGTACAAGTTAGGGAATGAAATAATTTAGAAGATAATTTGAAAAAATGTGTATGAGATAGTAGAAATGAGGGATACAAAAGCTTATCAGGATTGTAAGCGGAGAAGCATACATCATAATATTGAAGATATCACAGAGAATACCAACCACCAATGACCTTTGGTGAGCGCCATGGAATGCTAACAGCGTTATAAGAATAATGGCAGCAAAGAAAATAATCTCGACGACAAGACAAAGCGCTATCATTTTCTGGAGAAATTAGGAAGAAATAATTAACAGGAGAACAAGGATGGCTTTGAACCAAATAAATAAAAACAAAGCAGTACATTTACAAATAAAAGTTTATTTTCTACAATCATTTCTGCGCTTGTTTTTATTGTGTTATAGGATTGATCTAGTATATGTGTCCAATAAGACATATTGATAAGTACTAAGCAACAATAAACTATTAAGGAGACAAACTTCAATATGTTTATTAATCATATATTAGATGTACGTGGGATCGACCAAGGCTGGTAGCTTCTGCTACTTTTGACGAGTCCTTTGCTGATTGACTAGGTTCTCAGCATGTGCTCTTTAGGTTGTAAGCTACTATTTCTACTTTAATGGATTCCCAGTTTACCAAAAAATAAAATAAAAAGAGATGTGTGTAAATAATTTTTGGCAATGTAATTTGAACATATGCATAATTCTGTAAAAATATAATCATAAAGTAAATAAAAATGACTCCCCTGTACAAATATAGTAAGGATAACTAAGTTACCATATATGAACTAAAAAGCAAAAGAAGGCAAGCGTTTTGCTAGAGATATTCACATGTAAGTGTGGCAAGATAAGAAGTAACACGAAAGTCTTACATTAAATAGATAAAAGGAATCATGTGTGACATAAAATGAATTATTAGTGACGATGCCTGAGTAGCAGGTCGGGTTATGTCACGTAGTGGTCTGAGGATGACAAGGGTTCTTGAAGGTTTCGGTGATCTCCGAGCTTGTCGGATGCCGAGACGGGTGTATCTTCAGGTTGATGTACTTTAGAGTCGGTGAGGANAAGCAAGCGTTTTGCTAGAGATATTCACATGTGAGTGTGGCAAGATATGAAGTAACACGAAAGTCTCACATTAAATAGATAAAAGGAATCATGTGTGACATAAAATGAATTATTAGTGACGATGCCTGAGTAGCAGGTCGGGTTATGTCACGTAGTGTTCCGAGGATGACAAGGGTTCTTGAAGGTTTCGGTGATCTCCGAGCTTGTTAGACCTCCGAGCTTGTCAGATGCTGAGACGGGTGTATCTTCAGGTCGATGTACTTTAGAGTCGGTGAGGATCGAGGTTTCCTGAAATAGAAAAAAAGGGGCTGGACTCTTATTTCCGGGCTCCGAAGATTAAGTCAGTTTGTTCCGACTTGATAGTGTAAATCATGCAAGTTTTCCGATCCCCTTACCTTTGATAGCAGAGGCTATTTATAGGAGAAATTTGGGTCTTCTGGCGGTTTGCCCAGGGCGAGTTGGCGGGTCGCATAATGGGCTACTGGGTCGCCCGTTATCTGTAATGAGGAAATGGGCCTCTAGTATGTTTGGGCCTTTGTCTTATTTTTGGGCCCTTGGAATGGTCCATTACACTTGCCCCTCAAAAGCTCGGATTTCGGGACTACGATCTCCGAGTTAGGGGTCGGTATAAAAATGAATTCTTTCTGATGACTTTTCATTTTCTTCTAGGTTGCCACGTGTTTGTCATTTACTGGTAGTAGGTTTAAGTGCAACGATGGCTGCCGGAAATCACATATCTCGAGGCGAAGGAAGTCTGCTATAGATGTGACGTTTGTACTTCCCGAGTTAACAACGGCGATTCCCTGGCCGTAGGATCCAGATGGTGATGGACAGATGGATGAAAAATCCCTTATGGTATAAATAGGGAAGTTTCGGATTTCGCCCAAGTTTTGAAAAGGACGTTTTGAAAAGTTTGGCTAGGTCGGAGAAAACTAGAGAACTTCTTAGGGACTCTCTTCAGCAAACCGAAGCTTGGAATTTGTTAAAACAGGTAGACCTCTCTGCCTATTTTTTGCTAGATCTTTCTTGGCGAGTTTCTTTCTTGAAGATATGGGATCTTCTGATAAAACTCGCCAAGACATTCCTGGGTGTTCTCGGGGGCACAATGCCGGGGTTTCTTCTTCTTCTCCAGTTTCTGTGCCTTTCTTTGTTCAATCATCTATTAGGACCACTAGGTCTTCCATTCGGTCTAGAGATATAAAAAATCTGAAAGATAACTTTCCCGAGATAGACTGGAACTGCCACCATTTTGATCTGGAGGCATCTCCTCGAGATTCTCCTGTCTGCGAGAACTGTCCTGATAACAATTTCTTTGTTTTTAACTTAGCATACATGGATAGGGCTAGAGCCGAGCTTCCCCTAACTGAATTCGAAGTAGACTTTTTTCATAAAATAAATGCAGCTCCCTCCCAGCTTCATTCGAATGGGTGGGGTTTTCTCCGAGCTTTCCAGAATATGTGTGTATTGTTGTCAGTAGACGCCCGAGTGGACGTCTTTTTTCATTTTTTTACTTTAAAAGATGTTAAAGATTCAGACCAGGACTTTATATATGTAGCGAGCCGCCCTCGATTATGCTTAATGAATATTTTTGAGGAGTCGGCTAAGGGATGGAAGGATCAATTCTTCCGGATAACAGTGCCGATCTGGGATGGGGTACCCAGACCGGATAAGGCCTTTTTCTTGGACGAGTATGGGAAACCCCATTTTCCCTTGAGGTGGGTTCAATATGTGAACAAAGGGCGAGCGCGCTCTATGGATGAATATGATCCAGAAGCTCGCCGTCTTGTAGGAATTATTTCCGAGCTTACATACAGCAAATTCGACCAAGTCAAGCTGAAAATAAAAGATTTAATTGGTCGGTATCCGGCTGCCCGTAATTTTTGTTTTTAGAAGATTGTTAATATGACTAACTGGTTTTGGGTTTCATGCATGCAGACGAGAGAATCAGCAAGGGCGAAATGGTGAAATTATCCAAGCTGGCCAAGTTTGGCGGGGCGGCGCCGAGAGGTGAACCGGTCATTAGGGATGTGGAGGAAACCGCCGTCCACGCAACTGAACCTTCTCGGATCATAGCTGCAGAGCCGGTTTCGGTGGTGCCGGCAGACAGGGCTCGGGGGAAGCGTCATGTGGAAGAGGATCCTTCGGCCGATCTGAGGAGGAGGGATCGGGGAGATCATGGAAAAAAGCACAAATCCTCGCACACCGATCATGCTCGAACGGGCACTTCTTCTAGCCGGTCGTGACAGGAAACTTCAACTGAGGTCAAACCTTTAGACCTTTTTACTGCCGAGCTGGCCAGCGGCAATCTTTCCCATGCGAGTCACTCACTTTGGAACACTCGCTTTCCTGTTCAGGATAGGGTCGACTCCATCCTCCCGGCGGCCGATGTTGATAGGGTGAGCCGGTCGTCGGTAGACCAGTTGCTAAAATACCTGCTCGCC
Source organism: Cercis canadensis (assembly GCA_003255065.1). Taxonomy (NCBI): domain Eukaryota; kingdom Viridiplantae; phylum Streptophyta; class Magnoliopsida; order Fabales; family Fabaceae; genus Cercis; species Cercis canadensis. Next base: position 27,352 of record QAOA01001581.1, read on the forward strand.
AATGCCACCCGAGATCTTACTGCGATTCGAGGTGTGCAGAAGCGGATGGGGGATCTGGACGCTCTTCAAAAGTTGCAAGATGAAGAGCAGATGCTCCGAGTCGAGAAGGACTCGGCTTTAGATGCTCTGAAGAAAGCAGAGGACGAGATCTGGCTTTTGAGGGAGGAGAAGGAGAATCTAAAGATTCAACAATTAGCTCCGGCCCTTGAAGCCCGAGACAAAGTCGAGGCGGAGAACAGGCAGCTTCACCTTGATATAAAAGAGCTAGAAGAGCAGCATGAGGCCGGTACAAAAGAGATCGAACGCACTCTCTCGGTTGCCAAAGAAGTGCAAAGACAGCAGGGCGAGCTACGGAACAAGATGGTTCACCGGCTTGACCGTGCTAGCCGGTCAAAACAAAGGCAAAGAGAGCGTGCCGAGCTGAAGATTGGGCAGAATTATGCAGCTGCTTTTAAGGAAGGGTTCGATCATGTCATCAACCAAGCAAAGCTACAATTTCCCGACCTTAAAGAAGACCAGATGGCTTACTTTAAGAAGATCAAAGACGGCCAACTAGTTGATGAGAGTGAGGGCGAGGAAGATGATGGAGGCGATGATGCAGCTTTGAAGCTCGAGGTGTCGCTAGAGGATTATGATACTCCTTCCAATGGCGAGGAAGAGACTTTATCAAGAACGGAAGGAGGATCTTAGTGTAGATATAGGTTTTTGTTTAGGGGATTTTTTTGGTTTTTTTTTTGTTTATGTAACAAATATTTGAATATAAATGAGAATGATGTTTGTTTGACTTTTACCTCTGAATTTCGTTTTGTTTGAAAAAATAAGATCGGGTATTTTGAGATATAATTTTACCAACATTTTAGCCCGGAGAAAATTGCAGTCATGTACTAAGTTTTAATTTAATCAGTTTCACTGGACGAGTAATGACTTTAAGAATGAGTAAACATTTCATTTTTCGCGAATGTTTTTAGTCGACCAGATTTACTCGTTTGTTTAGATCAATTTATTCTTGTGAGATTTTTACAAGACTTTGATTGATATTGGTTTGTACTCGCGATGGAGTTTATAAACTTTGATTGAGATCGGTTTGTACTCGCGATGGAGTTTACAAACTTTGATTGAGATCAGTTTGTACTCGCAATGGAGTTTACAAACATCGGTTGAAATCGGTTTGTACTCACGATGGAGTTTACAAACTTTGATTGAGATCGGTTTGTACTCGCGATAGAGTTTACAAACATCGGTTTGTATTTCAAAAAGGGACTTTTCATATATTCGGAGATTACTTACATTCCAAGTTCGGGGGATTGGAACCCCTTTCATAGTTAGGAGCTTATACGCCCCTTTCCCAAGAGACTCGTCTACTCTATACGGGCCTTCCCAGTTGGGGGCCAATTTGCCCTCATTGAGGTGCTTTCTTGTGATTGAGGCTTTTCGGAGGACGAGGTCACCTGATCGGAAGTTCCTAGCTCGGACTTTTGTATTATAATATCAAGTGATTCTTTCTTTGTATGCCAGCATTTTGATTTTGGCATTTTCCCTTTCTTCGTCAAGCAGCTCCAGATTTGTGTACATTGCTTCTTGATTTTGTTCGGTAATGAAATGTTCTCTTCTGAAGCTTGGCTCTCCGACCTCTACAGGTATCATTGCTTCAGCCCCATATATAAGTTTGTAGGGCGATTCTTAGGTGGAGGTCTGAGGGGTTGTTCGGTATGACCATAGTGTCGCAACGTCCTTTTCGGGAGCGCAACGACGCGAGGCGGCGAAAAGAATAATAAGTGTAAAATTGTAAATTTGTAATTAAAAGAAAATAACTAGAAAAATTAATAGAGTCGCCACCAATCAATTTAAGGCATGATTGGATGCCTATAAAACAAGTTTGGTCTACGTTATTAGAGTTTGGATAAGAAAGTTGGTTACGTGTAGGGAAGGTGTTAGCACCCTACGACGCCCGTTCTAGCAAACGGTTACCAATTTAATTTTATGTCATCTAAAAAAATTGTTGAATGAAATTGGTCATTAAAATAAATTAATGTGTTATTAAATCTTACCAATACCTCTGGTAAAACTTAAAAATATGTCTCAAGACTATTAGGTAGAGATAGTGTAATTTATTCTGTCATAGGCAATGTTTTAACATTTTGATAACTGAAATGGTAACTGCAAAATGTGCGAAAATGCAATTTATTGTGCTTGTTAAAAGAAACGAGTTCAAGATTCATGTTAAAAGATTTTTATCAGAGATCTATCTTTAAGTCCACCAGTACATCTGGAAAGACTAAAATGACACTCTTCACCTCCGGAATGTCAAAGTATCGCCATCATTATGACTAAATTTGATTATTCCCTCGTCGGTAATCTTATTCCAGCGTGAATAATGATAAAATGATATAAAATGCAATGTAAAGTGTCAAAATATAATAAATAAAATAACCAAAGCAATATTGAAATTTTCATTAGTCACTTCAGTACCTCTGACATAACTAATGAATTATTCCTCACCTCAGGAACATTAAGAAAAATTGTCAACACAATTATTTCCTAACTTAATCCGTCGTCGGGCTTTGATTTTATTCCAATCACAATGAAAATAATCATGACAACATAACACATTGGGTAAATAAAAAAAATAATAAAAAGTATAAAATAATAATATTTAAAACTTAATCACTAAACTAATTTATACCTTATTAGTGGGTCTTTCATCCAAAATATAACAAAAAGCTACCAAAAGGTCCCACCTAAATTAATATGGCAGCAAAGAACAAAGAAGCAAAAAAAAGAAGCCAAGAGCTTTGCTAGGCCCACGAATTCAATGGGATAAATATTAAATGAGCCTTAAACAAAAAGAGTCCAAACCGAATATAAGAGAACCAATTTATCAAAAAGGGCTTTATTCTAATATGCAATCATGGAATAACAAAATAACTAAAAAGGACATGAGACCAATTGGGTAAGTAAACCCAAGCCATCGTCCAGGCCATCAAGTTAAACAAAAGAAAGTGCCCATGCTCCAACAAGTCAATATAAGCCAATAAACAAAAAGAAATTTGCAAATAGCATTAAAAAGGAAATCAGAGAACTACAGAATGAGAGCTACGGCAAGGAGAAGGAAGAAAGGGGAAAAAACACAGCAAGGGGAAAATGCAACAAGCATGGATTTTCTCTCAAATCCAAGGGGAGAAAGCATGGATTTTGTCTCTACTTCTCAACCAATGGTGGCTAAGGTAAGGATTTCTTCTCTATTTCAACTCTTTCTCTCACAATTTCTCCCTCTCTCTCTCTAAAATTCTATTTTTCTCTCTCTCTAGAAAAATGGGGACTTGGGAATGGGGTGGAATCACTCTACTTCAAACTTGATTTTGGCAAAGGGAATTGACTTGCTTTGCTCTCCACGGTGGTGTCTTGGTTTGGTTCAAATATATATATATATATATATATATATATACTTTGTGTGTGGGTGTGAGTACTGAAAAATGGAAGAATGGAAAAGTAAATATTGGTGGTTACCTGTGGATGAGACTCTTGCCAGTTGTGTCCATTTTCTACTTTAAGGATTTTAGCTCCTCTGGTCTGTGTAGTCGGCCTCCTCTGGTTCATTGCTTGTGTTTCTTTTTATAACTGAAGAATGGTGCAAGTTGCACTGATGTGAATTGATGATTTCCTGCTTTCAAGCTGGCAGGGGCATGGCTGGGAGGAGTGACCAAACTGGGAACAGCATTTCATAGAACTTGGGTTGTTCCCTTGCGTGTTGCCTCCAAGAGCCATTATATCTTCTTCTTTTTTATTTATTTATATTATTCATTTTTAATAATAATAATTTTTTGTATTTTTGTATTCTTTAAATTATTATTATTGTAAGTATTTCAAACATTTTATTTTTTGTATTTGTTCTTTATAAGTTGATTAGGACAAAATTGGGTATCAACAGCAGTCCCCATTTGCCTATTCTTTCGAATAGAAAGGATACGGCAAAAGACTTATGATACTTAATTTTGGTCAAGGGTCAACTATATAATATGCTCAAAATTTTGCAAACAATTGTAAATGAGAGGAGGTGGTAATTTGAGAAAGATTGAAATACTTGTTATGATCTTTAATGAATGATAAGAGATGCTTTAAAAGAGCAAAACACTTGGACAGGTCCTAGCTAAAATCGAAAGAGGTACGACGGCCTAAAATGTGCTTTAGACACGACGCCCTAAGTTGAAAGAAAGATGTGGTCAGAAGACCTTATCTAAATTGAAAGAGGTACGACGACCTAAAATGCACTTTAGGCACGACGCCCTAAATTGAAAGAAAGACACAGTCACAAGACCTGTCTAAATTGAGAAGATTGGAGAGAAGTCTCTATTAACATAAACTTGAATGTGAAATGTATGTGATACAAAGTGTAAAATTGAAAAAAGCATGAGCACAAGCCCCAGCCTAAATTGAAAGAGGTATGACGGTCTAAAATACACTTTAGACCTGACGCCTTAAATTGAAAGAGAGACACGATTACAAGATCTTGCCTAAAAAATGTAAACTTGAATGCAAAAAGATATCATGGACAGTGCATAAACGAAAATGTGACCCAATTAAAAATATTTGAAAAACAAATTTTTATTCCTTTTTGAACTTATTTGTCCACCATTGCGCCACATCAGGACACTATTATGGACTCAATGACATTTGGTCAGTGGCCAAGAGAGAAAAATGGTGATTTTGATAAGAGAAATGATCAAGAGATTCTGTCTTATGGGTACAATTGGGTATCAAGCCTTAACTTAAACAAGTCTCCGCATCTAACAACACCTTGTAATTATATCAAAATCTCACTGTCGTGTTATCAATGTGCTTTTCTCTCAATGGTCTTTCCAATCTTGTGTTAATCAATCATTGTATCATTTAAATGTCTTGTTTCTACCTTGCTGGTGTTAGAAACCTACTTAAGAAAAGAAAAAGGACTTGAAGTTCAGGGTGAAACAAAATTGATAATGATAATTATAGCAGGGAAACAAGAAGAAAGAAAAACAAGGTCTGTACATCAGAACATAATCTCGAATTAGGGAAATGGTCAAGAGGCTCAAAATTAGATGCTCACCGCAAATTATTAGAGAGCTTGACTACGAAGAAAAAGTAAATGGCTTCCATCCAACTTAGTTATCAAAAGTATTTGTCCCAAGATTAAAGTTTCAAAAATGAAATAGTCTGACATTAATCAGAATGGACTTTACAGGTTTGTAATGTGGCCATGGCTCATGTCTATGAAGGAAATGGATAAAAAGGCACAAAAGCTATTTTATGGGTTAAGAAAGATCAAGGATCAGTTCCAGAGTAATTCATGCTAATACCTAGCAAGCTTTTTTTGTTTTTGTTTTTATTTTATTTTTAATCAAATTTTGGCATACACCTCAAGGCATATATTACTACTTTGTATCCAATACTCTTTCTTGCAATTCTTCAAATGATCATATCAAAACTTTATTATTGCAACCAACTAGTATGAGAATGATCCTTATCTTGGCATATTTTAAAAGAAAGCCCCAATATGGGGTGATCCTTGGTATGTTTTGAAATAAAGATTTAAGCTCAAAGAGGACAATGAATGATGAAAATTTGTGAGGATAGCAGAAAAATGGCCAATCTTCCTTTTAACTCATGATTATCATTTTTTAACCTTAATTTAGGGACAAACTACTATTTATGGATGAGTATAAACTGATCAATTGATTTTTTTTTTTGGACAATAATAACAAGCTCAAGGAAAAAGGTTATAGAGTAATCAAAAAACAAAATTGAAAGGAGTTGAACTTCATTCATTGGAAAAGAAAAGTATCCACCATACCACTCAAATGGAAATAAGACTTAAGCAAAACATTGAAAAGATAAACACAAGATGTGGACATTGATCAACATTCCTAAAACTCCCAAAGATTCTTTTACACAGCCCCATAGTTGTGACTTGGCATTGGATTAGTGACCACATTTGGACCTGAAGGTTTGCTATCTTTCTCTGCAAATGTCAACCAACCGGCATCCTTAAGTTTCTTCACCTTAAACTTGAACTGATAGCAACTTTCAATTGAATGTCCAGGTGCTCCACTATGATAGATGCAACTCTGATCTGGCTTGTACCACTTAGGAGGCGGGTTTGAGACAGGGGTTGGAGGTTCAGGGCCAATCAAATTACTTTTCAACAAAGATTGATATAGGTCCACACATGGAATGGGTATATCATCAAATTTCATCTTTTCTTTCTTTTGTGGAATGGAAGAGTTTGGAGAAGCAATGGTGAGGTTAGTCGAAGGAGTATTTTGTGAAGCAAGATTGTTCACAAGTGGTAATGATGGAAACGAGCTAGGCATATTTGGAATGTGAGAATTTTGGTGAGATGGCATATATGAAGGGTAATTTTGGAGATTATAAGGTGGCCTTCCATAAGGAGAATAAGGATAAGAGGGTTGGTGTTGTTTTTTCCCTAGGAAGAAAATTTCCTTGGCTAATGGTATGCACTTCTCCTTCTTTTTTCTCTTTCTTAAACCCAATTTTTGGACCCATCGACAACATCTCGCTCATTCAACCTACCTTCATTGATGGCATCCTCAATTTGATCTCCAATAGCTACAATGTCTGAAAAGCAAGCGGTCACACTTGCAAGCATCTTTTCATAGTATGGAGTCTTAAGACTTTTGACAAACGTCATAACCAACTCACGGTCTCCTAGAGGAGGTTGGACCTCAGCGGCCTTCTCACGCCACCTTTGAGCATACTCTCTGAAGGTCTCACTCTCTTTCTTGAACATTCTCTGAAGTCCAAATCTATCAGGAATGATATCAGTATTAAAGCTATATTGCTTTAAGAAAGACTCAGCAAGTCCTCTCCACCCTTTTACTTGTACTCTGTCAAGATGAAGGAACCATCGAAGGGCAGCCCTAGATAAGCTATGTTGAAAGCAATGAACCATTAACTTTTCATTGTTCACATGGGCAGCCATACTTCTTGTGTACATAGTTAAATGGATCATTGGATCTCCTTTGCCATCATACTTTTCAAAATCAGGGACTTTAAATTTTGGAGGGATAAAAACATCAGAGAATATGCATAGATCTTCAACATCCACCTTTCCAAACTTGTTTGTACCTTCAATAGCTCGAACTTTCTCTTCCAGCAACTCCATTTTACTAGCCATCTTTGTTTGCTTAGTATCTTCTTTTGCCTTATCATCTCTGCCTTCATTATCAGACACAGGGTAGTAAACAATTTTTGATTTGGCTGGAATGCCTTCATGTGGATCAGAAGTGGAGGGTGGAGTAGGAGCTTTCGTTTTTGGATCATCAGAAGATGAAAGTGAAGGATTAGCCTCATCAAGTATTGGAGGGGTAGGAGTTTCAACGGGCGTTTTGTCCTCTGTCAACTTTTTTAGCAAATCAAGGATTTGGCCGACATTTCCTTCCAAAGCTTCAATTCTTTTCTCCAAAGGATTTGGATTTGGATTTTCAGTTCTCTGAGGTTCAGTCATATTTTGTGATGAAACAGAAGCTTGAATGTGAACTCGAGAACAAGTAAAAATTGGACTTCGAGTAAAAGGTCTTTCAGTATCCTCTCGATACGACGCAATGGTGCCTTAATAATTTCAAAAAGCAAGAATGAATGAGATATAAATGGATCAAAAAGTGTGTATTTTATAAAATGGACCAAAATAAATAAATAATAAAAAATGAGACAATAAAGTTGAAAAAGGAAAATAAATAAAAGTTTAAATGAAGAAGTTAATACCTACGACGTATATGTAAAATGTGAGTATAGGACGTGAAGTGAAAATGTTTAAAATTGAAATGGATGAATGAGGATGAAGGAAATAAAGTTCATGAACAAAGATAAGACACACTAAATGAATATGATTGAAAGAATGAGGAACCAAACAAGCCCCCAAATCCGCCAAATATGAATGAATTGGGTTGAATCTTAACCTAATAGGTGAAAGGTTCCAAACTGTTTTTACTAGCACCCACACTTGGGTTAGTAAGGTCCACAGTCCTCAACCATGACAGGTTACAAGCGTAAATGATACAATTTGGTCGGGAGTGTTTCACAAGCCTATACGGAGACCGATGATCTCTCAAGACATTGTTACTTTACACCCAATTCTAATCCTAGAGGAAAAAGTGAAACCCGGGTAAAAGGTTTGTGTGTGCAAAGATGCATGAAAATACATAAAATAACATTAAATAAAGCAACATGTAAATCACAACAACCTAATAAGGAAAATAAATTCAAACGATATATATGCGATATAAAGATACATAAAAGAAAGGACGAAAATTCAACAATTAGATGACATAAAATTAAATTTGAACGGCTTAACTCTTAAAGTCCCCAGTGGAGTCGCCAAGTTGTCACAACGTCCTTTTCGGGAGCGCAACGACGCGAGGTGGCGAAAAGAATAATAAGTGTAAAATTGTAAATTTGTAATTAAAAGAAAATAATTAGAAAAATTAATAGAGTCGCCACCAATCAATTTAAGGCATGATTGGATGCCTATAAAACAAGTTTGGTCTACGTTATTAGAGTTTGGGTAAGAGAGTTGGTTACGTGTAGGGAAGGTGTTAGCACCCTACGACGCCCGTTCTAGCAAACGGTTACCAATTTAATTTTATGTCATCTAAAAAAATTGTTGAATGAAATTGGTCATTAAAATAAATTAATGTGTTATTAAATCTTACCAATACCTATGGTAAAACTTAAAAATATGTCTCAAGATTATTAGGTAGAGACAGTAATTGTCATTACAATCCTCTCCTAATTTATTCTGTCATAGGCAATGTTTTAACATTTTGATAACTGAAATGGTAACTGCGAAATGTGCGAAAATGCAATTTATTGTGCTTGTTAAAAGAAACGAGTTCAAGATTCATGGTAAAAGATTTTTATCAGATATCTATCTTTTAAGTCCACCAGTACATCTGGAAAGACTAAAATGACACTCTTCACCTTCGGAATGTCAAAGTATCGCCATCATTATGGCTAAATTTGATTATTCTCTCGTCGGTAATCTTATTCCAACGTGAATAATGATAAAATGATATAAAATGCAATGTAAAGTGTCAAAATATAATAAATAAAATAACCAAAGCAATATTGAAATTTTCATTAGTCACTTCAGTACCTCTAACATAACTAATGAATTATTCCTCACCTCAGGAACATTAAGAAAAATTGTCAACACAATTATTTCCTAACTTAATCCGTCGTCGGGCTTTGATTTTATTCCAATCACAATGAAAATAATCATGACAACATAACACATTGGGTAAATAAAAAAAATAATAAAAAGTATAAAATAATAATATTTAAAACTTAATCACTAAACTAATTTATACCTTATTAGTGGGTCTTTCATCCAAAATATAACAAAAAGCTACCAAAAGGTCCCACCTAAATTAATATGGCAGCAAAGAACAAAGAAGCAAAAAAAAGAAGCCAAGAGCTTTGCTAGGCCCAAGAATTCAATGGGATAAATATTAAATGAGCCTTAAACAAAAAGAGTCCAAACCGAATACAAGAGAACCAATTTATCAAAAAGGGCTTTATTCTAATATGCAATCATGGAATAACAAAATAACTAAAAAGGACATGAGACCAATTGGGTAAGTAAACCCAAGCCATCGTCCAGGCCATCAAGTTAAACAAAAGAAAGTGCCCATGCTCCAACAAGTCAATATAAGCCAATAAACAAAAAGAAATTTGCAAATAGCATTAAAAAGGAAATCAGAGAACTACAGAATGAGAGCTACGGCAAGGAGAAGGAAGAAAGGGGAAAAGACACAGCAAGGGGAAAATGCAACAAGCATGGATTTTCTCTCAAATCCAAGGGGAGAAAGCATGGATTTTGTCTCTACTTCTCAACCAATGGTGGCTAAGGTAAGGATTTCTTCTCTATTTCAACTCTTTCTCTCACAATTTCTCCCTCTCTCTCTCTAAAATTCTGTTTTTCTCTCTCTCTAAAAATGGGGACTTGGGAATGGGGTGGAATCACTCTACTTCAAACTTGATTTTGGCAAACGGAATTGACTTGCTTTGCTCTCTACGGTGGTGTCTTGGTTTGGTTCAAATATATATATATATATATACTTTGTGTGTGGGTGTGAGTACTGAAAAATGGAAGAATGGAAAAGTAAATATTCGTGGTTACCTGTGGATGAGACTCTTGCCAGTTGTGTCCGTTTTCTGCTTTGAGGATTTTAGCTCCTCTAGTCTGTGTAGTCAGCCTCCTCTGGTTCATTGCTTGTGTTTCTTTTTATAACTGAAGAATGGTGCAAGTTGCACTGATGTGAATTGATGATTTCCTGCTTTCAAGCTGGCAGGGGCATGGATGGGAGGAGTGACCGAACTGGGAACAGCATTTCATAGAACTTGGGTTGTTGCTGCGTGTTGCCTCCAAGAGCCATTATATGTTCTTTGTTTTTTTTTTTTATTTATATTATTCATTTTTAATAATAATAATTTTTTGTATTTTTGTATTCTTTAAATTATTATTATTGTAAGTATTTCAAACATTTTATTTTTTGTATTTGTTCTTTATAAGTTGATTAGGACAAAATTGGGTATCAACACATAGTACCCAAGGGAGCTCTTCCGTCCATCCACTTTTGGTGTGGTTCAGCCTTTTCTTAAGCCCTTCTAAAATTATCCGATTTGGTGCCTCAACTTGTCCATTAGCTTGAGGGTGTTCAACCGAAGTAAAGTTCAACCCTATCTGTAAATCAGCACAAAAAGATCGGAATCCATGATCGGTGAACTGGGTCCCGTTGTCTGTGGTTATTGTATGTGGGATTCCGAACCTGCAAATGATAAATATTTGAAGGAATTTTTTAGCATTTTTGGCCGTGATTTTGGTCAAGGGTTCTGCCTTGATCCATTTAGAAAAATAATCTATTGCGACGATTAAGTATTTCTTTTGTTCGGTTGCTATGGGGAAAGGGCCCAAGAGGTCGAGACCCCATCGGAAAAATGGCCAAGTCTCGACTGTAGTGAATAAGTTGGAAGACGGTGCTTGGTGGATATGCGAAAATTTTTGACATTGTCACATTTTCGAACAAGCTTGGAGTAGTCGGCCCGCATAGTTGGCCAATAATATCTAGATCGGAGAACCTTGGTTACCAGGGACCGTGCTCCTACGTGATGCCCGCATACTCCTAGGTGAATTTCCTGTAATACGTAGGAAGAATGCTCTGGAGCCAAACATTTAAGAAGCAGGGTATAATATCCACGTTTGTACAAGATGTTACTTTCTAAACAATAATTACATGCAATTCTCTGTAGTTTCCGAGCTTCGGTTTTCTCGCAAGGCAGCTCTCTTGTCTGGAGGTAACGAATAATTGGGGACATCCAAGATGACCGCTCCATGTCTATGGAAGTTATTTCATCGTATGTGATACTCGGCTGAAGGAGAGTTTCCTGTATGACGGTCTGATTGTGGCCGGGTTTTTTCCTGCTAGCTAGCTTGGAAAGAATGTCAGCTCGGGTATTCTCCGCTCGTGGGATGTGATATACTTCGACTGTTTCAAGTTTATTAAGGAAAATTTTGACTTTGTCCAAATACTTAGCCATTTGTGGGTATTTTTCCTGGTATTCTCCTTTTATTTGGCTAGCAACCAATTGCGAGTCGGTTTGAATTTTGAGGGTTTTGGCCCCGAGCTCCAGAGCTAAACGTAGGCCAACTATGAGCGCCTCATACTCTGCTTGATTGTTGGAAACTGTAAATTCAAAACGCAGTGATTGTTCGATTACCACACCATCCGGCCCTTCTATCACTATTTCGGCCCCTCCTCCTTTGAGATTGGAAGATTCGTCCACCGAGAGTGTCCATCTGAGGGGGTTTTCTAACTCGGAATAGGGAGCTTCAGGTCGAGTGAGCTCAACTACAAAATCAGTGAAAGATTGGGCTTTGATAGCCCCTCTTCTTTCGTAGGTGATTGTGTGCTCGGAGAGCTCCACAGACCACCCTAGCATTCGCCCTACCAGGTCAGGTTTTTGAAGTATCTTCCGGATTGGTTGATCGGTGCAGACAGCTATGATATGGTTCTGAAAATATGGTCGTAAACGCCGCGCTGAAAGGAGGAGAGCATAAGCTAGCTTTTCGATCTTGCGATATTCGAGTTCAGAAGCTTGCAAGACATGACTGGTGTAGTATATAGGAAATTGTAATTTGGCTTCTTCTCGAACTAGGGCCGAGCTCACTGCTTGATCACTGCTGGCTAGGCATATGAATAAAGTTTCCCCCTGCTTCGGTTTAGACAGAATGGGCGGGCAGCTCAAGTATTCTTTTAATTGGTTAAAGGCCTACTGGCACTTTTCCGTCCACTGAAAATGTTTGATTTTTTTGAGGGCTTTGAAGAAAGGGAGAGCCTTGTCTGCCGATCTAGACATGAACCTAGAAAGAGCTGCAATTCTTCCAGCCAGTCTCTGGACTTCACGAATGGTTCTGGGTGGCTCCATGTTTATAATAGCTTTGCACTTATCGGGGTTAGCCTCGATACCCCTGTGAGTTAACATGAAACCGAGGAATTTTTCGGCCTCTACGCCGAAGGCGCACTTAAAAGGATTCAGCCGCATGTTTGTGTTTTCAGAGTTCGGTGAATGCTTCTTCTAGGTCTATTATATGTTGAACATCGGAATTAGATTTAACAAGCATGTCGTCGACATAAACCTCGACATTTCTACTGATTTGTTTTCTCAAGACCTGGTCTATCAGCCTTTGATAGGTTGCTCCTGCGTTTTTTAAACCAAATGGCATTACTGTGTAGCAGTATATGGCCTTCTCGGTGATGAATGCCGTTTTCTCCTCGTCATCGGGATGCATTTCGATTTGGTTGTACCCGGAGTATGCATCCATAAAACTTAAAAGTTTATATCTCGATGCCTCATCGACGAGTTTATCAATGCTAGGGAGCGGATATGGGTCCTTGGGGCAGATTTTATTGAGGTCGGAAAAATCCACGCACATTCGCCATTTGCCATTTGGTTTTTTGACCATTACTACGTTAGAAAGCCAAGTCGCATAGGGTATTTCCCTTATGAATCTAGCATCAAGGAGTTTCGCACCTCCTCTTGGATTGCTTTCTGCTTCTCGGGGCCAACAACTCATTTTTTCTGGGAGACAGGTTTAGCGTTTGCATTTATAGCAAGCTTATGACAGATGAATTTTTGGTCAATACTTGGTATGTCTGAAGTTGTCCATGCGAACAGGTCGGCGTTGGCAGCTAGGAGGTTGGTGAATTTCTTGACTTTTTCAGGAGTTATGCTGGATCCTATTTGGATTGTCTGACCTTGATTTTCCCCTACCTGAAAAGGTTTTAGATCCCCTTGCGGCGCGGGTTAAAGATCAACTTTTGATTCTCTGTTGTCGAGTTCTTGAATAGGGGTTTGTGCACCTGTTCCGACTTGATTGGTTGCTAGAAGAGCCGGAGGTCGAGAATAGTCTATGGTGAGACTTATGTTATAGCATGTTCTACCCAGAAGTTGGTATCCCCTAGCCTGACCGACTTTTCCTAGTGTCGTCGGAAATTTGAGCAGGAGGTGTTTTGTTGAGACTATAGCTTCCAAGCAATTGAGAGATGGTCGGCTGAGAATGGCATTATACGTTGATGGACAATCTACTACTAGGAATCTGACTGTCGCATTGGCGAGGTCGGGATACTCCCCTATGGTGACCCGAAGTGCAATGGTGCCTTTAACTTCTACCTGTGCTCCTGAGAATCCAACGAGAATCCCAGGGTAATATACTAAATTTGACTATGGAATATCGAGCTTGTGGAATGTTCGGTAAAAAAGAATATCTACCGAGCTTCCCTGGTTGACCAAAACCTTTCGGACCTCGTAGTTTGCTATGAAACAAGATATGACCACGAGATCGTCATGCTCTCGGTCGATGCTAGCGTAGTCATTGTCCGAAAAGGAGATAACTGTGACTTTTCGATTATTCCGAGCTGTAGTCGAGGTGTTGAAAATTTCTTTCTTGTGCCGAGCTGCCGCTCACTCATGCCTTTTTCATGAGGATTTGGATATTCCACCACCTGCAAACCCTCCTACAATTGTGTTTATGGTGCCCGAGGCATTACGCCTTGGATCATCTTGTGGGGTGCGTTGCCGGCGTGGCGGAGATCGGCTTCTACGTCTGCTCCGACTTGTATTAGGATTCCTCTGAGGAGATCTTGATGGATATTGACTGTCCCTACTTTGTGGTTTGGGGACTGAGATTGGAACTTCAGCCCGAAATTTTTGCAAATATCCCTTTCAGATCAGATCCTCAATAAGGTTATGGAGGTGTCTGCAATCGTCGGTACTATGGCCGCGACCTTGGTGAAAAGCATAATATTTTTCTTTATCCGCACCGACGTTCCCTTTTGGCTGTAGGAGCTGGGCTAACTTTGTTTGACATATCTCCTCCAGTACCCGAGTTTTAGACTGATTGAGAGGGGTAAAAGATTCGAACCGAGGACGGATAGGGGATTTGTCTCTCCGACCTATTTTGCAATCTTCTGCTAGTTTTTTATCTTTTTTATTTTTCTCCGGTTCACCTAGTATTTCTTCTAGGTTTATGTGCTTTGAGGTCATAGTCAGGAGTTCGGACAGGCTTTTAGGAGGGTCAAGGGTTAGTCTTTCATGAAGCCGGTCGGGACGGAGCCCTGCCTGGATGGCATGCATTGCTACTGAATCGGTTAGGTCTCGAATTTGCAAAGAGAGCTTGGTATATCGATTCATGTAGTCTTTTAGAGATTCTGCTTCCCCTTACTTGAGGGTGGCTAATATGGTGGAGGAGCGTTGATGAGTTACGCTGGTGGAAAAGTGGGCTACCAGGAGTTCAGACATCTGACTGAAGCTGGAGATGCTAGTTGGGGGGAGATTTGAGAACCATTAAAGGGTTGCCCGACGTAAGGTAGTAGAGAAAGCCCGACACATGACCTCATCTGCTGATCCAGTTTGGAGCATGATAGAGTTAAAGTTTTCTAAATGCTCCCTCGGATTGGAGGAGCCATCAAAAGGCTCGAGCTGGGGCAATCGGAAGCCGGTTGGTACTTGATAATCCATTATAGGCTGAGTGAACGGATGTCGGCCTACTCTCCTGTATTTTTTAGGGCTTCCCTGAGAGAATGCGAGGGAGGTTTCGGAGTAAGGAAGATTGTCCCTATGTGGTTGGAATAAGGTTTCAGGGCCACTTCAGCATATTCCTGGTCGGCTATTTGCGAAATTTGACTCGCTACCTATCATTTCGGCAGATGGCTGGTAGAGCGGTGTGTCCCCTGTTTGCCCATTTCTGGAGGAATCATGTTTTTTCTTAAATTCTGCTATTTCAGCCTTATCTTCCGCTCTCTCGCGTTTCAGAGTTTGGATTTCTCGTAGAAGGTATTGCAGAGTATCGCCGATTTGCTCAGGGTGGGATTCTTGCAGGGGAGTTTCGTAAATTGTCTCCAAGTGGCCCGCAGGCTGTTTGTCCCTTGGGGCGTGGTTTGGCTTTCCCTGACAGGAGGAGGTGGAATGCTGGGAGTTGGGGGGGGCATTTGTACCCATAATGCCGAACTCAGGATCAGCCAATGAGATTTTTAGGTGTTGGGAGAAAACTTCGTTCCCATAGACGGCGCCAAATGACGATGCCTAAGTAGCAGGTCGGGTTATGTCACATAGTGTTCCGAGGATGACAAGGGTTCTTGAAGGTTTCGGTGATCTCCGAGCTTGTCGGATGCCGAGACGGGTGTATCTTCAGGTCGATGTACTTTAGAGTCGGTGAGGATCGAGGTTTCCTGAAATAGAAAAAAGGGGGCCGGACTCTTATTTCCGGGCTCCGAAGATTAAGTCAGTTTGTTCCAACCTGATAGTGTAAATCATGCAAGTTTTCCGATCCCCTTACCTTTGATAGCAGGGGCTATTTATAGGAGAAATTTGGGTCTTCTGGCGGTGTGCCCAGGGCAAGTTGGCGGGTCGCATAATGGGCTACCGGGTCGCCCGTTATCTTTAATGAGGAAATGGGCCTCTGGTATGTTTGGGCCTTTATCTTATTTTTGGGCCTTTGGAATGGTCCATTACAATTAGCATGTTATTCAGGTATTATATACTAATTAAAGATGAGTACGTATATATAAATGAGCAAGCACAAGAGTTAATATAGTGCTATAGTAGGTGGTTAGTTGCCAAGGATTTGCATACGTACCTTTCCCTTGTTGGTGGCATAGGTATAAAATATGGCGAGGTAGACGATTTCGAAAACCAAGCCAACACTGTTACTGGGGATGACAAGAACGTTGTTTCGGCTGACAAAAGGCATGCCATAGAACACCCATAAAGCACAGCAGAGCACTGTTTCAATATAAGGATCTGGCTTGAACTCTAACAAACAAAATTAATGTGCACTACATAACATATGCAAGGTATTTTAATTGCATGTCTTTCCATGCAATGTTCTATATCCATCAATTGCTTCAACTTAAGTTTCTGAGATGTGTGAGTCACGCAAACCACTACCAGTGCCTGCCATTAGTAAGAATTAAGAAATCTACGGCACACTCCTTATTCATAATTAAAAAGTTCATGCCATATGATCAATGACGCCCACAGAAGAGAAAATTTCTTGGAACACGTTGAAAACACGAAGAGAAAAAAGATGAATCCAGAAGACATGGTCTTGAAAGCCACAAAAAATATTCAAGTTACGAATGAAAATAAGAATAACAAAGAGAAGAGAATGAAACGGCCTCTAATTCAAGCACAAACCTAAGTTGCCAACCAGGGAACAAATTACATGAGCGCTCACCATCTAATTCCAAGATCTTCTGAGAGGAAGAGATTGAAAAAAGAAGACAAGTAAAGAATGTGCGTGAACTCTCAAGCACGAGGAAACGATTATATACACTTCATTTTGATGACTATTTTATTCTTTAAAACTGATATGATATATACACAAGGAAATGCTAATTCATTCTGATTTCTGTGCTTCTATGGAAGACTCAAACTCAAATCTTGTTTCTCTTTTAATGGAAATCCTTGTCCTTGATGTTGATGGCTATTGATTAATAAGAGAGGAGCTGGAGAGTGGCTTAGTTGCACTTGTACTACTTGCATGAAGGAACTGTAAATGAAGGGTTAAATGCCAATTTAATTACGGATCCTATCCTAATCTACAAAAATCGAATGTAAAACGGTAAAATGACAAGTCATACCCTCCATTACCATTACAGTGATATAGCTCCAACATAGCTGCAGGGTAAAAGGGCTACACACACTAGATCCGTCACTGCTAACTACAATGGATACTTGACTTAAAGCTGCTTAATTATACTCCGATTACAAAGAAATAATCTAGGCATACAAAAGAAGAGAATGATACTGATATAGTAGTGAAAGGGAAAAAAGAAAAGGAGTTAATTTAAACAATCATTAAATTGATTAGTCTTACATCATACATTCTTGATTCAATTTGGTTCTTGCCGGCGGCTAACATGGAAAAGGAAAGACGTGTATGAATTATAAGGTAATCCAAGCTTTGGCTGCTGCTATAGTTTTGTGTAACGGATTCTAGTGGGTGTGTTGGTTTCGATTAAAGGTTTGGCTAAGGGAAGTGGGAGAACTGGGTGGGCTATTCTGTGATGGGGCTGTAACTATAGTTGAAGTAGTCTGCTTTTTTTGGTAGCTCACATATCGACAAAAGGAATTTATGGTCCAAGAGGAATGGAACGTGAAAAGGTCATATACATGTGTCGAGATTCCAGAAGGTACATGATGGAACCCTTAAATACTCCATCATAAATGTTCGTATTTGGATGGAATGGATCATGAATAGTACTAGCTAAACATTAAGTTGGGTTCAAGATTTCTCAAGTCCTAAATAGAGAAATTAGGTTTGAGGCCTAACGCTACAAGTAGGCATACATTTCGATCTAATTTTGGTATTTAACAGTCTCACACTTTGGTTTGTAGCTCATGTAGTGTCTGCCAATAGGTACTTGTTACTTGTTTTGTTAAGCTTTTGTTACTTTTTCCTAATTATATTGCTCAACCATGTTATGGCTGATACAATTCTAAAATAATTATCTTTTATTTAATCCGATTTATTTTTATTAATTAAGCTAAGTATATCACAATTTTTTTTTTCCACAAGGTGGTCTCCACACTTTTGGTGTGAGACTAATCTCTACTCAGGCTTCAGCAAATCTCAGCCGCCAGTGCTTTTAACAGAGTTTGAACTCTTAACATTTCTCATGATTCACACCCCCACATAAAATTCAATTTGCTAACTAAGCCACATCTAATGATTAAGTATGTAACAATTATTTGTTTACCTTTGTCCCTATCATGTTCATGATTAGTATTTTTTTTTTGTTATTTTTTATAGCGTATAAATAGAAGAGTAAAACCCTTTTTTAGTCATTGAAAAATGCAGCCACTGACAAATTCATCCTTCAAAAATTTTCAGTGACAAATTGGTTCTTAAATTATTATTCCATCTGACAAATTAGTCATTTGGTAGGGTCCGTTAGTGACATTTAAGGACCAATTTGTCTGATGGAATAATAATTCAAAGACTAATTTGTCACCGAAAATTTTTGGAGGGCAAATTTGTCAGTGACTACATTTTTCAAGGGCTAAAAAAAGGTTTTGCTCTAAATAAAATGTGCCTATAGAGGTTAAGTAGAGAATTTAATATCTTTTTAATTAATCGTTTGTAATTTTTAGTTTGGATTGCAACAATGGCGAAAACATATAATGGATGCCAATAGCCCAAGACAATGACAGTTCTAAATCTGTACAGTGGATATGGTTAGGTAAAGAGGGTAATTCCAAGATCTGGCTAGATATTACTATCAGTCGCCTGGAACTCATTAAGGGAAAAAAAAAAAAAAAAGATGCATTTTAACTGCTTATTTTTCTTTTCAATTTTTAACATTATAATTTCACATACAAACTTATGGGTTTCAAACTACCTCTCAGTGTATGTGATTACTATGTTGATAAATATATAGTTATCTTATATAAAATATATAGTTTTATTAATATGTAGTTATCATATTTAAATATAAACAGAATAATTATATAATATTAAAAAATATTTTAGTCATTTTACACAAATGTTCTGAAATTTTTAATCTTATCTCTCAAATATTTTGGTTATATTGATAGTGAGAATAATTAGCCTTAAAGGTTTTCAAAGGTTTTTTTTTAACAATAAATAGCAGTCTAGAGAAATAAAGTTTTGGATATATAAAATTCCCCAACCTTACTAGTTAAACTATTATTTATAATTGATTAAGGAAGTTATTGGTAGGAATGAAATATAGCAAAATATATGAATCATTATGTATAAATTTATGTATTGTCAATTTTCGTTTCTTTTTATTCTCTATTCTTATTTTCGCTCCTATCGAAGTAGAAGGTATTGTAAAGTAAACGTACAATACTCATAAGGATGATATCCGAATCTCTATTTTCCCCCTTAAAAAAGATAAAAGTTAGTTTCACCTTCTTCTTTTTTTTNTCCGAATCTCTATTTTCCCCCTTAAAAAAGATAAAAGTTAGTTTCACCTTCTTTCTTTTTTTATTTTTTATTTTATTTTGTTTTGCTGATTGATAAAAAGCTTTTTATATTTGCCTACTACTTTTCTAGTATAATATATGACACTAACTACTCCAAAGGTTTAACCTAGTAGTAATGATGTAACACGAGCGTTTGACAAACAAATTCTTTTTTTGTTTTTGCGAATCATATTTTTTAGGAATGATGATTCTCGTGAATCATCATTCTCAATAATGTTACAAATGCATTTCGTAGGCTTTAAACACTCATGGGAATATTATATAATATTTCTTGAAATTTTTTTATTCCCATGTTTAGTTTTAATACAACTTTAGTAGGAATCTTAACATTTTTTTCAAAAATACCCCCATCTATTTTAAGTAAAAAAAAAAAAAGAATAAAATTACTTCATATAATTAATGAATATTTATTTTTAGAAAATTTGTGTGTTTGTTATATTTTTTTATGCTTTGCATATTTGAATTTTTTATGCTTCCCATTTAATTTTGTTTTATTTACATTTCTATTTTATTTGGTATTATTACAATTATACCATTAATGAAAGATATATATTTTTTTTATGTCTAAAACACTTTTTCTTGTTTATAGGAATCCAAGATTTCTACCACTCTTTGAAAAAGTTTTAGTGAAAAATTTTTCCTAAAATTATTTTTGAGAATCCTACTTTTCTAAAAATATGTTTTTTATTTTTTCTTTTCAGGAATGTGTTTTTATATATGTAAAGGTAAGGGGGTTGGCTGCTTACTCTTTTATTTTTTCTTTACAATTTAGAATTTAAGGAAGTGGGCTAAGAAAACTTGTTTTGAATTTAAGAGAGAGACCTCCAGAAAAAATTAAAAAATCCAAGAAATACAGCCCCAAACAAATGAAAGGATGAGTTTAGGTAGGGGTGTTCACGGTTCGGGTTGGGCAGTTTGGACTGCATTCTGGAAACCGAACCGCAGGTGGCTGTGTGGGTTGGTTCGGTTCGGTTTGGCATGTATGAGAGAACAAAACCGAACTAAACCGCATGAACCAGTTCGGTTCAGTTTGGACGGTTTCACGGTTTGAACCGCACATAATTGCAGTCCCATGTAAACCTGAAGAGATGGAGTAGATATTAGTCAAAATATTCAAGATAAAGCTGGGTCTTAGCATTCTAGCATAAACCTTCAAAAATCTCTTGTTCAATAATTAATAACATCTATAGGCATAGCTGCATAGCATAGTTCTTCAATCCAAACTATTCCAGCATACACAACCATAAAAAGAAGCAAAACACAAGTAAGCCCATATGACAGAAACATTAATAAAAACTAAAACATATAAAATTTTGTCAAACCTCCAAAATTAACAAACAATAACAGCAACAATAAGCAACCTTATCCTTCTTTTAATCAACATATAAATCAAGCTTCTGCAGATTGAAAACATCACAAAAAACATGGCCTGGTAATGGGAAGGGTAAGATCACAATGTGAGCAGGAGGAGGAGGGGTTTGCATTTGATTTTGCTTTTGCTCCATCAATCATCACTAGGCTAGCTCACAACTGATAAGGGTGATGAGATTAATTGGTCACTTTGTAATTAAGTGCTTGCATGCTGGGCATAGTGTACAATGAACATCTTCAAAATGTGCAGCAATGCAAATTCTAACAGATGTCGTAATTTGAAGCCACGTATGTGGCAATACCGGTTCTACCAATTTGTTAACTTACTGTAACCGGTTTGCCAAAATTAAAATTTTGGCCACATATTGCTCTTATTCTCTTCCTCCCCAAAGATTGACAACGACGACAGAGCACCATCACTCATTCTTTGTCTGGTTCCCGAGTCAAGAGACAAGAAGTGATGAATAGTTGAACACCTAAGCAGGTCCACCGTCCACGGAGAAGAAGCGATGAACACCCACGGCAGCAGGTTTGACACCGACAGATTCAGAGACCAACAGGCATCAACAGCAAAGAGTCCACGACTCTTAGTGGTGGTGCAATGGAGAAGAGAGGAGAGCAGAGGTGAGGTGGGTGAGGGGCGACGGAGGTGTTATGCTAGGGCTCAAAATTTCTGAAATTGGGGGAGAAGTCTGAAGTGAAGACCACCTAGACCTAACTTACCTAAGTAATCAGATTACACATAAAACGATGTCGTATGAACATGTGCGGGTCGGTTCAGTTCAATGGCGGTTTGGATTCGTGAACCCGTCGACCGAACCGCATATATTCGGTTTCATTGATTTTAAACCGAACCAAACCGCATAGCTGCGGTTCAGTGACCCGATGGCTTCGATTTGGGTCGGGCCTGGCGGTTTGGTTGGGTTGGCCCGCCTGCTGAACACCCCTAAGTTTAGGTACCTACCCTTAACCGTCTCTGCCTCCTTATCCTGCACCTCTCTTTTACTCCTTAAAACCCACCACAACCATTGAAGACTAGGGGTGTAAGGGAAGTCAGCCAAATCGTTAAAACCGGCCAAACTAGACCGAACCGGAGAAAACCGGACCAAACCAAGAGATATGGTCCGGTTTTCGGTTTGAATGTTTGAAAAACCGAAGCATTCGGTTCGATTTTCGATTTCTATGAAGAAAAACCGGTGATAAACCGAACCGAACCAAGTATAAGCAAAACGACGCCGTTTTAGTACATAAGGGCCTTCTGAAACTTGCCCTAACCTAACTCCCTCGACACTTCACTCACTTCACACAAATCTGAAATTGAAATCCTCCTGTTTCTCTCCTCGAGTTCTCTTGTTCTCTCCTCTCACCCTCCCAAGTCCCATCCCATTCTCTGACTATCCTCCTCAGACTTGAAGACCTGAACTTGCCTTCGCCGCCTCGCCGTCGCCGCCATCGTGGACAAGTTTCATAAGGTACTGTGACCTGACCTTCACATCCTCTGTTAACATGAGCTTCGTTCTTTTTGTAATTTTTGGTAGAATACTAAGCAGTGCCTGCCTCACTGCCTGCCTGGGTAGTGATCTCCTCTTGACAAGGGATATGTGGTCGTGAGAGAATTTAATGCCCAGATTAGGGGTAGTAGATTTAATTTATTTATGGAGAATTGTTCTGTGTGCATACTGAGAACTCTAATCTTTTTTAATGATACTATTAGCCTTGGTTTCTAAAATCTATTGCAAAGTGGTTGATGGTATATTAGGTCAAGACTGATGTGTGTGGCTAATGACTATTCTGTTCTGTATGCCCACTTGTTCCGTATTGGTGTAGTTGTGAGTTTGAGTTTTGCTAGACACAGTCACACAGCTTGTGATATTGGTGAGTTTTCAAATGCTTTTCACTCTTGTGTTTACTTTCTTAATATGTGTGGATCGTGTACATTACTTTTCAGCTCCTGTTATTTATCGCAATATGCTTGTATCAGATTGTCAACAAGTTCTTCTTGTGTGTGATTCAACAATAAAGAGAATGGTTTGTGTAATTTTTAGATAGTATTTTAGTTATACTGAAGATGACTAGAATTGTGTTAGTGGTCATTGCTGAAGATATAATTGTCAACTGTCTTACCTGGTATTAATTCTTATTTTCTAGGAGTATGCTTTCTCACCTCCAGCACATGCAATAGAGCTTGGAGCAGGGGAGTCTAGAGAAGTCATTTTCCAGGCCACTCGTGTAGCTTACAAGTTTTATTTTGTCATTTTACTCACTTCTTTCATTCCAGTTATCCTTTCTTTTATTTAACCGAAAGCAGTTATCAGTAAATATATGAGTTTACTTCATCTCTAGCTTTAGGACTGATTTTTCGAAAGGTTATGTAATGTTTGATTGCTGATTTCTGAAACCTGCTACTTTAATGGAACCTGAAAATATACTGAATTTGTTTTTCCCTATATTGAGAAGATCTACAAAATGAAGTTCAAGTATTTACTTAGCTTATATATTTCTAGTGCTTTATTGTCTTGTAAATTTTCCACTTCTCTATTCATATAGTATTTTGCGTGATAGTTCCCTGCCTACAATCTGCTGACTTTATTGAGAAGTAATTTAGACCAATTTTGAGGTAGTTTCCAGAAATTTTCTCCACTGTGTTTCTTATAAGAAAATAAGAACTTTTGTTAGCAGAAATTCTATCTCACATATGTCAGCTAGTCCAAAGTTTGAATTGAATTGCAGTAGATGAACTAATGTTAGGTTAATTAGTGTTATTGGATAAGCTCAGTTTTAGGGATATTTAATTATTGATTTACTGATTTTATGTGCATTAGGATAATTTATTTGTATCTTGTTTTGGTTGATTTGCTTATATGTGCAGGATTTCTGGTTGTTTTCTTGTTAAAATACAAAAAAATTGACTTCTACAGGTTTTTTGGCCAAACCGACTAAACCAACTGAACCGAACCGAATCAGACCGGTTCGATTTGAGTCGGTTTTATCTCAAAATTTTAAAAACCAGACCGAACCGAACCGAGGTTTCCTAGCCGGTCCGGACCGGTTTGGGTGAAAACCGAACCGAACCGGACCGATTACACCCCATTGAAGACTGAAGAGCACGGAAGCAGAGCTGCAGAAGCAGCCAAATTCCGAACCTGTGGACCACTTCGGGGCGCACAGGGAGGACCAAAGGATCACGGAAACCACTTTTAGGTACGAATAACGCATGAACCAGTTCGGTTCAGTTTGGACGGTTTCACGGTTTGAACGGCACATAATTGCAGTCCCATGTAAACCTGAAGAGATGGAGTAGATATTAGTCAAAATATTCAAGATAAAGCTGGGTCTTAGCATTCTAGCATAAACCTTCAAAAATCTCTTGTTCAATAATTAATAACATCTATAGGCATAGCCGCATAGCATAGTTCTTCAATCCAAACTATTCCAGCATACACAACCATAAAAAGAAGCAAAACACAAGTAAGCCCATATGACAGAAACATTAATAAAAACTAAAACATATAAAATTTTGTCAAACCTCCAAAATTAACAAACAATAACAACAACAATAAGCAACCTTATCCTTCTTTTAATCAACATATAAATCAAGCTTCTGCAGATTGAAAACATCACAAAAAACATGGCCTGGGAATGGGAAGGGTAAGATCACAATGTGAGCAGGAGGAGGAGGAGGAGGAGGGGTTTGCATTTGATTTTGCTTTTGCTCCATCGATCATCACTCGGCTAGCTCACAACTGATAAGGGTGATGAGATTAATTGGTCACTTTGTAATTAAGTGCTTGCATGCTGGGCATAGTGTACAATGAACATCTTCAAAATGTGCAGCAATGCAAATTCTAACATATGTCGTAATTTGAAGCCACGTATGTGGCAATACCGGTTCTACCAATTTGTTAACTTACTGTAACTGGTTTGCCGAAATTAAAATTTTGGCCACATACTGCTCTTCTTCTCTTCCTCCCCAAAGATTGACAACGACGACAGAGCACCATCATTCATTCTCTGTTTGGTTCCCGAGTCAAGAGACAAGAAGCGATGAATAGTTGAACACCTAAGCAGGTCCACCGTCCATGGAGAAGAAGCGATGAACACCCACGGCAGCAGGTCTGACACCGACAGATTCAGAGACCAACAGGCATCAACAGCAAAGAGTTCACGACTGTTAGTGGTGGTGCAATGGAGAAGAGAGGAGAGCAAATGTGAGGTGGGTGACGGGCGACGGAGGTGTTATGCTAGGGCTCGAAATTTCTGAAATTGGGGGAGAAGTCTGAAGTGAAGACCACCTAGACCTAACTTACCTAAGTAATCAGATTACACATAAAACGACGTCGTATGAACATGTGCGGGTCGGTTCGGTTCAGTGGCGGTTTGGATTCGTGAACCCATCGACCGAACCGCATATATTCGGTTTCATTGATTTTAAACTGAACCAAACCACATAGTTGCGGTTCAGCGACCCGATGGCTTCGATTTGGGTCAGGCTAGGCGGTTTGGTTAGGTTGGCCCGCCCGCTGAACACCCCTAAGTTTAGGTACCTACCCTTAACCGTCTTTGCCTCCTTATCCTGCACCTCTCTTCTACTCCTTAAAACCCACCACAACCATTGAAGACTAGGGGTGTAAGGAAAGTCAGCCAAATCGTTAAAACCGGCCGAACCAGACCGAACCGGAGAAAATCGGACCAAACCAAGAGATATGGTCCGGTTTTCGGTTTGAATGTTTGAAAAAATGAAGCATTCGGTTCGGTTTTCGATTTCTATGAAGAAAAACCGGTGATAAACCGAACCGAACCAAGTATAAGCAAAACGACGCCGTTTTAGTACATAAGGGCCTTCTGAAACTTGCCCTAACCTAACTCCCTCGACACTTCACTCACTTCACACAAATCTGAAATTGAAATCCTCCTGTTTCTCTCCTCGAGTTCTCTCGTTCTCTCCTCTCACCCTCCCAAGTCCCATCCCATTCTATGACTATCCTCCTCGGACTTGAAGACCTGAACTTGCCTTCGCCGCCTCGCCGTCGCCGCCATCGTGGACAAGTTTCATCAGGTACTGTGACCTGACATTCACATCCTCTGTTAACATAACCTTCGTTCTTTTTGTAATTTTTGGTAGAATACTAAGCAGTGCCTGCAATGTGTGTGGCTAATGACTATTCTGTTCTGTATGCCCACTTGTTCCATATTGGTGTAGTTGTGAGTTTGAGTTTTGCTAGACACAGTCACACAGCTTGTGATATTGGTGAGTTTTCAAATGCTTTTCACTCTTGTGTTTACTTTCTTAATATGTGTGGATAAGGTACTATGACCTGACCTTCACATCCTCTGTTAACATGAGCTTCGTTCTTTTTGTAATTTTTGGTAGAATACTAAGCAGTGCTTGCCTCACTGCCTGCCTGGGTAGTGATCTCCTCTTGACAAGGGATATGTGGTCGTGAGAGAATTTAATGCCCAGATTAGGGGTAGTAGATCTAATTTATTTATGGAGAATTGTTCTGTGTGCATACTGAGAACTCTAATCTCTTTTAATGATACTATTAGCCTTGGTTTCTAAAATCTATTGCAAAGTGGTTGATGGTATATTAGGTCAAGACTGATGTGTATGGCTAATGACTATTCTGTTCTATATGCCCACTTGTTCCGTATTGGTGTAGTTGTGAGTTTGAGTTTTGCTAGACACAGTCACACAGCTTGTGATATTGGTGAGTTTTCAAATGCTTTTCACTCTTGTGTTTACTTTCTTAATATGTGTGGATCGTGTACATTACTTTTCAGCTCCTGTTATTTATCGCAATATGCTTGTATCAGATTGTCAACAAGTTCTTCTTATGTGTGATTCAACAATAAAGAGAATGGTTTGTGTAATTTTTAGATAGTATTTTAGTTATACTGAAGATGACTAGAATTGTGTTAGTGGTCATTGCTGAAGATATAATTGTCAACTGCCTTACCCGGTATTAATTCTTATTTTCTAGGAGTATGCTTTCTCACCTCCAGCACATGTAATAGAGCTTGGAGCAGGGGAGTCTAGAGAAGTCATTTTCCAGGCCACTCGTGTAGCTTACAAGTTTTATTTTGTCATTTTACTCACTTCTTTCATTCCAGTTATCCTTTCTTTTATTTAACCAAAAGCAATTATCAGTAAATATATGAGTTTACTTCATCTCTAGCTTTAGGACTGATTTTTCGAAAGGTTATGTAATGTTTGATTGCTGATTTCTGAAGCCTACTACTTTAATGGAACCTAAAAATATACTGAATTTGTTTTTCCCTATATTGAGAAGATCTACAAAATGAAGTTCAAGTATTTACTTAGCTTATATATTTCTAGTGCTTTATTGTCTTGTAAATTTTGTACTTCTCTATTCATATAGTATTTTGCGTGATGGTTCCCTGCCTACAATCTGCTGACTTTATTGAGAAGTAATTTAGACCAATTTTGAGGTAGTTTCCAGAAATTTTCTCCACTGTGTTTCTTATAAGAAAATAAGAACTTTTGTTAGCAGAAATTCTATCTCACATATATCAGCTAGTCCAAAGTTTGAATTGAATTGCAGTAGATGAACTAATGTTAGGTTAATTAGTGTTATTGGATAAGCTCAGTTTTAGTGATATTTAATTATTGATTTACTGATTTTATGTGCATTAGGATAATTTATTTGTATTTTGTTTTGGTTGATTTGCTTATATGTGCAGGATTTCTGGCTGTTTTCTTGTTAAAATACAAAAAATTGACTTCTACAGGTTTTTTGGCCAAACCGACTGAACCGAACCGAATCAAACCGGTTCGATTTGAGTCGGTTTTAATTTTAAAATTTTAAAAATCGGATCGAATCGAACCGAGATTTCCTAGCCGGTCCGGACCGGTTTGGGGTGAAAACCGAACCGAACCAAACCGATTACACCGCAATTGAAGACTGAAGAGCACGGAAGCAGAGCTGCAGAAGCAGAGCTGCAGAAGCAGCCAAACTCCGAACCTGTGGACCACTTCGGGGCGAACAGGGAGGACCAAAGGATCACGGAAACCACTTTTAGGTACGAATACTTTTTAGCTGAAGTACATTATGAACTTGGTGTGAACAAACATGGCCATGAATTTCAAGGAAACCCAAAATTATAGAAAATTGCTGTTATCTTGTTCTGCTACTTTCTGCTACTGCTATCTCTTGTGTTTTTTTTTTTTTTTTTTTNTTTTTCAGGTTACTTTCTCGCATTTAGACAATTTGGGTATTAAATAACCAAGTTTTTCTTGGTCGGTCATGACTGAAGCAAGGAAATTTGGTATATATTAGCCAAATGCAATTATTTTAAACCCTCTTGGGACTGAATTTATTTTCCATGGCATTTTGATTGAAAGGAAAATAAATAAGAAACAGAGCTCGAAGCGGAAATGGCAGTGTCACAATACGTTGTTGTTTGAATTGACTCTTTCTGTGTAGAATGGCTTAATGGATGTGGTAGGTAATCTGTGAGATTTTTTTTTTTTGGTTTAATTTAATTGTTTGTTATACAATTCAAACTTCAAAGCCATAATTTTCTGGTTTTCCAGCATGATTTCTTACCACCATATATTTGTTAGTTTTATGAGCAGGTGGGATTTGAGTAAAATTAGTTTTCAATTATTTTGAAAGAGGCTAGTTGTTGTAAAATTGGCTTGTTAGTTTGCTTAGTTCTGGTTCCTGTAGTGGGTTATAATTTCTGCTTCTCCAGCATGATTACTTTTTGTAAAATTAGTTTTATAAGCAGGAGGGGTTTGTCATTGGCTACTTGTAAAATTAATTTCTTTGTCTGCTTGGTTCATGTTCCCATAGTGGGTTATAATTTCTGGTTTTCCAGAATGATTTCTTATAGCCACAAATTTGATAGTTTTATAACCTTGTGGAGTTTGTATAAAATTAGTTTGCAGTTATGTTTTTTAGGCTAGTTATAAAATTAGTTTGTTAGTTTGCTTGGTTCTGGTTCCTATAGTGTTTGGGTTATAATCTCTGCATTTCTAGCATGATTTCTTATAACCATAGTTTCTTGCATGATTTCCAGAAATAACTAATTGTATATTTGGCTCTTCTATTGTAGCCTAAATTACCATTAAGGATCTGGATATAGCACTGGTTCTGAAATATGAAATGCATAGAGAAAACATGTCACTTGGATATGGTTGTGAAGTTATATCAGTTGGAGAATAGGAGTAATGTTAGCATGCTATTTCCCTGGCTTCAATTAAAACCGAAGCTACTCTTGCTTGTTTATCCCTTGTCCAACACAAAATCCAGCCTCTTCTTCTCCACTACACCCACGTTCCCTCCTATAACATCTACAACCTTGAAAGAATGCAAGACCTGAATAAAAGCCAAGCTCTTGCATCAGCAAATCTTGGTCCAGGGTCTTCTAAACTTGGTCAACAACCTCATTGGTTCATACATAGCTTGCAGTTGTACTATTGGTGCTATATTGCTACTGAAGTGCCTTCACCCTTCCCCAGGTTCAGTTTTCTGGTGGAATCAGCTGATAAGGCGTGCAGTGCACTAAGGAAACTCCAATGATGTTTTGGATCTTTACCTTCGGATGAAAGACTTGGCTGGATGCCCGGCCACTATACCTACCCTTTTGTTCTTAGAGCCTGTGGTGAGCTTCCATCATTCCAAAGGGGTGCTTCAGTTCATGCTGCTGTGTGCAGAAATGGGTTCGAGTTGAATGTTTTTGTTTGTAATGCCACAGTTGCAATGTATGGTAGGTGTGGTGCAATAGGTGATGCACAGAAAATGTTTGATCAATTGTGTCAAAGAGGCATTGAGCACTTAGTTTCTTGGAATTCTATAGTATCTACTTATGCACAAGCCGGTGATTTAAAGAATGCACTTGACCTAATGACTAATGGACATAGGTTCTCACCGGATGCAGTGAGCCTTGTTAACATACTTGCTGGTTGCGCTTCAATGGCTGCATCTTNAATTGTGTCAAAGAGGGATTGAGCACTTAGTTTCTTGGAATTCTATAGTATCTACTTATGCACAAGCCGGTGATTTAAAGAATGCACTTGACCTAATGACTAATGGACATAGGTTCTCACCGGATGCAGTGAGCCTTGTTAACATACTTGCTGGTTGCGCTTCAATGGCTGCATCTTTGAAGGGGAAACAGGTTCATGGGTTTGCTATTAGAAGTGGATTGATTGATGATATCTTTGTGAGTAATGCTATCATTGACATGTATGCCACGTGTGATTGAAGCTAATATGGTTTTTGAGAGGATGAAGGCTAAGGATGTGGTTTCTTGGAATGCTATGGTTACATGGTATTCTCAGATTGGCCGATTTGATGATGCTCTTTCTTGTTTGAGAAGATGCAAGAGGAGAACATTGAGTTAGATGTTGTAACATGGAGTGCTGTTATTGCAGGGTATTCTCAGAGAGAACATGGCTATGAAGCCCTGAATGTGTTTCAACAGATGTTCAGTTGTGGGGTTCAGCCAAATGTGGTTACTCTTGTGTCTCTACTTTCAGGTTGTGCATCTGTTGGAGCATTACTTCATGGGAAAGAACTCATTGTTACGCCATCAAATCTATTCTGAATTTAGAAGGGCATGATCCAGGGGATGATATGATGGTAATTAATGGTCTGATTGACATGTATGCTAAATGCAAAAGTGCCAAAGTGGCTCGTATAATGTTTGATTCAATATCTCCAATAGAAAGGGATGTGGTTACTTGGACTGTGATGATTGGTGGCTATGCCCAGCATGGTGATGCCAACCATGCACTACAACTTTTCTCTGAAATGTTCAAAACAGGAAACTATAAAACTGAATGATTTTACATTATCTTGTGCCCTTATGGCTTGTGCTCAGTTGGCAGCATTATGGTTTGGTAGGAAAATTCATGCCTATGTGTTGCTCAATGGATACAATTCCACGATGCTATTTGTGGCCAATTGCCTTATAGACATGTTTTCCAAATCTGGAGATGTAGATGTTGCTTGAATTGTTTTTGACAACTTGCAGGAGCGGAATGCCGTATCTTGGACATCTTTAATGACAGGTTATGGCATGCATGGACGTGGTGAAGATGCTCTTTGGGTTTTTGATGAGATGAGGAAAGCAGGTCTAGTGCCTGATGGCATAACCTTCCTTCTTGTGCTTTATGCATGTAGTCATTCGGGGATGATAGATCATGGAATGAATTACTTTTATAGAATGAGCACAGATTTTGTGGTTGCTCCTGGAGTAGAGCATTACTCTTGCACAGTTGATCTTTTGGGTCTTGCTGGTCGCTTAGGTGAAGCTCTGAAACTCATTAATAACATGCCCATGGAACCAACCCCAATAGTGTGGGTGGCCCTGCTTAGTGCTTGCCGGATCCATTCAAACGTGGAACTTGGAGAATTTGCTGCAAATCGATTGTCAGAATTGGAATCAGAGAATGATAGGACATATACTTTGCTTTCAAACATATATGCTAATGCTAGGTGTTGGAAAGATGTAGCCAGGATCAGATATTTGATGAAGCATACCGGGATGAGGGAAAGGCCTGGTTGCAGCTCGGTCCAAGGAAGGGAAGGCACTGTAACCTTCTTTGTGGGAGACAGGTCTCATTCACAATCTCAACAGATATATGAAATTCTTGCAGACTTAATTCAATGCATCAAAGCAATTGGGTATGTTCCTCAAACAAGTTATGCTCTTCTTGATGTGCATGATGAAGAGAGAGGTGATATGCTTTTTGAACATAGTGAGAAGTTAGCTCTTGCTTATGGCATCCTAACATCTCCTTTGGGGACACCTATCCGAATCACCAAGAATTTATGCATCTGTGATGATTGTCACACTTCCTTTACCTACATATCCATGATTATTGAACATGAGAGCATACTGAGAGACTCAAGTCGCTTTCATCATTTCAAAAAAGGATCATGCTTATGTAAAGGCTACTGGTGATAGTGGAGTCAAGCAAGTCCATCTTAAGTAAAACATTTTTGCAATTGGAGAGGTAATTAGCTTATTGTACACTTGTTACGAAGCTCATCCGTCTTTATAATTGGAACATTGTCATAAAGACAATAATCAGTAATAAACTAATACAGCTCATGTCATGTCTTCTGCTTCCTAATTCATATTTTAAAACTGAGTGATAATAAATTAATTATTTAGTGAAAAATAAAAACTCCTTTCGACGTTTCTTAGTTGACTTTTTATGGTTACTTCATCTAATTATCACTTTACTCATTAGTTTCACTGAATATCTGGACTAAATTCACTCATTGATGAACTCGAAAATCATATGCACAACTTCAAAATGCTTGGGTGCTAATTCATTCCACATCCGCACGGAAAGCATCAGCTCACATGTGGATGTGTGGTGTGCTGAACCCCTTAGCCGGGGTAGATGAAATGGGATACGACTCACGATTACATCCCCTTTTTTCATAAAGTAAAATTACATTTGGTTTGTTTTTAATTTCAAAGGCTATCCTCTTTGACTGTACCTTGACAAAGTTTCTCTTTTGAGACTCTAGAATTAGGGAATATGCAACAAATTTTGGTCTAGATGTCCTAGTCATATTCAGACTAAGCATAAACTTACCTTGTTTTTTTATTGAGTTTCAAACATATTTAAATGGCTACTGTTTTTCCTTCTTGCTAGATTGTTGCTTTCATGTTCCCTACCCCATCATGAGTATCAGTTTGTAAAAGTAATTTGACATAGGATTATCCTGGCTTATCCAAGATATATCCCATACCTCACCATGGTGTATTTCTGAAGAAACACCAAGAAATTTTTGGAGAGATATTTTATGAATGGCAGTTGTCAGACTGTGAAGGTGGATCTGGTATGTACTTGGTGTCTTCATAACTATTTTGCTGTCTGAAACATGATTTACAGTATCTTAATGACTGTTGATTTTCATAATCTGTCTGGTATGAGTACTATGTGTATGATAAAAGAGTGTTTTGGACAATTGGTGAAATGTTTGCAGAACGAGTACTATTTCAAATTTAGGGGGCTTATTGTAAAGCTACATAATTGGAAAAAGATTCTTATCCCTCACCTAGAAATTCTAAGAAAGGTCTCATTCCCCCTTGTAGCTTGGGAAGTATATTCCTATTTGGCTAGAGATCGAGTTTCTCACCTAAGGCCATTTCTTTTTGCAAGCCACACATTCTCACTAAAAATCAGTAGGTTGTGATTAACAATTGCAAAATGATTAGCCTAAAAGAATTAGTATCAATTATCTTGGCGGTTCTCTCTCTCTAAGTAATTATCTTGAAACTTCTCACACAAATAGATATTCTTCAAAAATGGTTCAAGTTGAATTCTTGTAGTATGATTTATTTGGTATCTCAGTTCTCTACTGTGTCTGTTCAGATTATCAATTAAAATATCAGAATTCTGCAATTCCTAGTTGTTCAGATTCAATTTTTCCTACTTGCGATATAAGATTCAGAAATGAAGTTGAATTTTGAAAATCTGAATATAGGAGATTATATGTGATATTCGACAATGGATGGCAATGATAAATTAATTAGAAAGTAGCATGTTTTAAATTGATTAAGAAGTTTTTTTTCATCTTTCCAGAAAATTGAACATCTCTTCATATTAGAATTAGTGATGCAGTTTCTTGTGGAAGTAAAGTAAAAATAGTATATCATCTTCTGGAAGTAAGTAAATTTGTGCAGGACTGAATGAACAAGTTTAGCTGTTCTTTTCAAGAAGTAAGACTTTACATTCAAGAATCATAGAATAACTGTAGAATACCTTTCTAAATAAGACAGATGAATTGCTGGCTGAATTGCTTCTCCATCTCCCTCTTTCATAGTAGCAATGCAGATTAGCTATTTGGTTGGTTTGTTTGAGTGGCCCATTTTTATAATCAGATATTTTGAAAACTTAAACTGCATGTTAGGCTGAAAGCTTGCTGTAAAATTTCTAAGGTTTGTATTACAATAGCACAATTACTTTTCCTTACTTTGTGCTATGAATCTTTACTTTTTTGTGGAGAGCATAAGACTTTGTTTTTCCTTACTCCTTGTGTATTAGGAGTCCATCTAATTTGAACTCTTTTACATTTATCCCTCGTTATCACTTATGAGATAATGGGCTTATTTAATTTCAGATGGAGTGAATTCATGAAACTTTCATATGATAAAGGAATCAATTGGACAAAAAGAGAACAACTAACTCCTCATATATTACTATCAGTGATCTATAAAAAATAAGGCATGGGAAAAACCATTGTATGCTCGTTAGTAAGCTCTTTTGGTCATTTTAGGGGAAAAAGAAAAAAGCTTTCAGAAGTTCTGAATTCTGATTACTATTTCTCAGCCTCAATTGTTGGAAGATGGTCTTATTTTTGGATCCTCTATTGAGACCTAGAAATCCTGGGGTGCATGGGCAGAGTTTTAAAAATAACTTATCTTAATTAAGCTGTTGAATTGAAGATGCTTTGCACTATCTGCTGGGATACATTTGTGGCTTCTTGTGTGGAACAGGTTACAACAAATTTTGGTAGGACATGGTATGGCACATCGTATGACTACTTGTCTTTTTTCTTTTTTTTAACGGTAAGAGTATAATCGGACTAGCTTTTGTGCACCAGGATTAAGTCCTTCCCCAAGCGATTTTAAAGGTGCACCCCCAACATTGACTTGGTGCATTGAGGGAAAAATTTCCTTGGCTCCAAGATTCAAACTTTGGCTGATTTGGATGAATTTATTGCATCTTTACTATCAAAACAAATTCTCCTTAGAGTTATCTTAGGCTTTTCTACACTACCCTTTGAATATCCAGAGTGTAATTTTTTTTATATTTATTCATTTTTGCTAAATAAATTTGTTCCAGTGTAGCCTTTTTTATTTGGTTGTAGCGGATGAAAGGAACTTAAATTCATTGCTTCACAAAGCATGAAAACAGCTTCCGTTTTGTGTAGAAGTCTTTTTCCTTCGCCACTGAGCTTTTCTCAGTTGATGGGGGGACGCAATTTTCAAGAATTAAAATGACTTAAACACAATTTAGAAAGAATATTTAGAGTTAATTAACTTCTTAATTTGTACATTTTTGGCTTAATTATAATTTTAAAAAGACTAGTTGTTCTTGACCGTAGATATGCCATTTTTATCAATACGAGGCTCAGATTTATTTGACATGGCATTGTCATGTTGGGGTAAAAGAAGAAGATCCTGATTATAGTAATGTCTTATAATGTCTAGTAATTGATAAGAAAGCAAAAGATCTCAAATGAGCTAACATAATATTAAACAAGATTCAGTAGAAGAACTCAGAAAATTAGCAGGATAAAAAATATTATAGCCTTTAATCCCAAAAGAAAGATCCGATATATATAAATGCTAATTTAAATTCGGGGACTTCTAAGCTACCCTCCTTAAAAATAGAAAACACTTTCAATGGGAGTTCGAGGAGGAATGAACTTTTGATTTTAGTATCATCATCGAGTTACCCAGTATAAGTCACATCCCTAAATTATTGATAAAATTTGAGTTTAGCATAACCAAAAAAAAAAATTTAATATACTTTCTTTCGTGTTTCTTATATTGCTCCATTTATAAACACATGCTAAGTAACTTGATTTTTCGAAATTTTCATGGTGATACCAAAATTAAAAGTTTGTTGCGCCCCTTTAAATTTAGACGTTGAACACAACTAATCCAAACATCAAAGTTGCTTAACACCAGTCAGTGTATATATATATATATATATGCCCACTAGCAGAAGTTGCAGTAGCACTTGCAAACCTTGCGAATGCAGTCACTCTTACATGTTATGTCAAAAGCGCGACAGTAAACCCTATCACTTTCACCCCAACATTTTGGATTTGCAGAATTTGTCCTTACTGTCAATGATACATGCATATATATATATAAGAATTAGTCAAAGGATTTTGAAGTTAATCTATGTTATATTTAATACCATTCTACCAATGGGATTTGCTAAGTACACCCCATCTTAGCATTACGCCGCTACCATTTCACCTAATTGGGTAGGTTCTAGGGGGTACAGTTTGGTAGCGAGAATTTTGTTGCTAGAATTAGCGGTGAGAATAATGTGGACTTATAACCACCCTTAGATAAATATGTTGTTCTTATCACTTTGTTTCATTCAACAATCACTTTAGATTCTGACCTGATTTTTTATTGACTAAATAATATTATTATTAAGAAATCTAGCTATGCCTATGTACGCTGATTTTATCTTACTAAACCCACATATTTTTCTTCTTAGCTCACCAAGGATCATATACACACACACTCTCCCCTTTTCACTCTTTCTCCATCATCCCTCTTTACCTCACTCTTTCAGAATCATCAGAGAGGCTCACTTAACCTTCACTCTCATGGATTCACTTAGCTCAAACCCATATTTTCAGATATATTTACCAACATATTTGAAAATATCCTTTTAAGACTTTCATCCTCACATTGCTTCACTGATCTTCTCTTGTTGATTGCTGCTGCTACCTTAGGCCACAACCATCCTGCAAGATGCATGTAGGTCCTCTTAGTGCAGCACACACTGCATAATAGAATCTATAAGCTGTTGTTGCTTGATAACCAATTAACAGCCACTGATTATCATTTTTTGAGTAACACCTAAAGGATTAAAAGCTTTATTCAACCACACAAAATGGCTTCTTATATGGTGTAACAATCATATGATTTATAACAATTTATTATGGTAATTAATATGAAGAATAATGTGCTATTAAGTGGCTAATGTCTAGTAGGCTAATGGTCATAGAATATGATTATAAATATGTGGTTTATCTACTTGAAAAGATGGTGAAGTTATATGTGTGAAATACGAGACATTATATAAAAGTGCCTATACTATATTGTATGTAAATGTTAGACAAAAAGGTGTTGAAAAGAGTCATATAAACAATATGGCTGTTGTGCAGAGTTTAAGATATAAAATATAGCTGTTGTGATATTATATCATAGAGATAATGAGTCTAGAATTAAATCTCTTAGAGATATATTGAGATTACATGTAAAAGATATGAATTGACATAAAAGAGAGTAAGTGACTCATGCCTCATCTAACTTTACACGTTTAGTTTTTTGGCAATTATATTCTTTTGTATTGTATTTTTAATTTTGCAACCTTTGTAATAATAAAATGTGGCATTTTGTTTTTTGGCTTTTTTTTTTTCCTGAAAAGAGATCAAATTAGTAATAATGCCTGCAAATTTAAGATTTGTGTGCATCAGAAATCACCTTTAATTTACTTCTTTAGTGATTTTTATTTAAGATAGTTTATTCACTGATGCGTGATTTTTGGAGTGTCTAAATCGAAATGGGCTCCTGTTGTAGACTGATTAACATATGATGGGCTTTGGGGAAATCCCATCCTTGATTTTGGCATATCTATTGAGGGCGAACTCACCTCTTTATATACTTAAATTTATAAATCATCTTTTCTTTTTTATCTATGAATAAACATATAGAAATGCATTTTTGAGATGGTCAAAGATTTTTTTTAAATAATTGAGATCTCATGCTCGAATCTTTATTTCTCTATATCCCAACTAAAAAATAAAAAAGGCTTGGCAACGAGATTGTTGTTGCTAGAATTACATTGAGAATAATGTAAACATATAATCACCCTAAGATAAATATGTGATTTTTATTAGTTTGTTTCTTTTAACTAAAACTACGAAAATGAGCTAAGCCCGATGAGTTAACCTATTTTAGCACGATAAAATAGAGAATTAAACTCTAAATTTGGTGGCCCAAATAAAATCGGGCCAAATTTGCCTAACCCAAATTAGCCTGTAGCCTATTCATATTCGGGTCAAGTTGGCTTNTACACTGAGAATAATGTAAACATATAATCACCCTAAGATAAATATGTGGTTTTTATTAGTTTATTTCTTTTAACTAAAACTACGAAAATGAGCTAAGCCCGATGAGTTAACCTATTTTAGCACGATAAAATAGAGAATTAAGCTCTAAATTTAGTGGCCCAAATAAAATCGGGCCAAATTTGCCTAACCCAAATTAGCCTGTAGCCTATTCATATTCGGGTCAAGTTGGCTTTGTTGGCCCGAATTTTTTTTTTACAAATTGATACTTTAATAGTCTATTTTTTTGACAAACTCCGAACCTGTGGACCACTTCAGGGCGAGCGGGGCGGAGAAAAGGATCACATAAACCACTTTTTGGTACAAATACTTTTAGCTGAAGTAGATTATGAACTTGGTGTGAACAAACATGGTCATGAATATCAAGGAAACGCAAAATTTATAAGAAAATTGCTGTTATCTTGTTCTGCTACTTTCTGCTACTCCTACCTCTTGTTTTGTTTTTTTTTTTTCCAAGGTTACTTATTCGCATTTAGGCAATTTGGGTATTAGTTAACCAAGTTTTTCTTGGTCGGTCATGACTGAAGCAAGGAAATTTGGTATATATTAGCCAAATGCAATTATTTTGAAGTCTCTTGGGGACTGAATTTATTTTCCGTGGCATTTTGATTCTGTTTGTTTCGACGGAAAATATTTTTTTTAGAAAAAAATTTATCGCGTAATTTTTTTTGTTTGTTTTACTAGAAAAGAAATTTAATAAAAAAAAATATTTTCTATCATGAAAATTTTATGTTATTTTGTCTAAAAAAATTTTCTTTCAAAAAGTGAAAGAAATTTTTTCTCTCCCAACCTCGATACAGTTCTTCTTGGATGCAATATTTTAAAAATTGAACAGATGAGCGAACTGGTGTGACAAAAAATGATTAGTCGGACCGGTTGAATCGAAATTTTTTTCAAATTTAAAAATTCACAAAGAAAAAATATATGAAAGATGAAATATAAATTATCAAACTTAACTCATAAATAAAAGTCTAAAACTTAAAGATTGAAATAACTAAAAATCAAAAGATAGAAAAACTTAATCTATATACACCTAATTTAAAGTGATACCCTATAACAAAATTAGATTGTTTCAGTAGTTAACATCTCTTTTTAAGTTCACATACCCTTAACATAATCAAGTTCATAATTTCTTACATAACAAAATTAGATAATAAGAACAAATAAATAAATGACCAGATAATCATAACAAGAAAAAAAAAAAAAGACATAATCACATAGTATTAGTTAAACAAATAAATAAATAAATAATCAAGAAACCAATAAAATTGTGCATAATAGACTAAGAGAAAAAAAAAATGCAATATGACAGGCAACTCAACTTGGTCTAGTGATATATATATATATATATATATATATATATATATATATATATATGATTTGATTTTATAAATATATTTGTACTTTTTATTTACCTATTATAACAAAAAGATATATTAAATATTAAAAAGTAGATATAATGATAAGTAATTCAACTTAGTCTAGTGGTAGTTGTCATTTCTTAACAGTTATGAACAGCACATGGTCACTTTCTACTTCTCCAAATAAATTTTTTAGAGAAAAAGAGAACCAGCCAGTTATTAAAAATTAGAACTGATTCACCTATTCGGTTCTAAGCGGTTCAACTAGTAAAATGAGTTAATGGTATCAACCGAACCGGTATCTTCACCGGCACTGATCCAACCGGTCGGACCGGCAGGTCCGGTTCGGCTTTTAAAACATTGGAGAGAGAGCGTCCCCTCGACGCTCTGCCCCTCTGGTTCGTCTTCCTCACTGCACCTGTTCTCTCCTCTCATTGGAGTCCTGCCTCGCCAGTAACCTCATCGGCGTTCTCCCCGCTGTCTAAGCTTTGCCGTCGTTGGTCCTCAGATTTAGCACCGCCACCGTCACGGGTCTCTTGAATTTTCTTCCTCGTCTGATTTGTAAGTTCGCACCTTCCTCATCTGGTTACTCACTGTTGAATTTCTGAAACCCATGTTGTATTTCTTGTTGTTATGAATCTGGTTACTGCTGCAATTTGCTTTAATCAATAAAACCATTATAATCGTAGAATTTTTATTCTGCTGCATTTGATTCATCAACATAAATGCTAATTCTAGGTACAGAAGAAACTACATTTGGATTGACATTATATTCTTTTGCTGGTAAATATAATTCTTTTTTTTTTTTTTTTTAATTCCCAAATGAGAGAAATTGCTTTGGACTAAATTGGTGGAATTTTAATTTGTTTGGCATTAATGTGGATCACTGTTCTAGAATTTTAAAGTCGCATATGGACTCTAGTGTGATTGATTTTTAATTCTTAGTAGTCTCCATATTCTAAGAAGGGCAAGTTGGAGTTTTTGCCTAGGTTGGTTGAATGTGGATCACTGTTCTGTGATCTTGGCTTTGCTTTGAGCATACAGATATATATTATTGTGCTAAAATCAGTCATCTTTTCCCATTACTCTGTATATGATTGTTTATTGCTATTGATAAGATCTAATATGATTGTTTTTTATTCTGTATAGTGCAAATAGAACTGAAAATGCTTCATGAGTTTGACTGAACTCTCCATTATCAACTTATCAAGGAAGTAAGAATTGTTGAATGAAGGTCTTTGGCTTCTCATGGATCTTGACTTTAGGAATTGTCTGTGGATGTGTCTAAAATTTTATATGGGATAGATTGGCCAGGGATTGAATAGATAGAGTTTCTTAAGGATGTAGAAAAGGATTATGGCTTAATGGATGCCAATATGCACTGAGAAACTTATGTGACTGTTATAAAAACCGTTATTTAAAGTAGATAATAATGGCACAAAAATACCAAGTCAGCACAAAAACTTACTCAGAATTATTTAAGCATGCGATCCTATCTTTGGCTCAAACAAAAGTCAATTTATGCCAATATGCTGCATATTTTCTATATATCTCTTTGTAATCAATAAATCGGATTATTTGGGAACTTTCTTCATGCCAACATTCACGTATCATGCCTGAGATGTTCATAGTCTAACTGTCAATGTTTGGTTCTACTTTCAGGGGTTACTATTCCAATTTGTGTTCTTGGAGCTGAGATAGACAGAACTTCTCCTCCAGAAGTTGTTAACCAGTTTGAAGAAGTCCTAAGTGCTAAACCTGCGGTAACAAGATCTCTTCTTTCTTCTGCTATTTTTTTATATTACCTTGATGACTTGCCTATGATAATATACATTTTCAGTCAGAAATATATGGTATTTTTTTTTTTAGGTTATAAGAAAATAAAATATACGGTAATATACATTTTCTCCAAGTTGCATGTATCCTGTTTGGTTCTCATTCATAGCATCCCATTCTGCCTAATGTCTCATTTTGGAACTGAAGAAACATGCATAATCACCATCCTCCTGCCTTTTTTCCATCATCCTTAAGGTAATTAACTTTATTCAAATTTTAGTCTAAGCTTCTGAATTAGTGAAACAACTTTTTTCTTAAAGCTCTTGCACTTGATCAGTAGCTGTTCATTGTAGTACTTGTTTAAGGATAATAAGAATGGCTTTTGAACTGTGAAGGAAACAATATGTTTACTTTCTAATGAACTTAGAATTCTTTTAAAGCTCCTTCCATGTCCAGTTGAATATATCAGCCATTTACTGTGTTGCAAGTGCCATGTATATTGTTAGTTTGCTTGGTTCTGGTTCCTGTAGTGGGTTATAATTTCTGCTTTTCCAGCATGATTACTTCTATCCATAAATTTGTTAGTTTTATAAGCAGGTGGGGTTTGTGTAAAATTACTTTTTAGTTATTTTGTCATTGGCTACTTGTAAAATTAGTTTCTTAGTCTGCTTGGTTCATGATCCCATAGTGGGTTATAATTTCTGGTTTTCCAGCATGATTTCTTATCGCCATAAATTTTATAGTTTTATAAGCTGGTGGAGTTTGTCTAAAATTAGTTTGCAGTTATTTTTTTTGGGGCTAGTTATAAAATTAGTTTGTTAGTTTGCTTGGTTCTGGTTCCTGTAGTGTGTGTGTAATAATTTCTGCATTTCTAGCATGATTTCTTATAGCCATAGTTTCTTGCATGATTTCCAGAAATAACTAATTGCATATTTGCCTCTTCTATTGTCGCCTAAATTACCATTAAGGATCTGGATATAGCACTGGTTGTGAAATATGAAATGCATAGAGAAAACACATGTCACTTTTATATTGTGGTGAAGTTATATCAGTTGGAGACTTGGAGTGTTTAATCTTTTAACTATGATTAGGATATATAGGTCTATAATATGAGCATATCTGATCTATAATTACCTAATGAGTTGTGATTATTAGCTATTATTTGCAGAGCTTGACTCTGTTCTCTAGTTTACTTGTTCTCTATTATTTGCAGATCCCATCTCATGCTTTGGGTGTCAATATAGCACTACCTTACTTTTTTGGACAGGTAGGTCCGCAAGTCCCCATAAATAAATGTCCATCAAAGGACTGCTGAGGCATTGATCAGCCCATAATTCCTGTTGTCTTCTGGTTTTGCTGTAACTAACCCCCATGCTACCCGCCTCCACCACTAGGGTGGGAGTAATGTTAGCATGCTGTTTCCCTGGCTTCAATTAAAGCCGAAG
Organism: Cercis canadensis; assembly: GCA_003255065.1. Taxonomy (NCBI): domain Eukaryota; kingdom Viridiplantae; phylum Streptophyta; class Magnoliopsida; order Fabales; family Fabaceae; genus Cercis; species Cercis canadensis. Next base: position 69,748 of record QAOA01001581.1, read on the forward strand.
CTACTCTTGCTTGTCTGTCCCTTCTCCAACACAAAATCCAGCCTTCTCTTCTCTACTACACCCACGTTCCGGGGTCTTGCATAAGTGAATCTTGGTCCAGGGTCTTCTGAACTTGGTCAACAACCTCATTGGTTCATACATAGCTTGCAATTGTACTATTGGTGCTATTTTGCTATTGGAGCACCTTCACCCTTCCCCAGGTTCAGTGCTCTGGTGGAATCAACTGATAAGGCGTGCAGTTGACTATGGAAACTCTGATGATGTTTTGGGTCTTTACCTTTGAATGAAGAGACTTGGCTGGATGCCCGCACTATACCTACCCTTTTGTTCTCAAAGCCTGTGGTGAGCTTCCATAATTCCAAAGGGGTGCTCCAGTTCATGCTGCTGTGTACAGAAATGGGTTCGAGTTGAATTTTTTTTGTTTGTAATGCCACGGTTGCAATGTATGGTAGGTGTGGTGCAATAGGTGATGCACAGAAAATGTTTGATCAATTGTGTCAAAGAGGGATTGTGGGCTTAGTTTCTTGGAATCCTATAGTATCTACTTATGCACTAGCCGGTGATTTGAAGAATGCACTTGAAATGTTTGACCTAATGACTAATGTTTGACTCAATATGTCCAATAGAAAGGGATGTGGTTACTTGGACTGTGATGATTGGTGGGTATGCCCAACACGGTGATGCCAACCATGCACTACAACTTTTCTCCGAAATGTTCAAAATAGGAAACTCTATAAAACCAAATGATTTTACATTATCTTGTGCCCTTATGGCTTGTGCTCGGTTGGCAGCATTACGGTTTGGTAGGCAAATTCATGCCAATGTTCTGCACAATGGATATTGTTAGAATATTAGCTGTAAATACTATAGTTATTATAGTATATATTTAGGCTTGTAATTAGCTTATGATTATGCTCATTATTGTTGTACAATTAATATAAATAATAGCTATGAGGAGCTAGTCTCACAACCTTTCCACTATTCTTACATGGTATCAGAGCAATTTTAGTGAGAAAAACTTCTCCATTCCTGCTGTGAATTTTCCAGTGGTGTTTTTCCCCCTCCTTGTTGTGTTATTACTCCAACAGTGTTCTAATACTAGGGTTTAGTTATTGTGTCTCTATCCAGCCACCCTAGGACTCGAGCTTCACAATTTTGACCCCACAGTCAACCTCATAACTCTCCGACTGGCCTTTCCCCGGAGACTCGCCGCCGCCGCACGCGCCATTCCAGTCTCTGCGCGTGACGCCCACGTGCCGCCAGCTTCTTCCGCACATGGAGGCGCGTGTATTCTCCGATCGCAGTGAAACTTTCTAGATCTCTCCTCCGGCGTATTTTCGACCTGTTCCTACCCTTACTTTGGTATTTTCTAACCTAGACAACATCATAACAATTTTGCTCCTCTTTGTTAACGGTTAGTAATATCCAAATGGCCTTTTCAGACAAGGAAACTTCTGGTCATCATTCATTCCTTACTTTTTCTTCTACTCAGACTATCTGTGCCGAGAAATTAACTGGTTCTGGCAATTATATGACTTGGTCAGCCTCTGTGGAGTTGTGGTTTTTAGGTCAAGGCCATAAAGAACACTTAGTAAAACAAATTAAAGACATCCCTGCGAAAGATCAGCCTAAGTAGAAGTAGGCTGATGCTTATCTCTGTAATGTTCTTTGGCAGTCTATTGATTGTGCTCTTGTTGGCCAATATCATCCTTATCATACTTGCTATGAGGTTTGGCAGAAGGCCAAGAAACTCTACTCCAACGATATAAATCGTTTGTATACTGTTGTCTCTCAGATGAAAACAATTAAGAAGCAGGATCTGGATATGCAAACTTATCTGGGGCAGATCGAGACTTTTCAGCAGGAATTTAATAAGATGATGTCATTTTCAACTGATGTTGCTCAACAAAAGGCACATCATGGCAAATTCTTCATGGTCCTTGCACTTGCCGACTTGCCCTCTAAATTGGATTTGGTTCGTAATCAAATTTTGGCAAACCTTGGGTTCCTACTATGGACACGATATTTGAGCAGTTAATCCATATTTCCGTACATACAGGTATCTCTATTTCGACTACCCCAACTGATTCTACTATTCTAGCCTCTCACGAGAACTATCGAGAGGATGGTAAGAGAGGACGTGGTGATCAGCGAGCTCGAAATAGAGATCGCCCTCGGTGTACTCACTACCATAAAATTGGCCATACAGTAGATCACTGCTTTCTTCTTCATGGTCGACCTCCTAAGACTGCTAGTGTTGCACAATATGATTCCTCCTCTGGCACTACATCCATCTCTGTTGCTGATTACAATGAGTTCCTAAGACTCCAAGAGAACAAGCAATCCACCTCCATAGCCTCTATTGCTCAGACTGGTAATCCTATTGCGTGCATCTCTCAGTCATCCTCTCTTGGACCTTGGGTTCATGATTCTGGTGCTTCTGATCACATGTCTAGTAACAAGAATTTAGTTTCTCATATCACTTATTCTAATTGATTATCCACTGTTACCTTAGCCGATGACTCACAAACTAAAGTCAAAGGCATTGGACAGGCCAAACCCTTACCCTTCATATCTTTAAATTTTGTTATCTTTGTGCCTGGGTGTCTATTTAATTTGATTTCTGTCAGCAAATTAACCTAAACCCTACCATATTCTGTTACCTTTGTAGCTAATTCGGTTCATGTGCAAGAATGGAACACTGGGAGAATGATTGGAGTAGGGCATGAGTCCTGTGGGCTATACTACCTCACCCCACCACCATCTCCTGAGGCTTGTATTGCTACTAATCCACCTGAACTTTTTCATCGTCGTTTGGGACATCCTAGCTTACAGAAACTACAAAAGATGGTGTCGAGTCTCTCTAATGTCTCTTCTTTAGAATGTGAGTCTTGTCAATTAGAAAAACATGTTCGTAGTTCTTTTCTTAGTCGTGTCAATAAACAAGTTGAGTCTCCTTTTTCACTTGTTCATTCTGATGTATGGGGTCCTAGTCGTGTCAACTCAATTCTAGGTTTTCAATACTTTGTTACCTTTGTTGATGATTTTTCCCGATGTACTTGGTTATTTTTTAATGAAAAATCGTTCAGAACTATTCTCTATTTTTCAAACTTTTTGCTCAAAAATTAAAACTCAATTTGGAATCACCATTCGCACCTTTCGGAGTGATAATGCTTGAGAATATCTTTCTGCTCCATTTCAATCTATTATGACTTCTCAAGGCATTTTCCATCAATATTATTGTGCTCATACTCCTCAACAAAATGGAGTGGCTGAGCGGAAAAATAGACACCTGATTAAGACTGCCTGTACTCTCCTTATTCATAATAATGTTCCGCTGCGTTTTTGGGGAGATGCGATTATCACTGCATGTTATTTGATTAATTGCATGTCATCTTCCGTTTTACAAAATCAGGTGCCTCATTCTCTTTTATTTCCCAATCGGCCACTTTACTCTCTTCTTCTTCGTGTCTTAGGTTGCACATGTTTCCTTCATGATTTTACTCCCGATAAAGATAAGTTACATGCAAAATCTCTTAAATGTGTCTTTTTAGGTTATTCCCGTTTGCAAAAGGGTTACCGTTGTTTTTCTCTTGAACTCAAACATTATATAGTTTTCCCAGATGTCACCTTCTTTGAGACAACCTCATTCTTTCCCACTTTAGGGCATCCTGATTTTTCTACTGTTATTCAGGTTCTCCCTATTTCATGTACTCATCCTATTTCGCAAGTTGTTTTTTCTCATGACTCCAGTGGTCCTATAGAGGACTCGGCACCTCATTTACTCACCTACCATCGTCGGCCTCAACCGGAACTTGTTGAGAACCCTACCATTGTGTCACCTGTCACTAAGCCAGTTGAAAACCCTACCACCAATGATAGTCCTACTACTATCCCATTGGATTCATCTCTTGCTCCGGTTACTTCTCCAGTTCCGGTCTTTGACTTGGACCGTTCCATTGCTGACCGCAAAGGTATTCGTTCTACTCGTAACCCTTACTTCCTTTATAATTTTGTGAGCTATCACCGTTTGTCTCCACAATATTATGCTTTTGTGTTGTCTTTGTCTCTTGTTTCTATTCCTAAAAATACAGGTGAAACACTTTTTGACCCAGGCTGGCGTAAGGCATTGAGTGAAGAGATGGCTGCTTTAGATTCCAATAGCACTTGGGATTTGGTGCTTCTACCACATGGTAAATCCACAGTTGGTTGTCGTTGGATTTACACAGTCAAAGTTGGCCCTGATGGCCAAATAGATCGTTTAAAAGCCCGACTGGTTGCCAATGGATACACCCATATCTACGGACTTGATTATAGTGATACCTTCTCTCCAGTTGCCAAGATGACCTATGTTTGCCTCTTTTTATCTATGGCTGCCATTCACCACTGGCCCCTTTATCAATTGGATATTAAAAATGCATTTCTACATGGAAAATTGCAAGAGGAAGTTTATATGGAGCAACCTTCTGAATTTGTTGCTCAGGGGAGTCTAGATTGGTGTTTAGACTTCGCCGATCTCTCTATGGACTTAAACAATCTCAACGGGCTTGGTTTGGGAGATTTAGTTCAGTTGTCCTACAGTTTGGTATGACTCGGAGTGAGGCCGATCATTCATTCTTTTACTTTCACTCATCCTCTAACCGATGCATTTACTTGGTTGTCTCTATGGATGACATTGTGATTACAGGGAATGATCAAGATGGCATACAGAAACTTAAGCAACATCTATTCCAGCACTTTCAGACAAAAAGATTTGGGCAAACTCAAGTAATTTCTGGGAATAGAAATTGCTCAATCCCGAAAGGGTGTTGCCATCTCACAACGAAAATATGCCTTGGATATATTGAAAGAAACAGGCATGTCAAACTGCAAACTGTGGATACTCTAATCGATCCAAATGTCAAGCTCCTACATGATCAGGAGGAGCCCTTATCAAATCCTAATAGATACCGGAGACTTGTTGGAAAACTCAACTACCTCACAGTGACACATCCTAATATTACCTTCCCAATGAGTGTGCTTAGTCAATTTCTAAGTGTTCCGTGTGACAGTCATTGGGATGCAGTAGTTCGCATTTTAAAATACATCAAGAAGGCACCAGGAAAAGGCCTATTATATGAAAGTAGATGACATACTCAGGTGGTTGGCTATTCAAATGCTGATTGGGCAGACTATCCATATGATAGACGCTCAACCACTAGATATTGTGTATTTGTTGGGGGTAATCTAGTGTCATGGAAGAGTAAGAAACAATCAGTTCTTGCTCTATCCACGGTTGAGATAGAATACCAAGACATGGCTAAAGCAATCTGTGAACTTATATGGCTGAAACAGTTACTTCAAGAGTTAAAATTTATGAAGATTCAACAAATGAAACTAATATGCGACAACCAAGCAGCTCTCCACATTGCCTCTAATCTAGTCTTCCATGAAAGGACCAAACATATAGAGATTGACTGTCACTTTATTAGACAGAAAATACTTTCAGGGGATATTGCTACTAGTTTTGTTAGATCAAACAACCAGCTAGCAGATATATTTACTAAGTCTCTCGGAGGCCCTCAAGTTAACTACATTTGTAACAAGCTTGGAACATATAATATGTATGCTCCAGCTTGAGGGAAAGTGTTAGAATACTAGCTGTAAATACTATAGTTATTATAACATATATTTAGGCTTGTAATTAGCTTATAATTAGGCTCATTATTGCTGTACAGTTAATATAAATAATAGCTGTGAGGAGCTAGTCTCACAACCTTTCCACTATTCTCACAGATACAATTCCACGATGCTATTCGTGGCCAATTGCCTTATTGACATGTATTCCAAATCTGGAGATGTAGATGCTGCTCGAATTGTTTTTGACAACTTGCAGGAGCAGAGTGCCGTATCTTGGACATCTTAAATGAAAGGTTATGGCATGCATAGACATGGTGAAGATGCTCTTTGGGTTTTTGATGAGATGAGGAAAGCAGGTCTAGTGCCTATGGCATAACCTTCCTTCTTGTGCTTTATGCATGTAGTCATTCGGGAATGATAGATCATGTATTCCAATTTTGGGGTTGCTCCTAGAGTAGAGCATTACTCTTGCACGGTTGATCTTTTGGGTCATGTTGGTCGCTTAGGTGAAGCTCTGAAACTCATTAATAACATGCCCATGGAACCAACCCCAATAGTGTGGGTGGCCCTGCTTAGTTCTTGCCGGATGCATTCAAATGTGGAACTTGGAGAATTTGCTGCAAATCGATTATCAGAATTGGAATCAGAGAATGATGGGACATATACTTTGCTTTCAAACATATATGCTCATGCTAGGTGTTGGAAAGATGTAGCCAGGATCAGATATTTGATGAAGCATACCGGGATCAGGAAAAGGCCTGGTTGCAGCTGGGTCCAAGGAAGGGAAGGCACTGTAACCTTCTTTGTGGGAGACAAGTCTCATTTTACAATCTCAACAGATATATGAAATTCTTGCAGCCTTAATTCAACGCATCAAAGCAATTGGGTATGTTCCTCAAACAAGTTATGCTCTTCATGATGTGGATGATGAAGAGAAAGGTGATCTGCTTTTTGAACATAGTGAGAAGTTAGCTCTTGCTTATGGCATCCTAACATCTCCTTTAGGGGCACCTATCCGAATCACCAAGAATTTACGTAGCTATGGTGATTGTCACACTGCCTTTACCTACTTATCCATGATTATTGAACATGGGATCAAACTGAGAGACTCAAGTCACTTTCATCATTTCAAAAAAGGACCATGCTCATGTAAAGGCTACTGGTGATAGTGGAGTCAAGTAAGTCTATCTTAAGTAAAACATTTTTGCAATGAGAGAGGTAATTAATTTGTTGTTCACTTGTTACGAAGCTCATTCATCTTTGTAATTGGAACATCTATATAATTTTAAAAGAAGAACCCCTATGCACCACATGCTGCCATGTGGCAATCCAACCATTATAAGAATGCACCATATGCTGCCATGTGGCTATGTAGCCATTATTGTGTGCCATTAATATTCACATTTATTCCTCCTAAAATAATATCCGAAAATTACATAAAAAAAATTAAAAATATAATAATTTCATTTGCACTCCATAATTTTAGCTAAACAATAAATGTTGATTTGTCAATATGATATTTCAAAATTTAGGGTTTTGAGGTTGTGCCTCCATAAACCTCTATATATACTCCCCTGCATATGAGACTCACCTCCATTGGATTACGAATATTCCAACTGTTTTCCTCCATCTGAATAATCTCCCAGGTTTGTGCTTTTAAATCATTTAGTAGGTTATGAATTCATTTTGCTTTGTATCCCTTATTTCAGTGACCATCTTTTGGATCTCTTCTGCACTCAAGGTTTCTCCTTTGTTTCGGTAAGAGTAAGTCTTCCTTTTCATATGCTGTGCTGTTTATGTTTTGTTTTCTCTATTACACTTCATATCTTCCATCTTCAGGATTGTGTTCTTATTACTTTTTAATCACTAATCTATTTACTGTTGTTTACTTCTTTTCATGGTATTTCATCTATAATTCCTTTTTCTAGGGGCGCTGAGGCTGCAAGTAAATGATAGAATGAATTGACTTATACTCGTGTAATGCATGGTTTTCTTTTCAAATTTGTATTGTTAAATTTTAAAACTGTAATAAGCATCCTATTTTATAGGAATATGAATGTGAGTGGCAGTGCTATGATGAATTTAATCCTTCTTTTTGAATAGTTCTAAAAATTGGATTATGAAATTTTTCTCCTTCTTTTTCAAAAGTTCCAAACATCAGATATTGGGTTTCCACTACGACAGAAAAAATATAAATCAAAAGCGGGACATTGTAATACATCTTAAATTAAAAAACTTATCATAAATCAATGATATAATATAGTTACAGATGGCTTCTCATAAATCAAAGATAATACTCTTAGCTGGCATTGTTTTGCACAATTATTAGAACGAAAAAATAAACCAAGAAAGGTTTCAAGGCACAGATACTAGGAGATATACCCATTGACCAATAAAAGACATGTGGCGACACGTGTAAGAGTTTGTAAGTAAGAATCAACAAGTATATATGTCTCCAAAATATTTCAAGACTGGAAATATCTATTTTATAGATTTGACTAATATTAGTAATTATAAAATGGAATTTAAAATTGCTGTTGTAATGCATTACTTGATTGGCAAGAACCAGAATTGATGTGATAAAATATTTGACGGAGGGGTGTAATTGAAGGAATCATCAAGAATCAATTAGTAATTAGGCCCTTCTGTCAAAGGATCATCCATCATCACCGTCATTCCGAAAGCAGTGGACGACGTGTTAGTCATCGATGACTCACCCACTATGGTGGCCGTTGGGTTTGATCCGGTGAGAATGTCATGGAGGTAGAAGTGCAAGTGAGAACCACTACAACAAATTTCCTGGATTCCAACGGAATTTTTCCGTTGGAATTTTACAAAATACCGTTGGCTTGTCTTTTGTGATGTGGTCCTGATATGTTTAATTTTTTATTAGAGTAAAATATAATTTTGGTCCTTAAAAAATTATTATGCTATCACTTTAATCCCAAATTTTTTTCTGGTGCCACTTTAGTCCTTTAATTTATATTATGTCAGCCAATTTAGTCATTCATCTAGGTCAGTTAGTAAGGTTGGATGGAAAAGTCAACGTGACACGTTAAGTGCTAATGTGGTCATTATGTGGTGACATGGCACATTAAAAAAATATAAAAAAAAAAAGACATTCTCTCTCATTTCTCTTTTTCTTCCCCATCGTCCAGACTCTTCCTTTCTCTCATTTCTCTTCAACTCCCTTTCTCATTAATGGAACACATAAACATTGTACTCTACAACAACATTCTTGGAAAGCTGAGGCGTAAATGCCCTGTGCTCTTCCCACTAGTTTGGAACTCTGCTCTGGCCCTTCTGTCAAAGGATCATCCATCATCACCGTCATTCCGAAAGCAGTGGACGACGTGTTAGTCATCGATGACTCACCCACTATGGTGGCCGTTGGGTTTGATCCGGTGAGAATGTCATGGAGGTAGAAGTGCAAGTGAGAACCACTACAACAAATTTCCTGGATTCCAACGGAATTTTTCCGTTGGAATTTTACAAAATACCGTTGGAATTTTGTACTCCAACGGAAATTCCAACGGAATACGTGTCGTTGGAAAATGCCCCGTTGGAATTGCGTAATTCCAACGGAAAAAAATTCCAACGGAAATTCTAACGGAACTTTACCGTTGGAATTATGCGAAAAATTCCAACGGTAATTCCAAGGGAAAGAAACCGTTAGAAACTATTAAATAATTCCAACGGTATAATTCCGTTGGAATTTTTTCCAACGGAAATATACCGTTGGAATTACCGATGGAATTATTTAATTAATTTTTATTAAATTTGTTGCAGAAAAGAATTCCAAGGGTAANTTTCGAAAAAATTCCAACGGTACAATTCCGTTGGAATTGATAATAATTTTTTAAATATTCGAATTTTTTTTTAATTATTTAAAACTATCAAAAAAACTCCAACGGTATTTTACCGTTGGAATTTCCGTTGGAATTTAATTTTTAATTAATATTTTGTTTTCATTATTCCCATGGAAATTCCAACGGAAAATTCCGTTGGAATTTCCAAATCACCATTCCATGAACGTTTTATTTTTCTGTGAGACCAATTTCAGCAAAATAGCAAAGACATGTGTAAAATTATGCAACTAAAGCTTAAATATCTCAGAAATATGCAAGATTCAACTGTCTAAAAGTCTAAAAGTATGCCAGATTCAACTGAAGTAAGGAAATATAAATCAAGAGTATAAAATACAATCAACTCCTAAAAATTTCAGATAATCATCTCACAAATGAAAATCATCCTCATCATCTTCATTGATAGCTGGAGGTCGTAAGGACGTAGTAGGAGTAGCCTCTGAGTTGTTATGTCCTGATTGCAATTGCTGAATGTATCCCTTAAGACTGGCCAACTCACTCTCAAGTTGAGAGAATCGATCTGCACGCTCTGCCTCAAGTTGTGCAAACCGGTCACCTCGAGTACGTTCTTCTACCAATTGGGTCTCAAGAACTGCAATACGCTGTATAAGCTCATCATTGTTGGTCGCAGTGGCTGTAGACTGAGACTCAGACCTGTTGGACCCGGACCCGGATGAAGAGTAAAATGCTATTTCGGATCCAAATCCATAAGCGCGGCCCCTCTTATTTTTCCCCCCAGTCGCTTGGAAAAAAAGGGCAGAGTTATCAACAGATTCTCCTGTGGCTGCAACATCTTCCTTTAATTTCTCATAGGAACTCTGCATGTGATTTCAAAAAGAACACAAAACAGAAGTAAGAAAGTGAAAATACTTAAATGATGCTAGAAGCTCAATTTTGATGTTATAATTCGAGATACTCACATAAGTCCTTGCTGCCCTAGGTGTTGACCACTGGTCCGTCTCATCATTATGGTTCAACCTACAAAAAAGCTCTGGGATGGTAGCCTCTCTACCTAGTTCCCGTGTCTGAAACATATAATAAATTTGTGTTAGTTATCAATGATAAATTAAAACATACATATAAAAACTTTATTACCAATAAATAAAACTTACATACCGTCTTTTATGCTCTGATAGAGAAATGGAGCCACCCTTGTTCAGACATCATGGATTTAGACATTTTATTTCGAATATGGCAATAATCAGTTTAAGGCATAATTGAGGTCATAAAGTATGATAGCAATTTATAAAAAAAAGTATAGAAAACGGAGTGATATCATAAATTAATTATTTAGTGAAAAATAAAAACTCCTTTAGACGTTTGCAATTATGTTCTAGTTGACTTTTGGTTACTTCATCTAATTATCACTTTACTCATTAGTTTCACTGAATATTTGGACTAAATTCACGCATTGATGAACTCAAAAATCATATGCACAAATTCAAAATGCTTGGGCGCTAATTCATTCCACATCCGCACGGAAAGCATCAGCCCACGTGTGGATGTGTGATGTGCTGAACCCCTTAGCCAAGGTAGATGAAATGGGACATGACTCACAATTATATCCCCTTTTTTCATAAAGTACATTTGGTTTGTTTTTAATTTCAAGGGCTATCCTCTTTGACTGGACCTTGACAGAGTTTCTCTTTTGGGACTCTAGAATTAGGGAATATGCAACAAATTTTAGGCTAGATGTCCTAGTTATACCCAATTTTGTCCTAATTAATTTATAAAGAATAAATATAAAAAATAAAATGTTTGAAATACTTACAATAATAATAATTTAAAGAATACAAAAATACAAAAAATTATTATTATTAAAAATGAATAATATAAATAAAAACAAAAAACAAAGAAGATATAATGGCTCTTGGAGGCAACACGCAAGGTAGCAACCCAAGTTCTGTGAAATGTTGTTCCCAATCCGGTCACTCCTCCTAGCCATGCCCCTGCCAGCTTGAAAGCAGGAAATCATCAATTCACATCAGTGCAACTTGCACCATTCTTCAGTTATAAAAAGAAACACAAGCAATGAACCAGAGGAGGCCGACTACACAGACCAGAGGAGCTAAAATCCTCAAAGCAGAAAACGGACACAACTGGCAAGAGTCTCATCCACAGGTAACTACCAATATTTACTTTTCCATTCTTCCATTTTTTAGTACTCACACCCACACACAAAGTATATATATATATATATATATATATATATATTTGAACCAAACCAAGACACCACCGTGGAGAGCAAAACAAGTCAATTCCCTTTGCCAAAATCAAGTTTGAAGTAGAGTGATTCCACCCCATTCCCAAGTCCCCATTTTTCTAGAGAGAGAAAAATAGAATTTTATAGAGAGAGAGGTAGAAATTGTGAGAGAAAGAGTTGAAATAGAGAAGAAATCCTTACCTTAGCCACCATTGGTTGAGAAGTAGAGACAAAATCCATGCTTTCTCCCCTTGGATTTAAGAGAAAATCCATGCTTGTTGCATTTTCCCCTTGCTGTGTTTTTTTCCCCTTTCTTCCTTCTCCTTGCCGTAGCTCTCATTCTGAAGTTCTCTGATTTCCTTTTTAATGCTATTTGCAAATTTCTTTTTGTTTATTGGCTTATATTGACTTGTTGGAGCATGGGCACTTTCTTTTGTTTAACTTGATGGCCTGGACGATGGCTTAGGTTTACTTACCCAATTGGTCTCATGTCCTTTTTAGTTATTTTGTTATTTCATGATTACATATTAGAATAAAGCCCTTTTTGATAAATTGGTTCTCTTGTATTTGGTTTGGACTTTTTTTTGTTTAAGGCTCATTTAATATTTATCCCATTGAATTCGTGGGCCTAGCAAAGCTCTTGGCTTTTTTTTTTTTGCTTCTTTGTTCTTTGCTGCCATATTAATTTAGGTGGGACCTTTTGGTAGCTTTTTGTTATATTTTGGATGAAAGACCCACTAATAAGGTATAAATTAGTTTAGTGATTAAGTTTTAAATATTATTATTTTATACTTTTTATTATTTTTTTATTTACCCAATGTGTTATGTTGTCATGATTATTTTCATTGTGATTGGAATAAAATCAAAGTCCAATGACGGATTAAATTGTGAAAGAATTTGTGTCGATAATCTTTCTTAATTTTTTTGAGGGGAGAGATAATTTCTTGATTGTGCTAGAGGTATTGAAATGACCAATGAAATTTTCAATATTGTTTTGATTCTTTTAATTACTGTATTTCTAACATTTTTTACATTGCATTTTATTTTATCATTATTTCTGTTAATGCTGGAATAAGATTGCCGACGAGGGAATAATTAAATTTAGCCATAATGATGGCGACACTTTGACATTCCGGAGGTGAGGAGTGTCACTTTAGTCTTTCCAGATATACTGGTAGACTAAAAAGACCTTCAATAAAAAAAAAATCTTTTTTTTTTTCATAAATCTCAAACTCATCTCTTGAACACATAATAAATTGTATTTCGTATATTTAGCTATCATTTACTTAGTAACATTGCTAGAAATTGCCTATGACAGAATAAATTAGGAGAGGATTGTAGTGACAATCACAGACTCTACCCAATAGTCTTGAGGCGTCTTTCTAAGTTTTACTAGAGGTACTGGTAGGACTTAATAACACATTAATCTATTTCAATGACCAATTTCATTCAACAATTTTTTTAGATGACATAAAATTAAATTGGTAACCGTTCGCTAAAACGGGCGTCGTAGGGTGCTAACACCTTCCCTACATGTAATCAACTCTCTTACCCGAACTTTGATAACGTAGACCAAAATTTTTTTTTATAGGCATCCAATCATGCCTTAAATTGATTGGTGGCGACTCCATTAATTTTCTCCAATCATTTTTTTGTAATTAAAAAACTTTATAAATTTACAATTTTACACTTATTATTTTTTTTGCCGCTTCACGTCGTCGCGCTCCCGAAAAGGACGTTGCGACACTAGTCATATTCAGACTAAGCATAAACTTAACTTTTGAGTCTCACATATTTAAATGGCTACTGTTTTTCCTTCTTGCTAGATTATTGCTTTCATGTCCCCTACCCCATCATGAGTATCAGTTTCTAAAAGTAATTTAACATAGGATTATCCAAGATATATCCCATACCTCACCATGGTGTATTTCTTAAGAAACGCCAAGAAATTTTTGGAGAGATATTTTATGAATGGCGGTTGTCAGACTATGAAGGTGGATCTGGTATGTACTTGATCGGTTCATAACTATTTTGCTGTCTGAAACATGATTTACAGTATCTTAATGACTGTTGATTTTCATAATCTGTCTGGTATGAGTATTATGTGTATGATAAAAGAGGTTTTGGACAAATGGTCAAATGTTTGCAGAACGAGTAGTATTTCAAATTTAGGGGACTTATTGTAAAGCTACATAGTTGGAACAAGATTCTTATCCCTCACCAAGAATTTCTGAGCAAGGTCCCATTCCCCCTTGTAGCTTAGGAAGTATATTCCTATATGGCTAGAGATTCAGTTTCTTGCCTAAGGCCATTTCTTTTTGCAAGCCACACATTCGCACTAAAAATCAGTAGGTTGTTCACTTTGCAACTAAAAGCAGAAACAGGATGAAGTGTTTGTATTTATATTTCCCCCTGTTGCACCTATTGTAGGATATTGGTTGACTACAAAGCCAAGAACCTACATTGACAATGGCTACAGAACTAATGCTTCACATGAATGGTGGTGTGGGAGAAACTAGTTATGCAAACGACTCCTCAATTCAAGTACTCTCTCTCTCTTAAGAAATTAAGTTTCCATGATAGTCAACAAATTTAGGATTTAAGCTAATGACGACTACAATGCTCAAAGAAACTTTTTTAAATTAATGAGTAAACTGCATTTTTCGTCATTTAATTATTTTTTAAATGTCACTTTAGTCTCTTATTTATTTTTGGTATCATTTTAGTCTTTGAATAGTCACTTCGTCCGCTAAATTAGTCCTTTAAGTAGTCAATTTCGGTGCTTACAGAGGACAAATTTGACAGACAGAATGATTATTCAATGACTAAAGTTACACAAAAAATAAATCAAAAACAAAAATGACATTTGAGAAATCATTTAAGAATGAAAAAAGTATTTTACTCTTAATTAATTTTTCATATTTAGGTAATTAATCTGGAATTCCATTTCATACAGAGAAAGGTAGTATCAAAAGTGAAGCCTATACTTGAATAGAGTATCATAAAAGCATACTGCAACCTTCTTCCAAACTGCTTGAAAGTTGCAGATTTGGGCTGCTCTTTAGGATCTAATACACTTTTGATATCATCTGAGATTATGGATGCTATTGAGGCAGAAAGCTGTAGCTTGAATGGACAGCCACCCGAGTTCCAATTTTTCCTCAGTGATCTTCCAGGAAATGATTTCAACACCATCTTCAAGTCACTTCCTGATTTCTACAAAAAACTAGAAAACTTCAAGGGAGAGAAACTTGTGCCTTGTTTTATTGTTGGAGTGCCTGGAACTTTCTATAGAAGACTGTTTCCAAGCAATTCCATATACTTCTTTCATTCCTCTTTTGCTCAACACTGGCTCTCTAAGGTTAAATAAACTGAACTCTCTCTTTTGTTTCAAATAATGATGGTAATCATGGTATGCTATGCAAAAAATAGCTAAATTCATACATAACAGATATGATTTAAAAGATTCCAAATTTTTTCAAGTCTTCAATTAACAGGTGCCAAAGAGTTTGACAATTGGCGTTGCATCGCTGAACAAAGGGAACATCTATGTAACAGATACAAGCCCTCCATCAGTGATGAAAGCATACCTTGACCAGTTTCAAGAAGATTTCAAGCTATTCTTGTGATTGCATTCAGAGGAATTAGTACAAGGTAGTGGTATGGTTTTGACAATTGTTGGCAGACTTGAGACTGATGAACTAATAAGTCCTTTTGGTTTAATTGGAATGGCACTTAATGACATGGTCTTAGAGGTACAACTTTATGAAAGTTTAATAACTACCGATACTGTTTTCTTTTTGGCTCAGTTTGTTTTCATATAAATAGTTTCCAAAACAATATTTCTGGTCCAAGAACTAAAAATTCCTAGGCCAAAATATTTTCTATGGAAACCATTTCTATCGAAACAAACGGAACCTTCAAGATTCTTATTTCTTTTTGAACGATAACACTAAAGTAATATGTTATATATTGCAGGATATCATAGACAAGGCAATAGTTGACTCTTATAATGTTCCATACTATAATCCCACTGCAGAGGAAGTTAGGCAGATGATTGAGGTAGAAGGATCTTTTACCCTTCAAAGAATAGAGATTCTCAAAATAGGTTGGGATACAGGCATAAATGAAAGTGATGATAACATTGTTTTTTATAAGAACAAGAAAGCCAAGTCTATAGTCAATTACATGAGAGCTGTTTCAGAACCTGTTCTGGCAAAGCAGTTTGGTGATGCAATCATGAATGAATTATTCCTGAGGTTTACAAATAAGGTTATGCAGCTATTGGAAGTAAAAAGATTGGAGCACACTAATCTGGTCTTGTCCATGACAAAGAATGTTTGAAAGCATTACTCTATAAGGAGATCCATTTGAGATAAGTTAGTCACATGTTCTCGCTTTGGTAATTGGTAAGCCTGCTGTACTTCCTTTAAGAAATATCTGTAAAAAATAACTAACAATGAAGTTTTTCTTTTAGAGATTACCGCTGTTTCCAAAACTAAGTACATAAATCAATAAATATCTTTTAGGGACTCTTATAATATAAATTCTATGAGAAAATAATTTTGATTTATATTGTTCCTCTTACTTTTCTTTTTCTTTTTTATTTTAGTACTTTGGTTATAACTCTAGATTCGAACACGGAACTCATAACTCCTAAGGACAACCTTAGTACCACTCAGCCGGTTCCTCTCACTTTTCTTTACATGGAAAGATGTTATGTGTTTGATTTCACCCTAAAGTTTAAATGATTAAAATGCTTTGTCAATTATTAGAGACTACTTGAATGATCAGAAGTTAAGGTTGTATTGAATAATAGGTCAATAGAGCTACATTAATCCTGAATTAAAAGAGGACAGAATGGTCAAGGGAGCTACCACTCCTCAACCCTAATTGCAGTTCTATCAGTGTGGTTACCAGCAAACACAAAATGCCTTTTCTACATTAATTAGCTTAAATGATAAAATAAGCATCATAGGAAGCTAGGGTTTTATCAACAAAGTGTTGGCTCAGTGAAAGCAAGCTAAACCCCAAAACATTCTAGGCCAAAATCCTGAGTTCGAATCCTTGGAGTCGTACTTGTTGGAAGGGATTTACCAGTTACTGCTCCTGTCTTGAACAAGGATTAGTCCCAAATCTAAAGGGTATGAGGATACCCTGGATGTAAACCAAAAGGAACCTAGGGTTTTGAACTTTTCACGTATTTTGGTTTAAAATTGGCAAGGGCTTTTACATGTATATAAAAAAAAAAAAAAAAAATCCAGTACGTAGCGAGAAACTAATATGCCGATAAAACATAAAACTAATTTTGAAGATCAATCTATGCTTGCTTCACTTTTTCCTTGGTCTCTGTAGCTCGCTTTGGTTGATTTTCAGGAATTATTTTCTTCATAATGATCCTCCAAGGCCAAATTCTTTAAAACATCATCCAAACAAGAATAATATAACTCGACCATCCTCATTGTGTGGTCATGTTCCTCCCTAGCAACTTTGAGTTTATGCTGAGTGATTCTCAGCTCTAAATCAGGTCTTCTTGAACAGCTACCAACTGAAGACGCTGCCGTCTCCATTTTTAAGTACAAAGTTGTTTAAAATTTTTGATGAATTAAAATGAGTTATCTTAAATACAAATACTTTAGGTACACAAAATGTATGAATTACAGGATGAGCAATATCTGATTAGACAAAATAAGTTTAAATGGGATAATTATATTCAAATTAAGTTTTATTAATTCTACAATTACTAAAATGTATGCTCTTCAAGGTCAGGGAAGTTCTCAAAACTCGAAATCAAATCCTGGCAGTTGTAGTGTTATTGTGGTGGTCTTATTAGCAATTTAAATGTCTACTATTTCCTATAAGAGAGTTCACTAAAAGAATATATAAATATACAATGTAATGTAAATATCATATATTTGACAAAAAATTATTAAAATATAAAATGTCTAAATTTAACATTACATAGTTCATATTAAAAAGTGAAATCATCTAATGTGTCCACATTTAATAACATTACACAATTATCTAATTTGAAAAAAAAAAAATTAAGTGAGATTAATTCAATTCAAATCAAATTTTATTAAATTTCTAATTTGTCAAAGTAGTTTTCCAAAAAAATGTCTACATATTAACATTACTTGATTTAAATTAAACTTGTTACACCTTACATGATTCATCCTGCTAGATAAACTCTACCTATTGCCTACTTAGTCAACGTTTGGAACAAGATGGAATACAATTCTTTCTGCAGGAAGATAGAGTATTCTTTAAATATCTAACTATACAAGTTTCCTAAACATCTTTGTTACCAAATATCTGCGTTTTCTTTTCATTATATTTTGGGCTGTCAAAATAAGAGAAAAAATCTAACTGAGTCAAGAAATGTATATTGAAGAAAGTTAATAGTCACAATTTAAGAACAAAGCATGAAGTTATCTTCAGATCACCACCCCTATCATGATAATTTACAATGACATCTTTCTTTGTAAGCCGTCTTCAAATCCTCACAAAGAGACAAAGACAAACACATTAGAATGATGAATGTAATTGAATCATATTTGGAAAACTGGTTAAAAAAAAAAAAAGGAATGGCTAAAATAACTTTTGTCCCATCTTTCTTATATTTCTTTTTATTTGTAGATAAATAGCAATTGTATTTGTAATCGAGGCAATTCGAACTCAAACCGGAATGATACAATACAAAACAAAGAACTAGTTTATTGATAATGGATTGCCTTACAATTGTAACCTAGCATGCTTAAATAATCAAAAGACTACAAGACTCTTACTAAACCACACTACTACCCAATACAATAATCACACTAGTTGAAAGATAACTAAGGAAACTACATCAACAATTTATTCTACCAAGACTACTAATGCTGCTAAGACTCAACCACACAAAACTCTTTTGGCTCATGTATCATTCCTCCCCTTTCAAGGGGTTCCTTGTCCGCAAGGAACATGTGCTCTAACATCCAACCCACTACTATAATGTTGGATAGTTTGTAATGATGGTTGTAAAACCAAGTCTCACATTAGTTGAATTAAAGAATGTATAAGACTTTATAAAGGCAAAACAAAGTTATGAAGTAACTTTAGATAATGGGTCACACAAGCTCATAAGACTAGCCCAATAGCCTAGCAAATAAAAAATACTTAATGATCTTTGATTGATACTTGGGCACTTGAGCCTTGATTTGACAAATATTTTAGAGTCCAATTTTAATAACTGAACCAGTTCGGGTCTGTTTGACCCTGTTCGGATGACAGTTAATTAAATTAAAAGATTTATTAAATAAACAGTTGTATTTGTTTGGTTTATGAATAATTTCAAACAAACAAATGTGTCTATTTCAAATAGACAATTATGTTTGTTGATTACTGACCAGTCATATTTGTTCATTAGTGCCTTTTCAAGTCTATAAAAGGGAACTCCCCAATAAATTAATATTCACTTTTTCATTGAGAGTTCCTTAGGGCTTTGTTGTATCATGGGGTAACTTGCTTTTGATAGAGAAGCAATATTACACTCAAGACGGTGTAATTATTCACGCCTCAAAGCCATCCATTTATAGTCTCCATTATCATTTTTTTTTTCAACATATAATCCCAAGGTTCTTGCTCCCCTATAGTAATCTTTAGTAATTGAGACTTTTTTGCACTTGTGTCCTAGAGTAAAACGTTCATCACAATTGAAGCGTAACCTTTTTTTCTCTCATTTTTTGCATCTCATCCCATGCATGTCAAACTCCTAGGAATCACTTGAGGTTCCTTGTTGATGGGTAGCATTTCTACATCATCACAATTGAAGCACAACCTTTTTTCTCTCCTTTCATGCATCTCATCCCATGTCAACCTGTTTGGAATCACTTGAGGTTCATTGTTGACAGGTAGCATTTCTACATCTTGGATTGCACACGACAATTGATCATTTTTCATTCTTGTGCAATCAATAGCATCCCTTTTAGTCTTAGGTTTTGACATCCTTACATCTCCCGCTAATTCATCCTTCAACCCTCCCACAAAGGCTCCAATCAACGCCTTTTGAGGCCAAGCTTGCACCTAGTTGGCCAAGCTCTCAAATTCATGCAATTAATCACGCAATAACCCTGATTGCTCGATCTTTGAGAAAGGTTCATCAAAGCCCTCGAACTTCGTGGGCCTAAATTGTGTCAGCAGCTCTTGCTCAAATATTTCCCATGTCGCCATTGTCCCTTCAGCCATATATGTCCATTGTAACCATTGCAACCATTGGTTTGCGTCTCCTTCCATTGTAACCTTCTATTATGGTTGCTTCGTGAGTTTTGTCAACACCTCCATTACTTCATCGAACCTTGCATCTATGGCCCCGAAATATAGTTCACCATTGTCTCTAGCCCTTGGACCTTCCCCAACAACCCTACAACCCTACAACATCACTCTCTAACCTCTTGATTCTCTCCTTTTGGGTTGCCATTTGGCTCTAATACCAAATGATACAATATGGAACAAAGAACTAGTTTATTGATAATTGATTACCTTACAATCATAACCTAGCATGCTTAAATAACCAAAAGGCTACAAGACTCCTACTAAACCACTACTACCCAAAGCGATAATCACACTAGTTGAAAGATAACTAAGGAAACTACATCAACAGATAATGCTACTAAGACTCCTAATTATACATAACTCTTTTGGCTCACGTGTCACAAGAGAAAAAGGGTGAAGAAACCAACATTATGATGGAGAGCACATTCTAATGAGCTAGAGCTCTTCCTCTATATCTTTCCTATAACTAATAAAATCCAACTGGAAAATTTTACAAAATGATACAATATGGAACAAAGAACTAGTTTATTGATAATTGATTGCCTTACAATTGTAACCTAGCATGCTTAAATAACCAAAAGACTACAAGACTCCTACTAAACCACTACTACCCAAAGCGATAATCACACTAGTTGAAAGATAACTAAGGAAACTACATCAACAGATAATGCTGCTAAGACTCCTAATTATACATAACTCTTTTGGCTCACATGTCACAAGAGAAAAAAGGTGAAGAAACCAGCATTATGATGGAGAGCACATTCTAATGAGCTAGAGCTCTTCGTCTATATCTTTCCTATAACTAATAAAATCCAACTGGAAAATTTTACATCAAATATTGGTACTTAATTAAATTGACTTGGTAGTTGGTCCATATGTGGTTCTAATCTCTCTTGAATATACAAATAAGGATATTGTCTCACTTGATTGCTGAATAGTACACTCCAAGCTCAAACGCAAGCAACTGAAATAGAACGCAAAAGGTTAATAGCCTATATATGTAGGAATTTGCAATGTACATTGAACTTCACTTCTAACAGGAAGTGAAAGCATCCTCAATCGTATCAAATTCCCTTTTCATATAACCTCAACTTATAGCTAGTGAAGTGAAATAAAACACCAAGGTGCGTTTGGTTATGGGGTAGAAGGGGTAAAATTTCATGAGATGCATTTTAGATTCTCCTTAGATTCTAGAATTTGAAAGAAAATATATATATATCATACAGTACTAAAGGCACCTACTTTCCAAGTAGTTGTATGTCATTTCAGATAAAATGATTAAAATACCCATTGTTGCTATGTAATTTTTGTTTATATATATGGTTATTTCGTTTGTTTGAATAGGATAACCATATAGCACCAAGTAATATTTTTATCATCTTACACAAATGACAAACAGACACTTGAAAAGTACACTTTTTTTGTCTTTTCTTTTTCTCGAAATAAACTCTCAAATTTATCCCATGAAATATTATTCTTCCTACACTTTATGATATTTTGTTCTAAGTTTTAGAACCTAGAATAACTCTCTCTAAATTTTACTCATTTTAAGTATGTTTGGTTGCTAAACTTCAAAAAAATTAAAAGGCTTTATTACAATTTTGGTCTCTTTATTTTGAAGAAATGAACATTTTGTTGTTTCCATTTTAAAATTGAATGATTTGGTCTTCCCATTTACAAAATAGTTGCAAATTTGGTCCCTTCATCAAACTTCCATCCACAACCTAATGATTTTTTTTTTTTCATATTTCCACAATTTGTAATGTTTGAATTCTGTTAAGTTTCTTTTCAGCTTGATAAATGTATAGCTTATTTAAGCGCACATATAAAAATGGCTTATATGAAAAGTTCTTATGCAACAAGTTCCTTCTAAGTTAAGCTATATTATGCTTGGATACCCTATTTGAGAAACAATTTTAAAATCAATAAGATCTTTTTAAAAATATTCAGATAAATAACTATATAAGTGTTATTGACCAGTTTTCTTTTTGTGGGTTTATTTTCCTTTTAAGTGTACTTGACTTGTTCATTATCAAACTAATGAATGGATCAATTCCTTTAATAATGTAGTTTAGTAAAATAATTCTATGAATACGGTTCTTTTGCAAATATTTCCTTCAATAGGGCAGTTTTTTTTAATATTATTTCTGTTTGGTCAAAATGGAGAAAGAGGAGAATAATTACGGAAGTTGAGTGCCGCCATTTCATATGTCGCATCTTAACTTGAGATGCAACATATGAAATGGCCCAACTCAATAGTGCGTCTCAGGATTCCTCTGCCAATGTTGGGATTCCTTTGTCAATGTCAAAGATTCTGCAGCCATTATTGAATTACGCAATATGAAAAGGAGTGACGCCATTTGAAATGGCCAAGCCAATTATATTCACTGCTAAAGTACTTCTTTAGATAGACTTGCATTAGTACTGATGTAAAACCCTTTGATTTGCAATATTTTTGCAACATGTTAATAATCATTCTAAACATAACACTTATTCATTAAATATCATATGAAATGTTTTATTAAAAAGCTAAATTACATATTGCAATCACATGAAAGTAACTAAAATGGTGAACTAGAAATAAATTCATGGATGATTTGCCCTTTTGTTGGGACACTCCACCTATTGTGGCCTTCCATGTGACAAAGGCTGCATCTACTAGTGGCGCCTCGAGAATCATGGCAGTTCATCTCATTTCGTATGAGAGTAGAACGAGGATGACCTTTTTTCCTCAACATTGCAAGGTTGGGCACGACCTTCAATCCGTCATTTGGAGGCCAATATTCTTCTCTTCTAATTGGGTTAAACGTTCCCTAATGAGAATCTACCACCGATTAGATGGAGTAGACGAGATCAACATATGTCTACTCATTTAAGAAAATAGCTGCACATGCAGCCATTGCATAGGAGCATGTTATGTGGAGGACTTGAAACTCTCCGCAAGCACATTTCCTCTCAAAAATATTTAAAGAAAATTTGTGTCCACCCCTTCTTGTGAATGGGTTATACATTTCTTCAATTTCAAAATATCCTCTATCTATATCAAAGGCAATTGGCTTGTGTGTGGATATTTTTTTTGCATTAATTTGTATTTTTTTAATGACATCATCGGTCCAACGTTGCCCACTGCTTATATATGTGCCTAAGCCCTTTCTCTTCTAGTCATAAATATTTCATTCATCCTATAATAGGTTGCCTGAACAAGGGATATAATGGGCAAGTTGCAAACTCCTTTCAAAGTTCTATTCATTGACTCAACTAAATTTGTTGTCATTTACCTATAATGTTTCTCCTCAGTGTCCCCATGTAACGTTCACTTTGTTAGATCAAGATCTTGAAGATATCTCCACGCTCGATCCTCCTAGCATTCGATTCATATCTCCTGCATATATTCATCATATTTGAGTTTCTCAAATTGAGACGCTATAATGATTCACACAAGAAGATGACTCACGTTAATTGAAAATTGACTAATTCATAACATTGCAACTTATGAAAACAAGTGATGCTCTCACTAGCTTTGTATATTTTCTACTTCAATAATTTGTTCTTGAAAGTGTTGTTCTAATTGCTGACAACATGGAGCAAGCAAAAGAAATTATCAACCCATGGTGGACGTCATCTTAATTGTTCATCTTTGATGGAGGACAATATACTAACATGGCTATCTGAGACCAATGCCAGATTCTGGATGTCTCGTGCAACGTGCTTTTGGAGTAACCTTAGGAATCATGTCCATGTAGATTTGACTTATCCTTCAACGATAGCATATACAAGTGGCAACAGTTGACGATTACCATCTTGCGTCATGACGATCAACAATATGTCATGATACTTCCCATATAAAAATGTCTCATCGATTTGAATAATTGACTTGCAAAAAAGTTGAGCTTGTACGCATGCCTTGAAGGTCTTGAAGATGCACTTAAACAACTTAGTCCCTTCTTCAGTGCGACTCCCAATGCAATAATCATTAATATACCATTTCACCACAGTTTCATGTGTCATAGCTTTCATTGCAGCCATCCATATAGGTGATTGTGTGTAACTTTCATTCTAGCTACCAAAAAAATTTCAATCGCCTTTTGCTTTGCACATCATGCTTTCTTATAAGATATTTGGTACGAGAAGTCGTTTCTTATTTACTCCTCTATGAGTTTTATAGAAACATCTGGCTTCTTACTAATTGTTGACATCCAAATTTGCACATGGATTATTTTTGGGATCATGATCTTTGGAACCATATTTCTATGTGCTCAATTAAAACATTTCAATACTATAAAATAAAGCAAATAGAACTAAAAATGTTGAAATCCCAACAAAAAATCACAAAAAATAATAATAACTTAAAAAGAATACAAAAATAAAAAACTATTATTATTAAAAATAAAGAATAATAAAAAGCAAAGAAGAAATAAATGCTATTGCAGGCAACACGCAAGGCAGTAATCCATCTTTCAACAAAGTGCTGTTCACCAGTCCAACAACCCACCCCGCCACGCCCCTTGCAACTTGAAAGTAGGAAACAAGAAAACCACATCAGTAAGTTACCAGTGCAACTTGCACAAAGCTTCGACTATAAAAGCCTCACAAAACAAAGTAAAGGGGGACAAATAGAGAGAATTGATACTCGGTAGCAAAATAGAAAGAAACAAACAGAGAGAACCAAAAATTCACAAGAGAAGTCTCAGAAAGTTGGGAGGAGGAGAAAATATAGTAAGCATCTAGGTATTAACACTATCTCATCATTCTTTTTTATGCTAAATTCTTCTCACGTATATAAATAAGAAAAGAAAAATCACTTGCCATTTTTCTATTTTTGTTTTTGGGCAACAAAGGGGGTGACACCGTCAATGGCAGTGGCTCCACCCCATTCCCATTCTCCATTTTTCTTAGATAAAACAGAACCCAAAAATCTTAAGGGAACCAAGTAAAGACACCAAATGAGAGAGAACCCCTAAAACCACCATTCTAATAAAAGTAAAACCTAAAAATTTATTTCCTTAGGATTTATGCATGGAATCAAGAATTAAACATAATAGANGTAGGACACAGGAAAACCACATCAGTAAGTTACCAGTGCAACTTGCACAAAGCTTCGACTATAAAAGCCTCACAAAACAAAGTAAAGGGGACAAATAGAGAGAATTGAAACTCGGTAGCAAAATAGAAAGAAACAAACAGAGAGAACCAAAAATTCGCAGGAGAAGTCTTAGAAAGTTGGGAGGAGGAGAAAATTGATTTAGACAAAAGAAAACCAAATTAGAGTGAAGATTTTTAGAAAGAGAAAGAGATTTTTAGAGAGAGAAACATAGTTTTCAAGAGAAGGAAAGAGAGAAATTTTTGAGAGATTGTAAGAGAAATCCTTACCTTAGCCACCAATGGTTGAGAAGTAGAGACAAAATCCATGCCTTCTCCCCTTGGATTCGAGAGAAAATTCATGCTTGTTGCACTTTCCCCTTTGCTATGTTTTTCCCCCTTCTTCCTTCTCCCTGTTATGGATTCACGAATTCCTTTTGCTGTTGTTTGTAATTTACATCTTAAAGCGTGTTTATTTTGAGAGAAGGTTGTGTTTTGTTTGGCTATTGGACCAAAATTCATGGGCCTTTTTATTTTGCTTGTTTAATATGATAGCTTTTGGTTGTTAATTCATTTGGGCTTAATTTTGTTTATTTGACTTGTTGGATCAATTGTCATGGGCATCTATTTCATTTTCCTTTGCTTCTCTTGTGAACCTAGACCAAAATTCGTGGGCCTCTTTATTTGGTTGGTTTAGTATGATAGCTCTTGGGTTGTTAATTTGTTTAGGCCTATTTATTTCACATACTACTTTTATTTTCATTTCTTTGATGTTGTTTTAGTAACTAGTTGGGCTAAAATAGAATTTGGCCCAAATATGTTTATTTATTTGTTTTGGGTCATTTTAATTAATTAATTTATTTTATAATTTTTATTTATTCTTTACTTATTGTTATTATTACTTTTTATCTTAGGGGTCTTTGTTTGTTTTATTTTTATGCTTTATGCATTTCATATTATACTTAATTCTCTTTGTTGTAAACAAAATTAAACCCCGGCGACGGATTAAATTAGGGAATAATTGTGTTGACAATTTTTCCTAATGTTCCTGAAGTGAAGGATAAATTTTTTGATTATGCTAGAGGTACTAGTATAGCCAATGAAATTCTCAATATCGCTTTATCTTTTCAATTACTATCTTTCTAACATTATTTGCTACATTATAATTCATTTCATTATATTTCATCATTATTTTTACTTATGCTAGAATAAGATTATCGACAAGGGAATAATCAAAATTAGCTATAATAATAGCGATATTTTGACATTTCGAAGGTAAAAGGGTTTCCCTAGTTTTGCCAAAGGTACTGGTGGGCCTTGAGGCTAACTACTGAGAAAAATCTTTTCTGTGCATAATCTTCCAAAAAAAAATCTTACTTATGCATAATATCATATTTTTATTTACCTTAAAGTGTGGACTAAAAGTACTAACGAGGGAATACTTGAGGATAACTATGATGACAACGACTCCTCGACATTTCGGAGGTGAGGGGTGTCCTTTTGGCCTTTCCAGATGTATTGGTGGACTAAAGAAAGACTTTCATTACGTGTAGGTAATAAAACGATTAGTGACGACTCCATTCTTTTGCATCATATCATACACTTTATCTTTTATTTTTCTCGTGGTGGGGTTTCGCCGCTTCGCATCGCATTCCGAAAAGGACGTTGTGACAATGCCATTATTTATTCTCTTGAACCAGATATCTTACATCTTCTTGGCAATCCTTCTACCTCCAAAGAAGCCTGGGACCACCTCAAAACACTTTTTACCAATCAATCCCGCTCGCGGCTCATGTCTCTTAAGCAAAAGCTTTCCACTGCTACAAATGGAACCCAACTTGTTAATGCATACCTTCAGTTATGAAAAAATATTGTAGATGAGATTGTACTCATTTCCTCCCTAGTTGACGATTTGGATTTTATTATTTATGGACTTAATGGACTAGGTTTAAACTTCAAAGACATTTCTGGTCCTTTCTGTGCTAGAGACACTCCTATTTCCTTCCTAGAATTACGAGAAAAATTGGTTGATTTTGAAACCTACAACACCAAAGAAGATACAGTCACTTCTCCCATTCCCCTCATTGCCAATGTAGCTCACAAATCAGCACCACCTCCATTCAAAAGACGTACCACATACAACCACAACAAACCACTTCTTCCTACCTTATCCACACCAAATTTTTCCTCACTTACTGTGTGTCAGCTATGCAACAAAATTGGACACAGTGCTCCCTGGTGTTACAAATTTTTTCCACTCCTTAAACCAAAAAAATCTCCCCATGCTCACTTCACCACCCCTCAACCCACTATGAATCCTAATACTGGCTGCTTGACATTGGTGCTTCTCATCATGTTACAAGTACCCTTGCAAATCTTCATGATTCTCTTGAATATCATGGCAACAATCACATGATGGTTGGTAATGGTGCAGGTTTGCTTATTTCTCACCTTGGTTATACCACTCTTACCTCTTCTCCCAATACTTTCCACCTGCATAATGTGCATTATGTTCCTTCCATTAAACAAAATCTCATATCTGTTTCACAATTTTGTAAATCTAATAATGTATCCATTGAGTTCTTACCTTCTTCATTTGTTGTGAAAGATCTCCACAAATGTGCATGTCTTCTGCAAGGCCCGAGTAAATATTGCACGTATCCTTTTCCCATTGTTGTCTCTTGGACTTCTTCCACTCCTCGTGCCCTCTCACTACACCGCCAGTCCTTGGACTCTCTTTGGCATCATCGCCTCGGTTATCCTCACTCTCGAGTCCTTCATCATCTTGCTGCCCAACACCAGTTTGCCTTACCATCCCAGCTCCCTGATTGCAACTCTTGTTCATGTAATAAAAGCCACAAGCTGCCATTTTCTTCTTCTAGCATTAGGACTACTAGACCTTTAGAACTTCTTTATACTGATGTATGGGGTCCAGCACCTCAAATTTCTATTGATCAATATAAGTTTTATGTGGTGTTCATTGACCATTTTACTCGCTACACTTGGTTTTATCCTCTCAAACACAAATATGATGTCTATACTGTTTTTATTCACTTTAAACGCTTAGTTGAATCTTACTTCAACACTATGATGAAGTCTTTTTCTTCTGATAATGGTGGGGAATTTCTCAAGTTAAAATCTTATTTTCTTTCTTAAGGCATTTCTTTTTTTCAATCACCACCATATACTCCAGAAATGAATGGTATGGCTGAAAGGAAGCACCGGCACATTGTTGAAACCGGATTAGCTCTTCTTCATCATGTCTCCCTTCCTCCCTCATTCTGGTCTTTTTCCTTCCAAACAGCCACATTTCTCATTAATTGCCTCCCTACACCAGTTCTTCACATTACTTCTCCATATCAGCAACTCTTTCATCAAACCCCTCACTATAATTCGTTCAAAGCCTTTCGGTGCTTATGCTATCCCTGGCTTTGGCCCTACTCTCTTACCAAACTTCATGCACGCTCCACTCCATCCACTTTTTTGGGCCACTCCACTGACAAATATGCATATATTTGCTTTGATCATACTAACCACAAGTTTTATATTTCCAAACATGTCAAATTCATTGAAGACTCCCATCCCTTCAAAACCCATCCTTCCCCACCATCAGTGTCATATTCTGATCCTGAGTCTATCTTTTATTCCCATTATCCTATTTTTGTTTCACCACAGTCACACTCCCCCTCAAACTCCACTTTTGTCACTACTTCTTCCCAATCCCTATCCACTTCCACCTTTGTGGCTGCTACTCTCTTTTCCCCTCCCTCACCCTTATCTCATTCACCTTCCACTTCATCCATCTCACAAGACGCTCTCCCTTCCCCTTCCAACGCTCCATAACTATCTCCCTCTACTGCCTTAAATAATTCTCTTCCTCCTCCTCAACCTCCTACTGGCCCCTCCTTTCCCACCACCACTACCCATCACATGATTACCCGCTCCAAAAATAATATCTTCAAGCCTAAAACTCCCTTCACCCTCACCGCCACCAAACATCCTCTACCTCCAAGTGTTGAACCCACGTGTTTCACTCATGCCAGTAAACACCCGGAATGGCTTTCAACCATGTCTTAAGAGCTTGATGCCTTCCTCCGAAATGGTATTTGGTCCCTCGTTCCCAAACCACCTCATGCTAATCTTGTTGGGTGCAAATGGGTCTACCGGGTCAAGCGTCTCCCTTTTAGTGTCATTGATCGCTACAAAGCTCGCCTTGTAGCCAAGGGTTTCTCTCAATGCCCTGGGCTTGACTACCACGAAACCTTTAGCCCTATGGTTAAGCCCCAGACAGTCAAGGCAATCCTCACCATTGCTCTTCACCACCACTGGCCATTGAAGCACATGGACGTCAACAATGCTTTTTTACAAGGCACCTTCTGTATGTGTCAACCTCAGGGCCATGTTGATAATGCTCATCCTCATTATGTCTGCAAACTCCACAAAGTCATTTATGGCTTAAAGCAGGCACCTAGGGCCTGGTATACTGAACTTGGCAACTTTCTCCTGTCTTTCGGTTTCATAAACTCTTTATCTGATGGTTCCCTTTTCATTTATAATAAGGATGACATTTTAGCTTATTTTCTGGTTTATGTTGATGACCTGCTTCTCACTGGCAATAACTCTACTTTCTTAAAAACCTGCAC
The DNA here is from genome assembly GCA_003255065.1 of Cercis canadensis. Lineage (NCBI taxonomy): Eukaryota > Viridiplantae > Streptophyta > Magnoliopsida > Fabales > Fabaceae > Cercis > Cercis canadensis. Next base: position 99,471 of record QAOA01001581.1, read on the forward strand.
TAAACTTGCTCAGTGGTTCTCCCTTAAGGACCTCGGCCAGCCAACCTATTTTTTAGGTGTTGAATTCATTCCCACAGGCACTGGTCTTTTTCTATCTCAGCAAAAGTATATGAAGGACCTCTTAGACAAATCTGACATGGCTAGTGCAAAAGGCTCTACAACGCCTATGTCCACCTCTGTTTCTCTCAAACTTAATGATGGTACTACCCTTGTTAATGCCACTGACTATCGAAGTGTTGTAGGTGCACTTCAGTACCTCTCTCTCACACGGCCAGACATTGGCTATGCTGTCAACAAATGCTCACAATTTATGCATTGCCTTACTCACACACATCTTTAGGCTCTCAAACGTATTCTCAGATATCTTAAGCATACTATCAACTTTGGCCTGCATTTGTCTTTTCATACACCTATACAACTGCATGCCTATTCGAATGCAAATTGGGCTAAGAACCCCAATGACAGAACTTCCACCTCTAGCTACTTGGTGTTCATGGGACCAAATGCAGTCTCCTAGTCCTCCAAGAAACAACGATCAATGGCTCAGTCCTCCACAAAATCTAAATATCGTGTGGTTGCCTCCACCACTGCTGAATTATCATGGATGCTTAACCTACTCAAAGAGCTTGGCATTGCAACCACTCAGCCACCTATCATTTACTATGACAATGTAGGTGTCACTTATTTATGTGCTAATCCAGTCTTCCACTCTCGAATGAAGCACATCTCTCTTAACTATCACTTTTTTCGGGAAAAGGTCTCCTCAAATTAGCTTCGCGTTCTTCATGTCTCAAGCAAGGACCAACTTGCAGATATCTTGACAAAATCGTTGTCCACCTCTGTGTTATGTCATCTTCGGTCCAAGATTGGTGTCCTTGATGGAACGCCAATCTTGCGGGGGCATGTTAGCGAAATTGGTGTAACCACTTTGTAGATAAGCTTCAACCTGATGCAATCACCTTATAGATAGCTTTAAATATTAAAATATTGTTATAGGCTTAAGATTAGGTTGACCTATCTCTATCTATTCTGTTACTAATAAATAGCTTTCTGTTACTAGCTTACTGTATAAATATTACACATAGTACATCAATAAAATATATGAAAGAATTTTCCTCACTTATATTCAGCATCTTTATTAGGGAGGTAGTGAAACCGTTGGTCAGCATGGTGGTCCCGGTAAGTCTAAGAAAGATAATTAATTAGATTAGAGTTAAGATAAATTATGATGTCAAGGATGATTAAAAGATTGTTGTGTAGCCTATATGAACCTTCTAGTTCAAATATTGAAAAAAATGACTATTCAACAGATAATCAAGATGATAGTAATAGTAGAGAAGTTGTTATTTCTAGAATAAAGCAAAACTTACAAAATTGGACTATTCTAAAAATTCCATCAACAGAAGTTTATCAAAAAGGTAGTTTTGACATATTTCAAAACTATGTTATCAAAACAATAGAACAAACAATATCAGTCAAAAAAGCAAAAGATAAAATCTATCTTCTTTCAGAAGATATGATTAGAAAACATAGAAATGAAGGCTTTAAATATCTCCATATAGGATTAGTTCAAATAGTTGTTAAACCTCTTCACAAGCTAAGAATAGATCCACCTATCCTAGTATGTTTTAGAGATAAAAGAGTAGTAGAATTCAAAGACTCGGTCATAGGAGTCATCCATTCAAATCTTCATAATGGTCCCGTATATCTAGATTGTTTCCCAAATTACACCATGGGAATAAGTCATCCTGAAACTTCAAAACTTTTAGAACTAAAAATTAAGTCAAAAGAAGAAAATTTTCTTCTAGGAATAGAACACATGACAGTCATATTTAGAGTTTGTTACTAAGTCATGAAAACAAAAATCAATATAGGTTGTATTAAACAATCTCCAAAAGATGAAACTTTAATAATGGAAGTCAATACTCAAAATTCTCAGTCAATAACCCCTAAAAGGTTAAGACATGATAAAATTTCATATGTAGATGAATGAAAATTAGAAGATGATGTCCTTCCTAGAACTCAAGAAATTCCAGAATTAAATCATATTATAACATCTCCTTCAGGGAATGTTACTCTTAAATTTAGTAGATCAAATTCTATAAGATATGAAACGTCAACTTATTATATTTATGCTAAGAGATCAGTAGATTTCTCTTTCATAAATTCATCAAGAATAAACTTTAAACTTGTAATTCCAAAACATGTATCCTAGAACTCAAGAAATTCCAGAATTAAATCATATTATAACATCTTCTTCAGGGAATGTTACTCTTAAATTTAGTAGATCAAATTCTATAAGATATGAAACGTCAACTTATTCTATTTATGCTAAGAGATCAGTAGATTTCTCTTTCATAAATTCATCAAGAATAAACTTTAAAGTTGTAATTCCAAAACATGTTTATCAAGAAACTCAAATTCAAACTCACCAAACATGTCTCCAACTAGGTCAGATTTTCATAGTCAACTTAATGCCATATCAAAAGTTCCAAATAGATAAGAAATATCTTAATGAAGAATTCATGAAAGATTATAATAAAGAGAAAAGAGATTGGTATTTCAAAAAATTTGATAAATATACAACAGATACACTTAAAATATTTTATTTTCATGAATTAAATGTAATGAAAATCAATATGCATTTCTTCTAATGGTTCAAAAATTATGCTAAAAGACATGATATATTTTATCTTTATTCAAAGTCCAAGACTATTAATACAAATACTAGGATAAGTCAAAATTGAAAAACTTCAAATACAACTGTTACTTCAGTACATCCTCCTTTAAAAGAGATTACTGTAAAAAAAATATTCATAATGAAGATGTAGTAGCCTCACCATTCAAAATGACAAATGGTGCCAACAAGGNAAATGGTCCCAACAAGGATAACCCTTCATTAAAAGATATAAAAAATATACAGTATCAAAATAATTATAGAAATCAAATACTCAAAAACTACAAATATTAGAAAATGGAGATTCAATTATGAGACTTCAATCTTTTTGAAAGATCTCTGAACTATTTGTGCTATGTATGCTTGTATCTTTTAGTGTTATCTTAATTATTTATATATGATATTTCATGCATAATTTTAAAAAAGATAAGGTTTGAATCTCCATTTCTTTATATATGTAGTTAGAAAATTTAGTTTTATTTATCTAATAGGGGGAAAAATAATTTTCTATGGTAATTTTCCCTTAAGAAATTTATTAATTATTATCACATTTAGGATAATTGTGATTATACACCATTAAAAAAATTATTATGGTCATTTACATGTATTCTCTAATATTTTAAAAGATGATNGATAATAGATTGTCTTTTTTTTTTAATCTTATTAATAATTATTATGGGGGCAATTACAAAAAATTTATGAGAGCAAAGTATAATTTTATAGTATTATCATGAAAAAGAAAAATTGTGGTTAGTGGGGGCAATTGCCTCCATAACCTTAAACGTGGATCCGCCATTGGATGGTGTCTTAATTAACAATTGTACACTTTGATCACCTTCTTAGTCCCGTTAAAAGCATGTCATCCAAAGATTCTTCACCAACAATAAATACAAGAAAATTTTTCTCATGACCTAGCTCGAAGAATTGACTGTTTTAGGAATCAAATGCGTGGCCTTGCACCTAACCACGCATCATATGCTCAACCCTTTAGGCTTGGGTTAAATTATATACGTCAAAGTCTAATATCAGTTTAATGGGTAATGTGGTGTTATTGGTATTCAATGTTTATCTTTTCTACCGGGGGGGAGGCAGGATGTTTGTCCAAGGGTAGGGACTAAAGATTAAAATATAACAAAAAAAATTTAAATTATCATACTATACATACATACCATATAAAATAAATTTAATTGACACTTAAAAAATTATGATTGTATAACATAGAAAGCAACCAACATTATTAAGAGAAAACGATGTGTATTAAAAAGTATATTAATATTTTTGGAGAGTCATATATAATAAATTTAAAAATTTAGGGAGCCAGAAGAAAAAAAAAATAAACATACTAAATTTTAAAATTTGAAAAATCCAAGGGCTAGGGCATTGGCTCTGCCCCTTTTACTACAATGAATATAAATATAAATTTTTTCATATAATCTGTGCTCTCTCGACAAGAAAAAAATGTGAGAAACCAATAATTGTGTCAAAGTTAAAGAATGGAGAATAAATTAATTATTTGTTCTAATTATTATTATTTAATGGTTGGTTGTATATATACTATCACTTTTTAAAAAAATTAATAAATAATTCAATTCCTGTGAGTACATGTATGTAGTTTCTTATGCTGGTTGTTTCTCAAACATGTCCATCCAAAACCAATGTCCTGAAACAAAACTTATTACATCAAGTATAGGTCACTTTGTTTGGAGTTTTCTATAAATGCAGAGTAGTTAAGCTGTTCTGACTAAAGGTAGCGTATAACCCTAAACTTCCAACCAAACCATCAAATTTTTTACATGGTTCTTATCCATCTCTTTGATATTTGATGATACACCCAACACACCAAAACAAAATTTTGTGTGTAACATAGATCTTCAATGATGCAACTGCCACCATTTTAAACCCCAAAGACTAATAAAGCACTACTTTAACTATAGTGTATACCACGTTTAGAAGAAGTTCTAACAAGTAACACCAAATCCCATGCGATTTCTTTTTGGTACATAAAAAGTTTAAGTGAATAGATGTTATTATATTTTAAGGATAGGGCATATCATAAGTTTTAGTAAGAGCTTACAGTGATACTTACATAAGTTATTATATTTCAAGGATAGGGCATATCATAGGTTTTAGTAAGAGCTTACAGTGATACTTACATATTACATATTAAAAAAAACTATTAGCAATTTGATTTAAATCCAAGCCTTCAAGCGAAGTGCTTTAGTCTTTATCAACTGAACTAACCTAGTTAATAATTTATAAGATTAACATGTAGGAAAATAAGTAAGATATAATAATTATAATGAAATAACAAATTAAACTAAATCCCACGAGACTGACATGTAGACTCACGAGACTGACATGTAGAAATAAAAAATATAATTATTAAAAAATTTAAAATAATATAAGCTGTACAAAATCTTTGACTTATTTCCTATTTCTTGTTTTACGTTTTCTAATATAGATGACAACAAACTGGCAATTTTACACTTCAAAATTTTAGGAGCATTTTTATTTTGTTTTTTATTTTTTGAGCTTTATGGTATTAGAATTTTCAATTCTTCAATAGGCGGATCAAATATTCCTTGTATTTGTGTATGTTATCGGTCGGT
>QAOA01001586.1:0-62675 GCA_003255065.1 Cercis canadensis
ATAGAGCGGTTGCCTAGATTCTTTATTCCAAGATTAATTGAATCCTAATCGGTAATCAATAGAAATTCTAAGTGTTACTGTTAGGGGTTCCAAGTAACATTTAACCAAGAATTAAATCAGATCTAGATAATCTTTAGAGAACAAGGATGGATTAAGGTTTGGTTGCCTGCTTGAGTTGATTACTTTTTTTTCTACTTGACTAAATTCTGTTAACTGTTGATAACACATTATTTTACACTATTTGTTTCCCTTATACTTAGTCTTTTAGTGTGTGTTTCTAGTGATTTTTATAGCCTTTAGACATGTTTTGTAGATTTGGATTTGTTGGTGCTTATAAATTTTAATTGCTTAATTGTTGAATTCTGGCACTGCTTACATTTTTCATCATATCTTTGGCTACATATGTCCGATTGATGTGATTCTAGTTTCGTTGGAAAGCGGACAGAAAATGCTACATTTCATATACAGAGCCAAGAAGCTGATTCTCGTGTCTGGATAACTTCAATTCACGTGCAAGTAGTCCAGATTTTCTACATCCGCCCAGTATTGACTGATTCCTTTCTTTAGGCCAGCCTATTGGACCAGAGCATGTTTATTTGGGCCAACATCTGCTTATTGGGCTAGCACACATGACATTAGGGCTTGATCACATTTTTACCATTAATAATTTAGGAAACTAGGTTTATTTTGTAATTAGGAAACCATTAAGAAACCTAGAGGAGGCAGCCAGCTAGTATTTATTCTCAAGTTGTTGAGGAAAATATACCAACCAGAAGAGAAACGAAATTACCTTGAGCAGCTGCTGCCTCCTATTTCTGAGTTCAAGTTTTAGACTTTTGCCTTGTGTTTAAGCCTTTCATAGAGGGCTAAGTTCGTTTGTAATCAATTCAAGAGGAGCCAAACTTAATAATCCAGAGTTCCTGTGCTTCAACCGGATTTGATTTAATTTAATTTGAATTACTACTTCTTCCCTTCTTCATGTGATTGAATGGTATTTTAATTGCATGCATGCTTTGTATGAATTTAAATTGGTTGATTAGATTCATAACAGTAATCAGATTGATAATCATACTTTAAAGGTCTTTAATATATGGTTAACTTGGACAATTCGGTTCTTAAACTAATCTGGACTTAGTGATATAGAGCGGTTGCCTAGATTCTTAATTCCATGATTAATTAAATCCTGATTGGTAAATCAGTAGGAATTCTAAGTGTTACTGTTAGGGGTTCCAGGTAACATTTAACCAAGAATTAAATCAGATCTGGAAAATCTTTAGTGAACAAGGATGGATTAGAGTTTGGTTTTCTGCTTGAGTTGATTACGTTTTCTCTTATTTAATTAAATCATGTTTACTGTTTTCTGAATTCTGATTATTCTACATTCAACAACAAACCCCCCTATTCTGTTCTTGCTTAAGTTCTTAGTAGATTAACTGTTCTGGTGAATCCTTGGGAGACGATACTGGTTGTATCCTATACTACAATTTAGTTGCAATTAGTATTGTAATTTTGTACGGTTCAGCACCCGTCAACTATTTTCTGAACTCTTATTATTCGGCATTCAACACAAAACCCCCATATTCTATTCATGTTGGAGTCTTAGTAGATTAACTGTTCTGGTGAATCCTTGGGAGATGACACTGGTTCCATCCTATACTACAATTTAGTTGCAATTAGTATTGTAATTTTGTACGGTTCGGCCTCCGTCAAAATTTTGGTGTCGTTGTCGGGGATTTCATCTAACATATTAATCTTCTTAGGACTCTTTTGTTATTGTTTTGTTTGCTTATTGTTCTTGTTTCTTGTAGTTGTTCTTCATTGTTTTCCTCTTGTTCTACCTGCTTTCCTATTTTGTTTTCCTTATCTATTTAGGTTTTTCTTCCCTTGTTTTGTGTTTTTGTTTCTATGTTATTTTTTTTCTCACCAACTTAGATTGAGCTACAAGTTGTGGACAAAGAAATTGCATTATGAGAAGCACTGTGAGCTGAACTTGGTGCTATTATTGCCCTTGTTTTGTTTCCTTTGTCGTTATTCTATCTCCTTTGCTATCTTAGTTCACTTTTTGGCAAAATTTCTATATTGTGTGAGCTCTATGATTATTGTTTTTCTTGCTATTCTATTTACCTTGCTGTTTTAGGTTCTTATTGTGTGAATTATGGTGCTTTTGTGCCAATTTCCCATTATTTTCCCTTCGTTTTTGTTTGATTTAGTGGTTTTTTTGTTTGATTTAGTGGTTTTCGGGTGTACTGTTTGGACAAAATTTGTGTGCTTCGATTGACCTGAAACTTGGTTAGTTGAAGGAAATTGGGCCAACAATCAATAATCATCACTAATGCCATGAGGTCTTCATTTTAAAGCCGAATTCCATCATTTTGACCACTTTTTCATTTTTTTAAGAATTTTTATTTGATTTTAGAGTTCCATTTTCATTAACCTTTCATGTTGTGGTGGTAGAAATTTTTTTAAAAATGCTTAGATGGGTCAACTAGTGTTATTTTGGTATTTTTTTTTTTTTGCCTTTGTCTAGTGCGTTTGGTGTGTTTTGGTTTTTGCCTTTTTCTTTCACTGCTTCACTGTTTTTCTGTTTTTGTGTGTTCTAGTGTGTTTTAGAGTGTTTGTGTCACTTTATTTGCATGGTATATGACTCGGTCCTCTCATTTTTAACTACTTGAAGTTGATTCTGAAATAGAGAGAACTTTGCGCACATTTGCTAGGGCACGTAGACCTCCTAATCATATAGAGCATACTATGGCTGATAATAACATTAATCTTGAGGATGATCTTGCTGCTAATAGGGCTAATAATGACATGCATGTTAGGGCTAGGACTCTTAAGGAATTGGCTGCCCTTGATGATAATTACCAACCTTTGTGTATTCAGTATCCTGATTTAGATACTAATTTTGAGTTAAAATCGGGATTAATACACTTGCTCCCAAAGTTTCATGGACTTGCAGGTGAAGATCCGCTCAAGCCTTTGAAGGAATTTCACATAGTGTGTTCTACCATGAAGCCTCAGTCAATTTAAGAGGAGCACATCATGTTGAGGGCCTTTCCTTTTTCATTAGATGGAGCAGCAAAGGATTGGCTATACTACTTGCAGCCATCCATCATCACATGCTGGAATGACATGAAAAGGTGCTTTCTTGAAAAATTCTTCCCTGCCTCAAGAGTTGTTGCCATCAGGAAAGACATATGTGGCATAAGGCAACATAGTGGAGAGACATTACATGAATATTGGGGGAGATTTGAGAAACTGTGTGGGAGCTATCCTCATCACCAAACCAGTGACCAGTTACTCATCCAGTATTTCTACAAAGGTTTTCTTCCTATAGATAGGAGCTATGTTGATGCTGCTTCTGAAGGTGCCCTGGTGGACAAGACCCCTACTACTGCAAGAGACTTAATATCCAACATGACAACCAATGCACAATAATTTGGCACAATGATGGTTACTCCTGCTAGGGGAGTGAACGAGGAGTAGATTGTAGATCAACAGAGGGTGGAGAATCGTTTGGAGGAACTGACCTCTTTGGTTAGACAATTAGCAATGGGACACACACCAATTCAAACTCCTACCAAGCTATATGAAATTTTTTCCCTAGCCAGTCATCCGACGGATCATTGCCCTACTCTCTAGGATAACACTAAAGTAGTGGCTGGTGTCTTTCTAGCAAACCTTACTAGCAACCCAAATATGACCCCCACTCTTCTATATACAATCCTGGCTGGAGAGATCACCTTAACTTGAGGTATGGAGGCAATTCTGGCCAAACCTACCAGCAGCAACAAATGTACCAACCACAGCAGCCTATATACAATGCAGGTTCAAGCAATTAGCAGTTCCAAGCACCAATGAAGCAGCCTATGTAGCAAGCTAACAAGCCATAATCGAGCCTGGAAGATTTAGTGAAGCAGTTGGCTAGCAACAACATCCAATTCCAACAGAGGACTGAGACTAGTATTCAGATCCTAGAGACTCAGATAGGTCTACTTGCAACCACCATTAGTGAACTTAAGTCCCAAGGTTCTAGAAGTTTACCCTCTCAAACAGTCACTAATTCGAGGGGCAATGNCTTAGGTAAAACTAGACTTGAATGTTTGCTTAATTAATTTGGTCTTAGTTAAAACCGAATTCTGGTTGCTTAACCAGTGGAATCCATAGAACATTGAGAGGCTTCTTGATATGTTTTAAAGGCCAAGAACATGGTTAATAATTGAATGGATCATTAGAAATCAAAGATGAACTAAAATCAGAATCAGTTAAGGCTTTGATTGGTTACTTTCTCTTAAACTCTACCACTGATAATTAATTTTCGTTAATCACATAAACCAACAAAACCCCCCTATTTACATGCTTCTTAATATGATTCACTAAATAGAACAATCCTTAGGTTCGACTTAGGGCTGTCCTATGCTGCAAATAGCTAGGTAACCGACCTTAAACATTAAGTAATTTGAGGAGCCTCGGCAGCTCATCACTACTGCAAGAGACTTAATATCCAACATGACAACCAATGCACAATAATTTGGCACAATGATGGTTACTCCTGCTAGGGGAATGAACGAGGTGCAGATTGTAGATCAACAGAGGGTGGAGAATCGTTTGGAGGAACTGACCTCTTTGGTTAGACAATTAGCAATGGGACACACACCAGTTCAAACTCCTACCAAGCTATATGAAATTTTTTCCCTAGCCAGTCATCCGACGGATCATTGCCCCTACTCTCTAGGATAACACTAAAGTAGTGGCTGGTGTCTTTCCTAGCAAACCTTACCAACAACCCAAATATGACCCCCACTCTTCTATATACAACCCTGGTTGGAGAGATCACCTTAACTTGAGGTATGGAGGCAATTCTAGCCAAACCTACCAGCAGCAACAAATGTACCAGCCACAGTAGCCTATATACAATGCAGGTTCAAGCAATTAGCAGTTCTAAGCACCAATGAAGCAGCCTATCTAGCAAGCTAACAAGCCAGAATCGAGCCTGGAAGATTTAGTGAAGCAGTTGGCTAGCAACAACATCCAATTCCAATAGAGGATTGAGACTAGTATTCAGATCCTAGAGACTCAGATAGGTCTACTTGCAACCACCATTAGTGAACTTAAGTCCCAAGGTTCTAGAAGTTTACCCTCTCAAACAGTCACTAATTCGAGGGGCAATGTGAGTGTCATAACCCTGCGTAGTGGCAAGGAAGTGAGTGTTCCAGAACCTAGCCTACCTTCCACAGTCACAGATTCCGTCCAAGAAAAAAATCATGACCCTGCAGCCCAGAAACCTGTCCCAAAACAACAACCCTCTTCCCTTCTGAACCAGACAGAGAGCTCTATCTCCAGCATTCCTCTTCCTTTTCCTAACAGAGTTACACAGTCCAAAAAGATTATTGAGCATTAGTTGGACAGAGAGATCATGGACACTTTCAGGAAGGTGGAAGTCAATATCTCCCTCCTGGAAGTGATTAAATAGATTCCCAAGTATGCAAGGTTTTTGAAGGATTTGTGTACCCACAAGAGGAGACTGAAGGGCAATGAGAAAGTGAGCATGAGCAGAAACGTGTCAGCTATGATCCAACCTAACCTACCATCCAAGTGCACTGATCTAAGAACGTTTACCATCCTCTGCACCATTGGAGACAAGTAGTTCACCAATGCTATGTTAAATCTGGGTGCTTCAATCAATGTGATGCCCAAGTCTATCTATTCAACACTACAGATTAGAGAGTTAAAGCCTATTGGAGTGGATATTTAGCTTGCCAACAGAAGCACAACATATCCTATAGGACTTCTTAAGGATGTCTTAGTTAGGGTAAATGATTTAATTTTTTCAGCTGATTTTTATGTGTTGAATATGGAGGATGAGTCTACATCTAGACATGCCCGTTTGATTTTAGGTAAGCCCTTCCTAAAAATTGCTAAAACCATAATTGATGTGCATGCTGGTACCATTTCCATGGAATTTTGTGATACTATGATTCAATTTAATCTCTTTGATGCCATGAAACATCCTCTGGAAGAACATTCCATTTTTCAAATAGATGTCATAAACCTGCTAGTTGATGATGTGCATGTCGATTTGGTAGCCGAATTTCCTGACATAGTAGGCTTGCTTAATACTTTAGAGTGTTTTGCATGTGCTGATTGTGATGGGAGTTGTGCTGCATGTTTTGAGATTTCTGCATATATGGGATATGTGATGAGCTGCCGAGGCTCCTCAAATTACTTAATGTTTAAGGTCGGTTACCTAGCTTTTTGCAGCATAGGACAGCCCTAAGTCGAACCTAAGGATTGTTCTATTTAGTGAATCATATAGAGAAGCATGTAAACAGGGGGGTTGTGTTGGTTTTAAGTGCTTGACAGAAATTAATTGAAAGTGGTAACCTAAAGGAAAACAACCAATCCAAGCCTTTACTAATTCTGATTTAAGTTCATCCTTGATTTCTAATGATCCATTCAATTATTAACCATGTTCTTGGCCTTTAAAACATATCAAGAAGCCTCTCAATGTTCTATGGATTCCACTNCTAGACATGCCCCTTTGATTTTAGGTAAGCCCTTCCTAAAAATTGCTAAAACCATAATTGATGTGCATGCTGGTACCATTTCCATGGAATTTGGTGATACTATGATTCAATTTAATCTCTTTGATGCCATGAAACATCCTCTAGAAGAACATTCCATTTTTCAAATAGATGTCATAAACCTGCTAGTTGATGATGTGCATGTCGATTTGGTAGCCGAATTTCCTGACATAGTAGGCTTGCTTAATACTTTAGAGTGTTTTGCATGTGCTAATTGTGATGGGAGTTGTGCTGCATGTTTTGAGATTTCTGCATATATGGGATATGATGAGACTGTTTTGGAGCATAGTGCAGAGCTTGCAGGTGTTTCTGAGCTTCACACAGCAGACTTGGTTTCTCTAACCAAACTAGTTCCCTCTGTGTAGCAGCCACCTATTCTTGAGCTGAAACCGTTACCTGACCATCTCAAGTAAGCCTTCCTAGAAGCAGAAGAGAAGCTGCTAGTCATCATAGCTAACAATCTGCAACCTGAACAAGAAGAGAAGTTGTTGCATATTTTCAAGCAGTGGAAGACAGCCATTGGATGGACAGTTACAGACATTCCTGGCATTAGCCCTTCTATTTGAATGATCAAATTTTATTGGAGGAAGAGGCCAAACCAGTGAGGCAGCCCCAAAGGCGACTTAACCCATTGATTCTGGATGTCGTCAAGAAAAAAGTGAGCAAACTGTTATCAGCCGGCATTATTTACCCCATCTCAGATAGCAAATGGGTAAGTCCAGTGCAAGTGGTTCCTAAGAAAAGTGGCATCACTGTGGTAGCCAATGAGAAGAACGAGTTGATCCCCATTAGAGTGCATAACAGTTGGCGCGTCTGCATTGATTATAGAAAACTCAACCAGAAGATAAGGAATGATCATTTCCCTCTGCCTTTCATAGATTAGATGCTAGAAAGGTTGGCAGGGAAGTCCCATTACTGCTTCCTAGATGGCTTTTCAGGCTATTTCCAGATTCACATAGCCCCGGAAGATCAGGAAAAGACGACCTTTACTTGTCCATTTGGCACATTTGCATATAGGAGGATGCCCTTCGGCCTGTGTAATGCCCCGGTGAGCATATTTTCTGACTTTTTAGAACACTGCATGGAAGTATTCATGGACGAATTTACTGTGTACGGCTCTTCTTTTGATGCATGTTTAGATAGCCTTGCTAGAGTACTTGATCGATGCATTAAGACTAACCTTGTTCTTAATTTTGAGAAATGTCATTTCATGGTAGAACAAGGCATAGTCTTAGGGCATGTAGTTTCTAGCAAAGGAATTGAAGTAGATAAGACTAAAATAGATGTTATTGCCTTTTTACCCTACCCCACTTGTGTGCGGGAAGTGCACTCCTTTCTTGGTTATGCAGGGTTTTACCGGTGATTCATCCAGGACTTCAGCAAGATTGCCCTTCCACTATCTAGGCTTCTCCAAAAAGAAGTAGATTTCAAATTTGATAAACATTACAGAGCAGCCTTTGATCAGCTGAAGAAAAGCCTTACCTCCCCTCCCATCATGCAGCCACCTAACTGGGAGTTTCCCTTCGAACTGATGTGTGATGCATCAAACTTTGCAGTAGGCACTGTCCTTGCACAGCGAGTGGACAAGTTGTCCCACATGATTTATTATGCCTTTCGCACTTTGGATGCTGCCCAAGCCAATTGCACCACTATTGAGAAAGAGCTCTTGCTGTTGTGTTTGCTTTAGATAAATTTCGTTCATATTTACTTAATTCTAAAATAATTGCTTTCTCTGACCATGTAACATTGAAGTACTTGCTCAAGAAGCCGGATGCGAAGCCTAGGCTCATTAGATGGATGTTGCTCTTGCAAGAATTCGACCTTGAGATCAGAGACAAGAGTGGAGCTGAGAACTTGGTAGCATATCACCTGAGCCGGATTCCACTGACTTTGGACAGCCTTCCCATCAGAGGGACCTTCCTGGATGAGCAGCTTGATCAGCTGTAAGGTACAGATCCTTGGTATGCTGACTTGGTAAACTACTTAGTTGCTTATTTTAAGAAGCCAAACATTATGAGTGAGATGATCCCTACTTGTGGAGACTGTGTAGTGACCAAGTAATTAGGAGGTGTGTGCCTGGACATGAGTTTAAATTTTTTTTTATAGTTTTGTCATAGTTCTGCATGTGGTGGTCATTTTGGACCTCAACGCATTGCTCAAAAAATTTTAGACTCTGGACTCTATTGGCCTTCCTTATTTCATGATGCATACAACTTTTGTAAGAATTGTGCCCAATGCCAACGGACAAGTAATATTTCCCATAGGAATGAGATGCCTCAACAGCCTTTGCTGTTTTGTGAGATATTTGATGTTTGGGGCATCGATTTCATGGGTCATTTCCCTACTTCTTTTGGTTTTGTGTACATTCTTTTAGCTGTGGATTATGTTTCTAAATGGGTAGAGGCCAAGGCAACTCGGACTGACAACTCTCGTGTTGTTTTAACTTTTGTCAGGACTCACATTTTTTACAGGTTTGGTGTTCCAAGAGCTATCATCAGTTACCAAGGTTCTCACTTCTACAATAAGCACATGGCTACTTTGTTGAGAAAGTATGGCGTGGTGCACAAGGTGTCAACCCCTTACCATCCACAGACCAATGGGCAAGCAGAAGTGTCCAACAGGGAGATCAAGCAGATTTTAGAGAAGACTGTCCAGCCCAACAGAAAAGTTTGGAGCCTGCATCTGGATGATGCATTGTGGGCCTATCGGACTGCCTACAAGACCCTTATAGGCTAGTCTTTGGCAAGACATGTCACCTTCCAGTAGAGATTGAGCATAAGGCGTATTAGGCAGTGAAGTAGTGTAATCTTGATTTAGCCCAAGCTGGATCACAAAGGAAGCTCCACCTGCAAGAACTTGAAGAAATCCTGTTTGAGGTTTATAAGAATTCCAAAATCTATAAAGAAAAGACCAAGGTTGTCCATGACAAGATGTTGGTCAGAAAAGAGTTTCACATTGGTCAGAAAGTGCTGCTCTACAACTCTAGTCTCAAGCTAATGCCCAGAAATCTTCGTTCTAAATGGATGGGTCCTTTTTGTGGTGACTCATGTATTTCCTTATGGTGCAATTGAGATCAAAAATGAGGCCACCAACAAGACCTTCCCAGTAAACGGACATCGGCTGAAACCTTTTTATGAGGATTTTCAAGAGCAAGTGGTGGAGGCAGTGCACTTGTCCGCTGCCCTTTATGAGACTTAAACCCGAAGGTTGTTTTCTTTCTCCTTCTCTTTTATTTTTATTGTCTTGCTTTTACTATTTACTTTGTGCTCTGCATTGAAGACACTGCAAAAATTTAAGTGAGGGGGGAAGGATTAGCCTGCTGTTTTGTTCTGTTTTTAAGTTTCTGTTTACTATTTTACATGTTGTTTTACTATTTTCTATTTTCTGTTTAGTGTTATGTTTTCTGTGTTTTTAATATGATGTTTTCTGTTATTTTGCTTTGTTATTTTACGTTTTCTGTTATTTAAAATTCTATTTTTTGTTCTCTTTTAGATTTGCTATTTTTCTGTTTTATTTTTAGATTTTTTTGGTTCTTTCCAATTAAGTTAAGAGTTGGGAAGAGAATAGTTTGAAGCGATTTTGATTCTAAGGTTTTACAACATGAGTGGAGAATAAATCTTGCTTCTTAAATTTAAGTGGTATGGCAACAAATTTGATTTTGATGAGTTGATTCGTGGTAGTCTTATAGTTGTGGGGATTTGAGCCATATGTCATGATTCTTTCTTGTGTGTTTTCATCTATCAATTTTTCACTCTATAACTTGTTCTGTTTCTCAGTTGAGGTTACAATTGCACATGCATGCATAAAAGTGATTAAGGCATCCCTTTCTTTGAGAAGCTACTTGACCAAATAGCTAACCTTGATGTTATCCTTTGATTACCCATTTTTGAGTCTAATAACCATTTCTTTCATGTGTAGCTCATTACAAGCCTAAGTGTAAAACCATGTCCTACCCAACCCTTAGGAATTGAAGAGCATTGCATTGAATTAAAAAGGGAGTGAATTCTGACAAAAACAAAGCATTGGTTGTGGCTGAATTGTTAAGTGTTATGCTTCAAAAAAAAAAAAAAGGCAGTAGCAAGAGAATAAAGTTGTTTTGGAAAAAGTAAGAATGAGTTGAAGCCCAAAGTCAAGATGCATGAATTACTTGAATCCCTCCATAATCAGATGCTCTTTGTGATTCCTTGGGTGCTTTAGCCATCTTTCCATATTATTGTAATTCTTTCACCTTTCCCCATTACAACCCTTTAAAAGTCATTTTGATTTGTGTTATGCATGTGACATAGATAGTGGAGATTGAGCATATGAACAAGTTTATGGTAGTATGATTTTGATAGGATGATTGGAGAGAAATACTTACCTTAGACACTTGAGAGAATTGAGAGCATTTGTTTATCTTGTGAGAGGCTATCTACTTTGACTCGTTTCTATTAAATGAAATTACCAGGTTGTGTGTTCTCTAGTTGTCAAGAGATGTTGTTCCATGAGTGTTGCTGTTTCTTTGAGTTTGAATTGTTTTCTTACCTTAATCCTTGCATTTTTTTATTTGATTGGAGAGTTGTTTTCTTCCTCTAGTTTGATTCTTGTGATTTTTCCCAGGAGTGCAAAAAGTTAAGTGTGGGGAAATTTGATAAGACATTATTTTACACTATTTGTTTCCCTTATACTTAGACTTTTAGTATGTGTTTCTGCTAATTTTCATACCCCATAGACGAATTTTGTGGATTTGGACTCGTTGGTGCTTTTGGATTTTAATTGCATAATTGTTGATTTCTAGCACTGCTTACATTTTTCACTATATCTTGGGCTACATATGTCTGATTGATGCGATTTCAGTTTTGTAGGAAAGCTGACAAAAAATTATACATTTTATATGCAGAGCCCATAAGCTGATTCTCACGTTTGGACAACTAAAATTTGCATGTAAGTAGTCTAGATTTTCTGCATCCGCTCAGCATCAACTTATTCCATTCCTTGGGCCTGCCTATTGGACCAGTACCTGTTTATTGGCCCAACATCTGCTATTTGGGCCAGCACACATGTCACTAGGGTTTAATCATGTTTTTACCATTAAAGATTTAGGAAACTAGGTTTATTTTTTAATTAGGAAACTTAGAGGAGGCAGCCAGCTAGTATTTATTCTTAAGTTGTTGAGAATAATGCAGATCACCACATTATCATCTGAAGCTGCTGCCTCCTGTTCCTGAGTTCAAGTTTAGACCTTTGCTTTTTGTTTAAACCTTCCATGGAGGGCTAAGTACTTTTGTAATCCATTCAAAAAGAACTAGACTTGTTAATTCAGAGTTCTTGTGCTTCAATCCAGGTTTGATTTAATACAATTTGATTGACTGTTTCTTCTCATCTTTATGTGATTAAATGGTATTTTAATTGCATATGTTATATGAATTTAAATCGATTGATTAAGTTCATCACATTAATCAAATTGCTATCGTATGTTAAAGGTCTTTAGTATATGGTTAACTTGGACAATTCGTTTCTCAAATTAATTTGGACCTAGTGATATAGAGTGGTTGCCTAGATTCTTTATTCCAAGATTAATTGAATCCTGATTGGTAATCAATACGAATTCTAAGTGTTACTGTTAGGGGTTCTAGGTAACATTTAACCAAGAATTAAATCAGATCTAGATAATCTTTAGTGAACAAGGATGAATTAAGGTTTAGTTGCCTACTTGAGTTGATTACATTTTCTCTATTTGACTAAATTTTGTTTACTACTTTTTGAACTCTTATTATTCTGCATTCAACACAAAACCCCCATATTTTATTCACGTTAGAGTCGTAGTAAATTAATTGTTCTGGTGAATCCTTGGGAGACAACACTGGTTGCATCCTATACTACAATTTAGTTGCAATTAGTATTGTAATTTTGTACGGTTCGGCATCCGTTAGCTACTGGGTGAAAGATCCTGGTGTTTTTAAATTTCTGTAGCCTCTTGGGTGAAAGATCTCAGTACTTTTAAATTTCTGTTGGCTCACAGGTGATAGATCTCGGTGCCTTTAAATTCTTGTCGACTCTTGGGTGAAAGATCTCGATGCTTTTAAATTCTTGTCGGCTCCCGAATGAAAGATCTTAGTGCTATAATTTCTTTCGAGTCCCTGGTGAAAGATCTCGGTACCTTTACAGTGAAAGATCTCGATGCCTTAAATTCTTGTTGGCTCCTGGGTGAAAGATCCTAATGCTTTTAAATTTTTGTCGGCTCTTGGGTGAAAAATCTCGGCGCTTTTAATTTTCCTTGTCATTTTTGGTTCTTCGAACAAAATAGTTGTCTACTATCTTTACATGTTTCCTATGTGAGTATTTGAAAACATTTGTTTCTCCCCTTCCTCAAATAGCAAACATTTAAAAAAGGACAAACTGTAGATACTGTATTTTGTCCAAGAGTTTTTTACGGCATATAACAAAAACGAAAAAAGAGAAATTTAAGACATTGCATTTTTTAAAATTTGAGGTCATATATCTTGTCAATTTTTAAAATTTTGCCTAAAAAAAATCAATTTTGATAAAAAAAAATGAAGTCCTTAATTTTTGGTTTATTATTTTTATACTATTATTTGGGCTTTTATGATAAAATAAATCATAGTCTTGCTACCTTATCCTAGTTCATTATTAATCTAACCCAAATATCCCATTTAGCCTAGTTGGCCCATTCCTTTTTAGTGTTTTAAATTTTTGCAAATGTCATAACATACTTCAAGGTCACCGCGACATGGATGACGAACTTTTACAAAAAGATTAGTTTTCAAAAGAAAATAGGAAACAATTAGAAAACCCATTTTTTTTTTAATTTAAAAAGAACGATCTGCGAACCAAAGATGATTCGGGAGTCATTTGTGTGTGGGGAAGGTGTTAGGCACCCCACAACAACCGTCTTTTAGACGGTTACTGAAAATTAATTGTGTGAACATAATATGGCCAAAAATATGTATTTTATTTATTCCAAAATAATAAATGTATTGCAAGAATATTTGACAAAATTAAAAACAAAGAATCTAAATGTGTAATGCATGATTTTTCTACCGAAACCTAAATTATTCCACCCTTTTCTCGTATAAAGCACCTTCTAGGGTGACGCTACCTTCAAATAGGTTGAATAAATAAAACTATTCCGTAAAGAAATCTGACTTGATCTATCCTCACATGATAAGTGAAAGAGCATGCGGATATTACGTGACACAAATATATATATATATATATATATTAAATGAATACAATGCATGAATTGACAATATTACAACACTTTTCCTTGTCCAATGGGGATCTTAAGTACAAAATGTAAAATGACAATGATTGTGGCAACATGAAGTATACCTTGGAGGGAGAGTTATTAGTCATAAGGTGAGCCCTTAACTCACAAATGAAGGAGGATGAAGTAGTGCAACAGAGTAACATTTTTCATTCTAGATGCAACATCAATGGTAAGGTTTGTAGCATAATAATTGATGGTGGTAGCTGTACTAATGTAACTAGCACTACTATGGTTGAAAAACTAAATCTTACTACTTTGAAACACCCTAGGCCATATAAGTTGCATTGGTTGAATGAGTGTGGAGAAGTTAAAGTAAGTGAACAAGTGCTACTATGTGATGTAGTGCCTATGCATGACAGACACATTCTTTTGGATCATCGTTGGCAATATGATAGACGTGTCTTACATGATGGTTACACCAATCAGTACTCTTTTGTCATGAACAAGCGATCTATCACTCTTACACCATTGACTCCTAAGCAAGTGCTCGATGATCAAGAGAGACTTCAAAGGGCGAGTGACACCAAGAAAGAGAGTGAAAAAGGAGAAAAAGAGACAACATTCGAGTGTATGTACAAAGCAAAGTGAGGTCAAGATAGCACTTTTATGTTTTAGCACTAAAAAACTTAATCCTTATTTGCTTAGTGTTGTTGTTGTCACCAAACTCCATGTAAAGAGTTCTTGCATGCACATCTATCTTGGTTCTGGCAGCCTTGAGGAAAGGTCTCCTAAGGATGATTGTAGTCTTGCTGCTGGTTGAGTCTCCCTCCATGTCAAGAATGTAGAAATCTGCTAGGAATATTAGCTCATTCACTCGGACTAGCACATCTGTAATGAGTCCGACAGGTTAAGCATTACTTCTATTGGCTAGTTGAATCCCCACTCCTGTTGGCTGCAAAGGTCCAAGACCAAGTGACTGGAATACTAACTTTGGCATGACATTGATGGAAGCTCCAAGGTCCAGCATAGCATCATGAAACTTGCACTTCCCAATGACACAGGGTATGATAAAAGTTTCAGGATCTTGGCACTTCTGAGGCATAGGTTGAATGAGAGCAAACACATTTTGGCCCATACTAACTCTTTCATTTCCCTTGAGCTTCCTCTTATGAGTGCACAACTCCTTCAAGAACTTTGCATACTTGGGAATCTGCTTGACTGCCTCCAGCAATGGGATGTTAATCTCAACTCTGCTAAAGATCTCCAAAAGCTCTCTTTCTTTCTTTGCCTCATCTAATTTCTTGGACTGAACAGCTCTCTGTGGGAAGGGCAAAGGCACAAAATGAGGGATATTCTGCTGTTGTGGCATCTCTGGAGTAGGACAACTTTGGCTGGAACTGGTAGTAGGGTCAGAAATAGGTTTACTGAGCTTGCTCTAGACTGTAGGTGCAGGAACCGAAACTGACTTACCACTTCTAAGAGTGATTGCACTCACGTTTCCCATTGGATTGGGAATTGTTTGTGCAGGAAGCTTGCCAGAACCTTGAACTTGCAGTTGACTAATTGATGAAGCTATATGGCCAAATTGAGTCTTCAAATTCTGAATAGTAGCTCCAGTGCTCTGCTGGAATTGGAGGTTGTTGGCTGCCAACTGCTTTATGAGCTCTTCTAGGTTAGGTGCATTTTGGCTAGAAGTGGTGGCTTGCTCCTTGGCAAGTTGGAATGGCTGCGGTACTCTATTCTGGAATCCTGATGGCCTATTTTGGTATGATTGGTAAGGTTGAGAACTATGTTGTTGTTGTGGCTGCATGTTGTCATATCTCAAGTTAGGATGGTCTCTCCGACCAGAGTTGTATGTGGTAGAAAAAGGATCATGTCTTGGCTGGTGAGGTTGGTAATAATGGTATTGAAAATATTGAGGCTTGTTGGGGAAAACATTGGCTACAACTGCTGTTTGGTTAGAACAGGCAAAGGCATCCTCTTGAAGGGCATGACAAGCTTTAGTAGGTTGGGAGGTACAAGCACATATGCTAAAAACTCTTAGTGGTTGCACTAGTTGCATGGCAGGTTGTTGATGTTGACCCATGGCTAACTGTCTCACCAAGGATGTCAACTCATCAAGTTTATGCTCCACCCTTGTTGGTCAGCAGTTGATACAACAACCTCATTGAGTCCTCCAGTGGTATGAACCATCCGAGAATCAAACTATTGAGAATTGTTAGCCATTTTAGAAATTAAATTCCTGGCAACCTCTGGGGTTTTGTCCACCAATGCTCATTCACTGGCTGCATCTATTGAGCTTCTATCCATAGGCATTAGGCCCTCATAAACATATTGAATGAGTAGTTGATCACTGATTTGGTGATGAGGGCAACTATCACATAATTTCTTAAACCTCTCCCAATACTCATGGCGTGTCTCTCCTGATGATTGTCTAATCCCACAAATATCCTTCCGAATAGCTGCAGTTCTGGAAGCAGGGAAGAATTTCTCCGAGTCTTTTCATGTCATTCCAAGAAGTGATAGAACCTGAGGGCAGGTAGTACATCCAATCCTTAGCCACATCTGTTAGTGAGAATGGAAATGTCTTGAGCTTGATGTGCTCTTCCAGAATGCCATGTGGTTTCATTGTTGAGCACACCACATGGAACTCCTTCAAGTGTCTATGCGGATCCTCACCTGCAAGGCCATGAAATCTAGGTAACAAGTGTATTAATCTGGACTTAAGTTCAAAGGCAGCATCTAACTAAAGGTATTGAATGCCTAAGGGTTGGTATGCCACATCTGGGGCAGCAAGTTCCTTAAGGGTTCTAGCTCTAGCATGCATGTTATTGTTTATGGTCAGTAATGTTGTCAACAAAATTATAAACAACAAGATTAATAACAACAGGATTAAGAATAAGATCAACAACAACTCTTCTCCTAGCTTGTCTATGCCGACTATGAAATGTTTTATCAATCTCATAANAAATGTCTTGAGCTTGATGTGCTCTTCCAGAATGCCTTGTGGTTTCATTGTTGAGCACACCACATGGAACTCCTTCAAGTGTCTATGCGGATCCTCACCTGCAAGGCCATGAAATCTAGGCAACAAGTGTATTAATCTGGACTTAAGTTCAAAGGCAGCATCTAACTAAAGGTATTGAATGCCTAAGGGTTGGTATGCCACATCTGGGGTAGCAAGTTCCTTAAGGGTTCTAGCTCTAGCATGCATGTTATTGTTTATGGTCAGTAATGTTGTCAACAAAATTATAAACAACAAGATTAATAACAACAGGATTAAGAATAAGATCAACAACAACTCTTCTCCTAGCTTGTCTATGCCGACTATGAAATGTTTTATCAATCTCATAATCAATATCACATAAATCATTGCAAGAAGACTAAGTCATACACCATGTACACAAGGTTGGCAGAATGCCAAAACACACTAAAACATGAACATAACACAGAAACACAGAAATAGGAACAGAAATTGGCTAAAATAAAAACACACCAAAAACATTAAACAAAGACAAAAACACACCAAAATAACACTAGTTGACCCATCTAAACATTTTTAAAATTTTTGAAACCACCATAGAATGAAAACTAGATGAAAATGGAACTCAAAAATCAAATAAAAAAATCTTTAAAAAATGGAAAAGTGATCAAAACAATGGAATTTAGTTTAAAAATGAAGACCTCATAGCAACAACAATGACTATTGATCAGTGGCCCATTTTGCTTCAACTGACCAAGTTTCAAGTCAATCAGAGCACAAAATTTTGCTCAAAACAGTGCACCTGTATAGAGCAAATTTAAGCCAAATGAAGGGAAACCAAGGGGGAAATAGGATCAAAACACCAAAATTCATACAGGAGACTTGAAATTATCAACTAACATTGACACTCCCCGGCAACGGCACCAAAATTTGATCGAAATTATTGTTAATCCAATTAAATTAAACCGAATTCCCTAATTAGAATGCAATAGAGGGCATAATCTGGGTTTGTCTCACAAGGAATGCAATGTGTAATTGACTAATTCAAGTTTAAGAATAGGGGATTTTTTGAATAGAATCTATATTACCAAATTGTAAAATGTAGAATTAAACAATGATTAATTAGGTTGATTAAAAATGTAACCTAGCTAGACATCCATCAAAAACCAGTTTGATCCATCCTAGATTAACACAAGTTATCAAACCCTAATGCAGCAGCACTACTAATTGACTTTAATCACAATTAAAATCTCTAATTATGACTAATTTACTCCTATTGAGTTATCACTCACGATTCAATTAATCCATGCAATCACTAATCTTGTAATCACAAAGACTAAACAATTAGTGATTAATTTAAAAACCGAACATTCAATTAGCATGACATAGCTTCTCTGAATTCTTACCACAAATTAAAGATCGATTAATCAATATTCTGTTTCTTACTTCAACATCCATATAAATCACAAAGATCTCCATGAACACATCCAAAGACTAAAGCAAGGTAGAAATCCAAAGAAGAAGAATTACATTAAGTTTAATTCAATTAAGTACATAATCTTAAGAACAAAACCGAATTTAATCAAGAGTCTAACTTAATTACAAGAGTTATACTCCTCCATGGTCATGAAATCCAAGCTCCAATGGAGGAAGAAGGCCATAGTTCAAAGAGCTCCAAAAAATATAAGAGAGAAAACAAAAACTGCCTATAAATTATCTAGCTATGATTCATAAAAATGTTGTCTCCTTTAACCTAATTATAAAATCATAAATTTAGTACACATCCAAATTATCCTTAACTTAGGTTTAAACCTTTGGACCTCAGCTTCAAATGGGCTCTAGTTTGGGCCTTATTGGGCCTGAATTGAGGGAGTTAAGCCCAATTAGGTCTTAAGAGGTCTCTGGAGTAATCATCCGGTTTCAATAGAAAATAAGACCATAAAAAAGACATAATTTGGAGAACTAACCTTCACAACAATTGAAGCCCTACATCTTAGCTTTCCAATGGAACTAGTTTCAAGTCCATAAGACACCTACAACCCAAGTTATGGTCCAAACTCTGCATGCGGGTCATATTCCAGCGGCAGCATCTCTGCTCTGACTTCCAGGTCAAATTTGATCCACTGGATGTCTGAATTGGCCTTTGAGGTCTGAATGAAAGTTGTAGACAATCATTCCTACAAGTCAAGATTCATAATTTTTAGACATCCAGAACTAAAGATATACCCGAAATACAGAAACAGTATCAAAACCCTAATAATGCTGAATAAAACAATTAAGCCCAATATGAACTCAAACTTATGAAATAAGGCCAAACCCACACAATTAAGCACTAGAAGAGATTTCATACATTAAATATGAGGGTTAATTACTGTATAAAAGTGTGATTATCAGTGGGGTGTCTAACACCTTTTCCACACACAAATTGACTCTTAAACCCTTTCTAGTTCGCAGATCATTTTTTTTAGAAATTCAAAAAGGGTTTTCCAATTGTTTCTCATTTTCTTAATACAGTTGGTGGCGACTCCAAATTTTTTTTGAAAACTAATATGTTTTAAAAGTCCATAATTCGAGTTGTAGCAACTTTTGAGTAAGTTGTGACAGTTTGATGACTCCACTGGGAACTGTTAGAGAGTCAAGCCTAAGAAATTGGTTGTGCGAATATGAGATGACCAAGTTTATTTTCTTCATTCCCATTTTTATTGATTACTTGATTGTTCATTTTGCACTTGCATTTGTAAATAGATTATTTTATCGCATATATATTTTGTGTTTTTCCTTGGAGTGGATAGATATAGGTTGAGGTTTGTATGCTTCCTCGTCACACACAGAACACCAACACTTCTACCTCACATAACTTTTGGCTCTATACCCAAGCCCCAGGTTTGCCTAG
This sequence comes from Cercis canadensis, assembly GCA_003255065.1. Classification (NCBI taxonomy): domain Eukaryota; kingdom Viridiplantae; phylum Streptophyta; class Magnoliopsida; order Fabales; family Fabaceae; genus Cercis; species Cercis canadensis. The sequence continues at coordinate 19,668 of QAOA01001586.1, forward strand.
GATTAGGAGGAAGTTTAGTGTTGTCACCAAAGACATATTCTTTGGCAGCTTACGCAAAAACTTCCACTTATATCATGTCCCATCCTACTGGCATGTATAAACATGGGAGTTTATCTCCTTGTCTATTCATGCAAGTAAGGCGAGGTTCTCCATTATGTTGATGGGGGTGATATGGGAACCTTTGATTGTCTAGAATGATAGACTTACCCTGTAACTATGTACAGTTAGTCTGAACTTAAAATTTTACCTGTGTAAGGTTAGAACCTGGCCATTAGGTTAGAACCCCTAACCTTGGATGGTTACCCTTTTTCCTATGACATATCGGGGAAGCATTCTTTTTTATATTTCTCTCATATGTTTTTCTACATTAAAATAAGGGGTCCAGCACCTCATTTACTGCAAATAAAATTTCATGGTGCAAGTCATTTTTCTTCCATGTTTCTTTGCATATTTATGCTTTCTTGTTTGGATAAAAGATAGGCCTTAAGCCTCATTTCTCTTTTGAAAATTTTTCTAGTAGAGAACATCATTTCTATTCCTCTTAAATTTCATTTTGCATGCATTCTATTTTCAAAGTGAAATAGAGATTCAATACCTCCCTCTATTTTGAATAAGTCTTTCTTAATACACTTTCATTACCTCTTATATCGCATTATCTCATTACATCACCGTAAGAAAAATTAGAGGTCCCAAACCTCATTTCACTTTTGGTGACTTTTTGTTCCATAAAATAGCTTCTGTGTTATTCCTCCTTGTTTGCATTTGCATGCATTCCATTTTCAAAGTAAGAGAGAGGTGCTTTGTCTCACTTCCTTTCATATAGTCTACCAATGCAGTCATGTGTTTCTTTTCATGAGCATTTCACATCATCTTATTGCATTCATTTTGAAAATAAGAGTGTCAATAGCTCATTGCACTTTGCAAAACATTTCCATAACAAAAGAAAAAAAAAAAAAAAAANAAAAAAAAAAAAAAAAAAAAAAAGCATTCTCATGTCATCTTCATCATAAACTCAAGTCTTGAGAATTTTCGTTCATTTTTATGTCATGCATGTAGTTTTCTTTTCTTCACTCATCCTACTTTCCCATTCTACATGATTCAAAAGGTTTTTTTTCAATGTCATGCTCAAAGAAATGGAGCCCAATCAAGTTTTGTCTCGTAAAAAGTTCAAAAAAAAAAAAAGAGAAGATTTCATAAAAAGAAAAAGAAAAAGAAAAAAGAAACTTTTTGTTCTCAAGCTCTTATCATCCCTCTGAACATGGGTTTTGACTTGCTTGTAGTCTTTTCTTTCATTGTTAAATGTTTGTCATGTCAATCATGCTCTAGTTAGCTAAAGTCCAAGGCTAGTAGAGTCCACTTTGCATTTGGACCTTGTTTTGTTTGACTTCATTAATGCAATGATCATATGTTCTTGTTCATCATCTTTCTTATTCTAATTTTCTTTTAAATGTTTCCCTCCAAAATCCTTTTAAAAAAAAAGAAGAAGAAAAACCTCCATGAATCTTCCATTGAGAATTTGTGATTGATATGAAGATGCGAAGGTAGAGAATGATGAAATATGTTTTCAAACAAATTTTGAGCTCCACAAGCAAACTTTTCCAATGATTAGAGGTATTTTTTGTTCTCCCAAACATTACGAAGTATCCTTGCTTACACCTTTGAGCTTGAAGAAGTAGGTAATTTCTTAATTCCCTGATTCATGAACTCCTTTTGGTAGTGTAGACATCGTTTTTGTCCGGGTAAATTTTGTTTTTGTCAAAAAAAAAAATGCTTACATCAATTTTATGAGTTTTGTGATCTTGGGTTTAGGTTTCTAACAAAAAATATATATTTTTGCAAAATTCATGGGTATACCCCAACTTTTTTATTAGGCCCAATTGATCTATTTTTATTTATAATTTTTTTTATATTTTTGTAAATTTAAAGCATTTTTTATATATTAGTAAATAAGTAAATGTGGTATGGAGATATTTTAAAGGGAATGACAAATTTGGGAAGCAAAAGTAAATAGGAAAGTGAGTGAAAATTTTTTAAATGAGGAGATTAAAAAAAAAAAAAAAATAGGAAGGTGATGGGAAATTTCCTAGGAGGGGGAGGATTAATGCGTACAAGAGAAACAAGAGGGGATCCATTTTTTGGGTGAGCAGGAAAAATAGTGAGAAGAAAGCCAAAAACCTTTCAGCAAGAGAAAGAATAGAAGTGAGAGCAGAAAATAGAGAGAAGAGAGCCAAAAACCCCATTCAGCTAAGCAAGAGCAAATACGCATGAAGAAGGGAGAAACCAGGAAGGAAGAAAAACTCATTTTTTTGAGAGGAGAGGGCAGAGAAGCTTGAGCAGAGAAGAAATACACATACAAGAGGGGAAAAGAGAACCCATTCAGCAGAGGTGAAAGAAAGAAAAAGAAAGAGAAGAGCAAGATAGAAAGGGAGACAGAGGAAAGAAGGCAAAGGAGTTTGAGCTTGGTGAAGAAATCACATATTCTATCCTCATTCTTTCAAAATCAAGTGATTCTCTTTGAATTGGTTCTTCAAGGGTAATTCCTATCTCATTTCTTTTATTCTTTGGTGTTTAGACTTTAAATAGATTTTGTTTGCATGCTAGTTCTCTTATATTGTTGCTGGTTTAAGGAGTTTATTTTCTGCCCTTTTGCATGATTATGTTGGGTGGAAGTGATCTTGCTTTGTTTGGTGAGAAGGAATGGAGGGATGCTTGATGTGTGGTTATTTGTATTTGAGTTTGTAAATCTTTCATTGCTGTAACTATGGTAGTCATGTATTGCTCTATTTTTTTTAGTTCTTTTTCTGCTCTACTAGTTTTTTTAGCTGTTCATTTGTTTTAGACATAATGTGTGGTCCTTTTATTATTTTGTAATGCTTGATGGCTGCCTTCTATGTTTTAAACTATTTGATAACCATTTGAGAATTATTTTGGTCTATTGTGTTGCATTTTCTGTAAGGGCTGTTTGGAGATTGAAATAATTTTTTATTTAGGTATTTTTGGTTGCTATTATGGCTGGAAACAAAGTTCTTTTATGGGGGGTAGTAAATAATAAAAATAGGTGATGCTTGGTGTGTCATTTTTAAGCCTTGTTAGAAAGTTAAAATGATGCATTCTTAAGTTTTTTTTTTTGTTTATGTTTGCTGCTATTGTTTCAAGTGGATTTCACTATTGTCTTGGTCCTTTTGCTTAGCTATTCTAACAAGTTTTCTAGACCATTGATATGTCTTGGCTCTTGGCTGTATTTGGAGGCTATTGTTGGGCGTGAAAGTTGGTCTAGGTGCTTGATATTGTGTGATTTTGGGTTATGAATGAATGATCTTAAGGTGTCATATTGATTTCCTTTTGGTGAGTATGTTGTTTATTTCTAAGAAATGCATTTTTTTTCTTGTGATTGATGGCTGCTGAAGAGTTGTTTTACTTTGTTGTTTTGGTTAAGCCATGGGACCATTTTGGCTCAATTTTATGGTTGTGCTTGGGCAATTTCGCAGCTGTCAGACAGCTCTGGCAGCAGTTGGTTTTCTTTTTCTAGACAGAGCTTCAGGGCTCCGAATTAAGTGATGTTGTTCTCAATAGAACCGTAAGATGTATGTATTTATTGGGTATAATTTTCAGATTTTTTCATTGTCTCCCCTGATCCCAGTTCGAATTCAAAGTTGGCTGTTTTTCTGCTTCATCAGGCCTGTTGATTTTTATCTGGCAGCAGCCAATGTTGTTTTTACAACCTGAGCTACAAGGCTCCATTTGACATGATTTTTGTTTCTTTAGAATCATGAAACATGTATCTTTCTTGTGTCAAAATATCAAAGTAAAATTCCCTCTCCCATATTCCCCATGTTTATTTAAATTTCATCACTGTTTTCTGCACTGTCACATTTTGGACATTATCACTTGTTTGCTTCTACCTTGAGCTAGGGACATCCAAATTGCATGCTGTCAAATGCACTTGAATCATAGCATCAATAGCTTTGCTTTTATATAAACCTTTTTCATGAATTCAGTGACACTCATTTCCAGAATTTGATATGAAATTGCATCATGTTTGGGTTTATTTTGGTTTCTCATATCTTTCTCTTGTCTAATTTTCCAAATATGGTTTCCTTGCTATTTATGTGAGTGAATAGGACATGTATATTCTTCTCTTGTAAAAGATTTCAATTGTTGATTATTTGTTTTGATTTCCATGAATATATTTGGCTAACCCGTGTTGTCCTTTGAGTATTTCTCTTCACATGTTTGATTTGTGGATTTGTGGATTTGAGACTTTGACAGGTGAAAGAATAAGAGAAAAGAAAATTTATCAAAGTGTTTGTTTGATTTTATGTTTTTTTCCCATTTGAATTTTGAACATTGTACGCCCCTCTCCCCATTCTTGAATAGTATTGTAATTTGTAAAGCCATACATTTGCATAACATTTAGGGATTATGGTTAGGGTTTACAAAAATCCATAGGCCCTTTGTCTATCATGGAATGATAAGACTGACTCAGTCCTATATGGGATGGGTCTCGTTTATCTAACCTAGACAAAGATAAGTGTCACCCCAATGGGCACAATATGTGACGAACGGGTGGAAGGATTTTGAACCCTTTAGAAGTCATGCATGTCATATTTATTTTCTGCCTTTGATTGGTGAATGTAACTTTTTTTTAAAAGAATAAATAAAGTACATTTTTTGCCATATCTTGTCTTATTCTTTGCATAGCTAATTTAGGGTAACCGTCTCTAGACGAATGCTGTGCGGTGCCTAACACCATCCCTACGCATACACAGACTCCCGAACCAATCTTTGGTACGCAGATATTTAAAAATAATAAAATAAGAAGGGTTTCCAATTATACCATATTTTCTAAAACAATTGGTGGCGACTCCTATTTTTTTTTCTTAAATTCGGTCAACCATTCACGTCGCAGCTACCCCTCGGGTACATTGTGACAGTTAGGGTAGAACTCCAACAAGCTTTCATGACAACATTCGAATGCCAAACATGATTATTTTCTTTCTTTTATCCAAACACATCATATCTCTTGTCAAACCACTTTGAGCTTTAATTTTTTCCTCGCACCTGATGAAAAACATACCTGGGCTACAATAAGAACAAACTTGCAAAAGATGCCTTGAATTGTCAATGGACTTGCCAAAGAGAGAGTGAAAATGAAAAGGAAATACAAAAGAGAGGAATGCTGTCTAAAAGAAAAAAGAAAAAAAATTCTTCCAGAGGTAAAAAAAACTCTTTCAAAAAAAAAAAGAGATAAATGAAAAACAAAATAGAGAATAAATCAAAGTATTCATTCCAAATGGTTGAGAAATAGGAAAGGTAGTCTAAGTGACAAGAAAATGAAAAACTAGAAGACCACAAGTTGTCAAAACCATGATTCTCATTGTTGTCCCAACATCAAATGTTTGGATCTTTATATCCTTTCTTTCATTAGTCATATCTTACATCCATGAAACCCCATTACAACCCTTGAGCATTCTCTTGACAAATGAATGTTGGCATAAAACCCTATTGAAGTTAGGTGTTGAAAAAAATGGAGAAATAAGATGAGGGACAAAATCAAGTTTTAAGCTTTTATCCTTTCATTTTAAAATAAAAGCTTTTTACCCTAAGACCCAATTACAAGTTTGTAAAGACCTCCTTGAGAATTAGTTTACTTGAATCGTAAACTGGGGTAAAAATTTCATGAAAAAATTTTGTTTTTTAAAAAATGATTTAAAACTGGGGTCAAGTCTAACTCAAGAAAAATCTCTTTTGTATTAATTGCATGACCCTCAAAGGGAATATCCTTGAATCCCCTTACTGGGGAAAATTTTCATTCTTTAAATTTGCAAGCTGTTATAGCCATTGAAATAAGTGCTCCATGTCTTAACTTTTGCTTCCATGATTCTTTCTAGTGCCTGACACTGTAAATTCATTTCTTGTACAACTTTATCCTTGACAAGTTCATTGGCATAAATAAGAGGCATAGTATCTCAATCATTTCTTCATCACTGTCATTTCTTGAACGTATGACTCATTGCATTAATTTTGCCAAATAAAATAAGAGTGGCTCATACTCAATTGACATGACAAGCATTAGCAATTGAAAGACTGGCTTAAAGCATTGCCATGATCTTGGCAAAACATTAATATGCATGAAGATTCGTGTGAATGAAGTCTTTAGGACTTGACCTTACACTGGGGCAAAATGTGATTGAGCAAATTTTTCATTGAGCAAGCAACTTGGGCTTTTCAAATCCAGTGTCTTTAATTTAAGCATGTGTTTTGACCCACCATTTTTATTCCCTTGCATTTTTGGGACTTAACCTACTGTTTTATTTTGAGTAAAACCCCTGTTTGGTCCTCGAAAGATAGGTTCGGTGACAGTTTAGTCCTCCAAAGATTTTCACCGACACTTTAGTCCCTGGAAGATTGTTCCGTCAATCATTTTCGTCCTCCGCTTATGTCTGTTAATTGGACTTAACAGACAAGGCCACGTGACACGTTAAGTGCTGACGTGGCTGTTAAATGCTGACGTGGCACTTTAAAAAAAATTATCTCTCATCTCTCTCTCACACTCTCCCTCTCATCTCTCTCTTTCTCCACCAATCTATTTCTCTCTCTACCATCTCTCTCTCTCTCTCTCTTAATTTGGGCTGTGCTTAAGTTAATTTGGTGTTTTGACTTGGAAATAATAGAAATTTGTGATGCAAACATTAATTTACGCTTGATGAAATATGTGAGACACAATGACACTAGCAATAAGTCCAGTTTTAACATTTCTTCCTGCAGTATTGAACCATTCAGAGGTGTGGCGGGAGCCAACATATCTCTTCTCCAGCCAGACCTGATTCACAAGAATGTTTGAATCATGATGCCTTGCTGGTTAATAGGTTGAGTCTCAAGAGTACTGAAGCTTGACTTAATGAAAAGTCAATAATGATATACAGTCATATAGATATGAGAAACATGGAAGTAGGGCTTTCATTGTTAAAGGCTCCTCATGCTCATACTGTTTGTGAAATTGTCAAAGCACGGTATGTTACCTGGTTTTACAACCCAGTTACATATAATGTAGAGTATTTTTATATCATCTTTTGCTAAATGATAACAAGTTTCCTTAATTTGTCTCAGTTGGGGGACTGCGGTGCACATTGTATTCCTCATCTTCTGCTTTATGACAAATATAATTGTAACAGCCATGCTGCTTCTTGGTGGTTCTGCGGTTGTGAATGCATTAACTAGAGTGAACATTTATGCAGCTAGCTTTCTAATACCTCTTGGAGTAATTGTCTACACACTAGCTGGAGGACTAAAAGCCACATTCTTGGCAAGCTATATACATTATGTCATAGGTTTCTGCTTAAATTGTCTTGTCACTTTTCTCCAACGAAATTTACGTTGTCTATTGTTAATGTGTGTCATTGTTAACCTGCATAATTTTTTCTTTGCAGTGCACATAGTTTTGGTCATTTTTGTCTACCTTGTGTATACGGCAAGCAATGAGCTTGGTAGCCCGAGTGTTATTTACCACCGTTTGCTGGAGGTTGCGAGTAAATCAAGAACATGTGAAGCGCCTATATCACATCATGGGCAATCTTGTGGTTTTGTTAGTGGGAATTACAAAGGATCTTACTTACAAATTGATAAGCCAAGAAGATCCTAGAATGAGAAGTGAGAAGCACGTGAGATTATTNTACCAGGCACTACGGCGGGGGACGACACATAATAGGAAATCCTATTGGATTATCTGTTGGGGTTGCTTTAGTGGTTATCCAAATTATAGTCCTATTAGAATTTTTGGAAACTTGTCCACATGGTGTAATCCTACCATTTTTTCAAGTGCCATAGGAAATCCTATTTAATCACCTGTTGGGGTTGGTTTATTGGTTACCTAAATTATAATCCTATTAAAACTTTAGGAAACTTGTACCCGTGATCTAACCCCAATCTTTTTCCTAGTGCTATAGGTTATTTAATCTTTTCCCCCTAAAAACTATACCTAGACCTAGTTATAATATTGATTTTTGTTCCCTTTCCATCTCAATTATCATACCCAATCTCTACTCATTTCAACTCATTTATATTTAAATACAATAGAGAAATTTTAAACTAATTATAGTACCATTGTCATCTAATTATTATTACTATTTTGTATAGATTTAAAGAAAAGTTATAACAGGGATAACCTTGTGTAAAATGGTAGAACATTTATTTTTCATTCAAACATCACAAGAGTATCATGTATTATGTCATTTTTTATATCAAACATAGGAAAGAGAATTCTAAATTTCTTCATCAACAGGAAAGAGTTTCCTATATTAATTACCTAGATAAACATAGGAAATTCTTATGTTTTTCAAACTACTTGTTTTCTATGTCAATTCTCAAAGTCATTGCCATTTGACTATTACTTTTAGAGGACTCAAATTTCTAATGAGCATATCACCCTTCAAATATCTGGCACAGTGACACTTGATACTTGCAAGTTTGTAGTATTATATCTACTAATAGAATATTCTTTAAATTAAAAGGGTTTATACAGAATCACTGTTTTCCAAAAAAATTAACGGAAGAAAAAAAAATAGAATAACACCCCAAAACGCTTTAGTAAAAAATGGAACAAAATCAATATATTTAAGAGTAAAACCCCTATTTGGTCCTCGAAAGATAGGTTCGGTGATAGTTTAGTCCTCTAAAGATTTTCACCGACACTTTAGTCCTTGGAAGATTGTTCCATCAGTCATTTTCGTCCTCCACTTATGTCCGTTAATTGGACTTAACAGACAAGGCCACGTGGCACGTTAAGTGCTGACGTGACCGTTAAATGCTGATGTGGCACTTTAAAAAAATTAAAAAAAAAATTATCACTCATCTCTCTCTCACACTCTCCCTCTCATCTCTCTCTTTCTCCACCAATCTATTTCTCTCTCTACCATCTCTCTCTCTCTCTCTCTCTTAATTTGGGTTGTGCTTAAGTTAATTTGGTGTTTTGACTTGGAAATAATAGAAATTTGTGATGCAAACATTAATTTATGCTTGATGAAATATGTGAGACACAATGACACTAGCAATAAGTCCAGTTTTAACATTTCTTCCTGCAGTATTGAACCATTCAAAGGTGTGGCGGGAGCCAACATATCTCTTCTCCAGCCAGACCTGATTCACAAGAATGTTTGAATCATGATGCCTTGCAGGTTAATAGGTTGAGTCTCAAGAGTACTGAAGCTTGACTTAATGAAAAGTCAATAATGATATACAGTCATATAGATATGAGAAACATGGAAGTAGGGCTTTCATTGTTAAAGGCTCCTCATGCTCATACTGTTTGTGAAATTGTCAAAGCACGGTATGTTACCTGGTTTTACAACCCAGTTACATATAATGTAGAGTATTTTTATATCATCTTTTGCTAAATGATAACAAGTTTCCTTAATTTGTCTCAGTTGGGGGACTGCGGTGCACATTGTATTCCTCATCTTCTGCTTTATGACAAATATAATTGTAATAGCCATGCTGCTTCTTGGTGGTTCTGCGGTTGTGAATGCATTAACTAGAGTGAACATTTATGCAGCTAGCTTTCTAATACCTCTTGGAGTAATTGTCTACACACTAGCTGGAGGACTAAAAGCCACATTCTTGGCAAGCTATATACATTATGTCATAGGTTTCTGCTTAAATTGTCTTGTCACTTTTCTCCAACGAAATTTACGTTGTCTATTGTTAATGTGTGTCATTGTTAACCTGCATAATTTTTTCTTTGCAGTGCACATAGTTTTGGTCATTTTTGTCTACCTTGTGTATACGGCAAGCAATGAGCTTGGTAGCCCGAGTGTTATTTACCACCGTTTGCTGGAGGTTGCGAGTAAATCAAGAACATGTGAAGCGCCTATATCACATCATGGGCAATCTTGTGGTTTTGTTAGTGGGAATTACAAAGGATCTTACTTACAAATTGATAAGCCAAGAAGATCCTAGAATGAGAAGTGAGAAGCACGTGAGATTATTATGCTACAGTAATTTTGGTCTCATTGAGTTGCTGAGTTGCTACAGTAATCTTGGTCTCACTTGCTGAGTTGCTATAGTAAAAATGGGTACATGATGGTGCATCTTGCTGCTCTTTAAGAGCACGTAGTGAGCGGCTGTTGTTGGCATGGACAGTTAGAAGACTTGGTCCAGAGTTTGTTAGCTATGTTCTTGCTATGAAAATAAGTGCTAGTAGTGGAGTCCTTAGTGTTAGCAGTTGTGGTAATTCAGTTGCATGTATTTAGGAAATCATGAAGAGCACGTGAGCATTAGGTGGTGTGCACTATGAAGTTAGGTTAGTGGAGTAGCAGTAGTTGTTATTTCCTTTCCTTTAAATTCCACAAGTTAGGAAGTCAGTGGGGGAAGAAAAATATTGTGTATTGTGGTTTACTCTCACCCTAAGAGAGCTTTATTTTCATTCAGTTCAGATTGGGATCTAACACAAATGGAGAAGAAACATTGTTCATCTCTCAGAGAAACTCAGTGAAAGAGAGATGGCAGAGAGAGAAAGAGATTGACGGAGAGAGAGATTGGGGAAGAGAAAGATGAGAGTGTGTGTGTGTGTGAGAGAGAGAGAGAGAGAGAGAGAGAGATGAGAGAGAAATTTTTAAATTTTTTTTAAAGTGCCACGTCAGCATTTAACGACCACGTCAGCACTTAACGTGCCACGTGACCTTTTTTGTTAAGTCCAATTAACGGACATAAGCGGAGGACGAAAATGACCAACAGAACAATCTTCCAAGGACTAAAGTGTCGGTGAAAATCTTTGGAGGACTAAACTGTCACCAAACCTATCTTTTGAGGACCGAACAGAGGTTTTACTCTTTTATTTTTTCAAATATCTTGGACCTTCACCCATTGTATTTTTACCATTTTGGGCCTTGCCCCTTCATGTTATTTTTCTTGAGTATTAGTCATTTCTTGGATTTTATCCCAATGTCTCATGTCATGCATTTTCTTTACTTGTGTCAAGCCAAGTGATTTATCCTTTGCATTTGCTTTCCTGCTTAAATTGAATCTAGCCTAGCTAGGTCAAGTCTGTGTCGAGCTAGGCGTTTTTCATTTTGCATTTTACTTTCTTGCTTAAATCGAATCTAGAATAGCTAGGTCGAGCTTGTGTCGAGCTAGGTTCTTTCCTTTTCTGTGTTTATTTTTCTTGCTTAAATCGAATTTGGCCTAGCTGGGTCGAGCCAGGTGATCGGAATTATCGCTGTTTCAATTAAATTAAACCGAATCCCCTAAACAGAATGCAATATAGGGACAATCCGAGAAGTCTCTCAAGGAATGCAATGACTAATTAACAATTTCAAGATTAAGAACAGGAAATTTTTGAACGAAATATATATTACCAAATTGTAAAATAAAAAATTAAACAAGGATTAATTTAGTTAATTAAAAACGTAACCTAGCTAGACATCCTTCAATAACCGGTTTGATTCATCCTAGATTAACATCAATAATCAAGTCCTAATGCATAACACTGCTAATTGAGTTTAATCACAATTGAAATCTCTAATTATGACTAATTGTTCCTACTGAGTTATCACCCAGGATTCGATTAACCACATGCAATCACTAATCTTGCAATCACAAAGACTAAGCAATTAGTGGATAAATCTAATAACCAAACATCAATTAGCATAACATAGCTTCTCTGAATTCTGACCACAAATTAAAGATTAATCAATCTAAATTATGTTTCCTACTTCAAAATCCATATAAATCACAAAGATCTCCATGAATCCATACAAAAACTAAAGCAAGGTAGAAATCCAAAGAAAACAGAATTGCATTAAGTTTAATCTAATTAAGTACAGAATCTTAAAATCTAACCGATTAATTTAGGAGTCTTAGCTAGGTTACAAATGTTCTACTCCTTCATGGTCATGAAATTCAAGCTCCCNCAAAATAGAGAGGTTTTGGGTACCACAGTTATCAGGGAAAAAGCTTGGAGAATGAGAAGAAAAGCCCTTTGAGCTTTTCTGGTTTCACAAAGAAATGAGAAGAAGATCCACAAGGAGAAACAAAGGCAAGGCAGCTCTATAATTACGGATGTGCCATTAATGAAAACAGGTTGTTCTCCGGTCATTCACCTATTTTCAGAACAAAAACAAGCTAGACGTGTTTCGGTTTTCTTGTTTTTAAAACAAGATTTTCAGAACAAGTTTTTAAAATAGGTAAACAAAAACAGCTCACCAATCAAGTTTTTTTTGTTTTATAAAATTAAAAAACAAAAAACAGTTTTTAAAAATAGATTTCAAACAGGCCCTAGAATTCTTAGAAAGAATAAAAATGCTGCCTCCCTTTAACCTAATTATAAACCCCTAATCACAATGCACACCCAAATTACCCCTAGGTTAGGTTTAAACCTCTAGACCTCAGCTTCAAATGGGCCCCAGTTTGGGCCTTATTGGGCCTGAAATGAGGAAGTTAAGCCCAAATCTCTTCACAGAGGTCCAATCCTGGTTCTGACTTCCGGGTCAAATTTAACCCATTGAATATCTGAATTAGCCTTGGAGTTCTGAATGAAAGTTATAGACAATTCTCTTAGCTTTCCTACAAGGTAAGATTGACAAATTTTAGACATCCAGAACTAAAGATATACCCAAAATACAGAACAGTGTGAAAAACCTAATAATGCTTAAGAAAACAATTAAGCCTAATATGAACCCAAACTTATGAAATAAGGCCAAGCCCACTCAATTAAGCATTAAAAGAGATTTAAGAAGCTAGAAATGAGGGATAATTACTACATACAAAGTGTCATTATCACCAGGTGCTTTCCTTTTCTACATTTATTTTTCCTGCTTAAATCAAATCTACCCTTGTTTGGTCTAAGTGCCTTTTAATTCCTATTGGCTCCTGAGGTGAAAGATCTCAGTGTTTTTAAATTCTTGTTGGCTCCCGAGTAAAAGATCTCGGTGGTTTTAAATTCCTACCGGCTCCTATGTGAAATATCTCGATGCTTTTAAATTTTTGTCGGCTCCTAGGTGAAAGATCTCAGTGCTTTAAACTCCTATCGGCTCCTAGGTGAAAGATATCAGTGCTTTTAAATTCTTGTCGGCTCCCGAGTAAAAGATCTCTGAGCCTTTAAATTTCTATTACCTCCCGGGTGAAAGATCTCGGTGCTTTTAACTTATGTCGGTTGCCGGCTGAAAGATCTCAATGCCTTAAAATTCACAACGGCTCTTGGGTGAAAGATTCTGGTGCTTTTAAATTTTTGTCAGCTCCAAGGTAAAAGATCTCGGTGCTTTTAAATTTCTGTTGGCTCCCGAGTGAAGATCTCGGTGCCTTTAAATTCTTGTCAGCTCCTGGGTGAAAGATCTCGATGCTTTTAAATTCTTGTCGGCTCCTAGGTGAAAGATCTCGGTGCTATAATTCCTTTCGACTCCCTGATGAAAGATCTTGGTGCCTTTAAATTCTTGTCTGCTCTTGAGTGAAAGATCTCGATGCCTTAAATTCTTGTCGATTCTCGGGTGAAAAATCCCGATGCTTTTAAATTTTTGTTGGCTCTTGGGTGAAAAATCTCAACGCTTTAAATTTTCCTTGTCATTTTGGGTTCTTCAAACAAAATATTTGTCTACTATCTTTACATGTTTCCTATGTGAGTATATGAAAATATTCGCTTCTCCCCTTCCTCAAATGGAAAACATGTAAAAAGGGATAAACTGTAGACACTGTATTTTGTCCAGGAGTTTTTTGCGGCATATAACAAAAATGAAAAAAGATAAATTTAAGACATTGCATTTTTGAAAATTTGAGGTCATATATCTTATCAATTTTCAAAATTTTGCATAAAAAAATAAATTTTGATAAAAAAAAATTAAGTTCTTAATTTATGGTTTATTTCTTTTTATAGTTTATTTGGGCTTTTATGATAAAATAAATCATAGTCTTGCTACTTTAGCCTAGTTCATTATTAATCTAGCCCAAATCTCCCATTTACCTAGTTGGCCCATTCCTTTTTAGTGTTTTAAATTTTTGCAAATGTCATAACATACCCGAAGGTCGCCGCGACATGGATGACGAACTTTTAAAAAAAGATTATTTTTCAAAAGAAAACTTGGAGTCGTCACCAATTATATTAAGAAAATAATGAACAATTAGAAAACCTATTTTTTAATTTAAAGAGAATAATCTGCGAACCAAATATGGTTCGGGAGTTGTTTGTGTGTAAGGAAGGTGTTAGACACCCCATAACACTCATCTGAAAGATGGTTACCTAAAATTAATTGTATGAACATAATATGACAAAAAAATGTGTATTTTATTTATTCCAAAATAATAAATGTATTACAAGAATATCTGACAAAATTAAAAACAAAGAATCTAAACGTGCAATGCACGATTTCTCTACTGAGACCTAAATTCTTCCACCCCTTTCTCGCATAAAGCGTCATCTAGGGTGGCGCTACCTTCAAATAGGTTGGATAAACAAAGCTATTCCATAAAAGAATCTTACTTGATCTATCCTCCCATGATAAGTGAAGGAGCATGCAGATATTACGCGACACAAATATATATATATATATATATATATATATATATATATATTATATTTTAAATGAATATAATGCATGAATTTACAATATTACAACACTTTTCCTTGTCCAATGGGGATCTTAAGTACAAAATGTAAAATAATAACAAAATAATCCTCAAGCTTCGAGCTTTCCATTGGTCTCAAACTTCAAACTTGCAAATGTAGATTCCCTAGCATTACATAGTATCACCAATACTGTCAAGAAAAACTTAAGCACTCATAGAAACAATGATTAGTGAAAATAATAATGAAGGAACATCATCAAAAGCCTAGCAAGTAAAATGTAGTGCCTTTAACACAACCAAAACATAACTTTCAACAAGAGGAATTAAGAATGAAAATTAACTCTAAAATTTAATATGAATGAACCAAAAGAAAAGACAAAACAACCCTTTAGATGAAGGCAGGGCAGTAGCCAAGCAAGAACTCTTAAAAAACTAAGCAACAATTTTCAAAACAGCCACTAAATCAAACTAGAATGAGATTTGAACAAGAGCCACCATTAACCATATACAATTAATCCAAGAAGACACCAATATAAAACAAATCCAAGGTTATAAATCAAATTATTCAAAAACATTTAAGGAAACAACATTGAACAGCCTTCAAATAATGCAAGAATAGCAAGGGAAAATGGACCAGAAACAGTCCTAAAACAGCCACATTCAAATTAAACTGGAAACAAGGGAGACAAGCATAGATTCTGAAAATTGTACACATTAAAGACACATGTCTTACAGTTCTAACTAGACATGAATCATGCAAAACAGAGCTCTATAGCTCAAATTAGAGACAAAAGATGAAGCGCTGCCAGTGCTGACTAGTAGTACTGACAGTGGAGACAATCAGTCCCATTCACATGAAAACTGGGAATAAACTATGGGGAATTTTGCCTTGATGAATTTACACAAGAGAGACATATGTGTCCCAGTTCTAATGGGACAAAAATAACTCAAATTGGAGCTCTGTAGATGCATCTAGAAAATCAAAATCGAGGGTTGCCAGAGAAGACTGACAGACCCGAAACAGCAGAAAAATAATCAAATTCAAAGAAAAACTAAGAACAGGGTAAAGAGGATATGGGCATGAAGTTTTCATTCAAAAGAGGAATATGTCTCTTGGTTCTAACAAAGTAAGAATCACTCAAATTGGAGCTCTATAGCTCCATCTAGAAAATAAAAACAGAAGAGGATATGGTCATAAAGTTTTTACTCAAAAGAGCAATATGTCTCTTGGTTCTAACAAAGTAAGAATCACTCAAATTAGAGTTCTATAGCTCCATCTAGAAAATAAAAATAGACGGTCGCCAAGGAAGACTGACAACCCCGAAAAAGCCAAAAAGCAATCACATTCAAATAAACAGTGGGAATAGGAGAAAGAGAATTTGGATATGAAAATTTAACACATAGGAGGTACACGTCTACTGGTTCTATCAAATCAAGAATCACTAAAATCAGAGTTTTGTATCTCTATCTGAAAAATAATAATAAAGGGTTGCCAGAGAAGACGGACAAACCCAAAAAATGCACAATCCACAACCAAACCAAGTATTATCAATCAAGAAAACAACTCAAAGTCCCAAAATAAAAATTATTTCTATATCAACATCATAAATTAAACTTATATTTAGGAATCCAACACCATGGGTACCCTAGAACCATAAGAATCAATCTCAAACTCTATCAAACTATACTATGATCAAGAAATTTTGCATATTCATTCATACATAGCAACAAATAAATAAATTATCTACCATGAATCCAAATATCANAGAATCAATCTCAAACTCTACCAAACTATACTATGATCAAGAAATTTTGCATATTCATTCATACATAGCAGCAAATAAATAAATTATCTACCATGAATCCAAATAGCAGCAGTAAAGATGGTAGGATAGGGAAGAGATTAACTTTGTAGAATGAATTTGATAGAGATTCACACATTATTCTCTCTTTGGCTTTCTTCCTTTCTCTTATCTTTTCTCTTTTTTCTCTTCTTCTCTTCCTCCCTTCTTTTTTCTCTCTCTTTGCTGATCCCCCTTGCTATTTTCTCTTTTTCTTTCTTTTTAATTTGTTTTTTCTTCTTTTTAAATTACTTATTTACTTAATGAAGATAATGTGCATAAACTTGGACCAATAGGGAGTGAGAAAAATCTATTCCTTGCTCCCTCATTGGTCCTCATAAATCTAATGATGCAAAAATCTATTCACAAAATTTCTTCTCTCTTATTTATTTATTATTTTCAAAAATCTAAATGATAATAGATGGGTCAAATGAGATAGATAAAAAAAAATGGGCTAGATTAACAATGAATTAGGCTAAAATAGTAAGACTAGGTTTTGCTTTATTACAAAGGCCCAAATAAAAATATCAAAAATAATAATTAAAAATTAAGAGCTTTAATCTTTTCAAAAATCATTATTTTTTTTATACCACGAAAATACCCGAATAAAATATTGTGTCCACAACAAATGATTAATAAAAATAGAAAAAAAATTATGTTTTTTTTTTCGCATCATTAGATCTAGGAGAACTAATGAGAGAATAATGAATGGATTTCCCTTATTCCCTATTGGTCCAAGTTGATGTACCTTATATTTATTAAATAAATAAGTAAATATAAAAAAGAGAAAAAACAAATTAAAACAAGGGGATCAGTAAAAGAAATAGAGAAAAGAATACAGGAATAGAGAGAGGGCTAAAAGGAGGAAGAGAAAGAGGTAAGAGGAGAAAAAGAGAAAAAATGGAAGAAGAAGAAGGGGAAAAAGAAAGAGAACCAAAGAGATAATGATGAGAATCAAGGAATCACCAACAAGATTCAAAATGAGTCATTGCAAGCAAAGAAGATGCAAGTGGCTTTTGGAAGGTTGATTGAGAAGATTAAGGCTCAAGGAAAAACCTAGAATAAATGAATGAGTAGTGGGGGATCGTGTGCTCAATTAAGGCATTGGAAGGTTCAATTGGTGAAGGAAGACAGAGCCCAAGCGCCCCAGTGCTTGGAGACCAGAGCATAGGCGCCCCAGCGCTGCCTCACAAATGCCCTAGCGCTAGGCTATTTTCCAACTTGTGTGTTTTACCCCAAAATGAGCATTTTGGTTATGGGCTCCAAGTTAGCTTTTTATTTTTTTTCCATTTTTGGCCGTTTTTAGTGTTTTTCAACTATGTTAATTTCCCTATATAGTTATGGGACTCTTAATAAATTGTTTGGGCTTTGTTGTGGGTTGGGCTAGGCCTTTTACCCAATTATGTCAGGTTTTCTAATTAGGGTGTTTTTATTCAAAGGATTTAGCCCCCTTTGTGGCAACAACTTTGAAGATAATGAAAATGAGAGGTTTTCTCTTTTGGGTTCTTTTGAGAACTCTTAGAACTTATCAAGAATGGTGAATTCTTCTGGCGTTCAACTAAGACTTATCACTCACTCCCTTTCCCTTCTTGAGTGTGACGTCTATATCTTCTCTAATACCTTTGGTTCCCACTTTGCTAAGTGACGGGTCAAGGTCCTCTTTGTTTTGATTTTCGTTTATGAACTTTGGTCAGACGTTCTTGGGCGTTCAAATTCATCTAATGGTTGTTGGGTCTCGAGGGAAGTTCGAGGGATTCGTATCATTTGGTATCAAAGCTCATGGTTCTAATCAAAGTTCGATTATCCATTTTTTTATTTTTCCATTTTTGTTTTCTATCTTTCTTTGTTGTTTTATTTTTGTTCTTCATAGTTTCTCCTTGTCCTTACCTTTTGATTTGCTAAACAAAATTTTTAGGCATCTTTTTTGTTAATTCCATTTGTGTTCTGGTAACTGCCTATTGTTTGGTTGTGTTCTAATTCTAATTTTTGTAGTTTCTCCATGTTAAATGCAATCTTTGGGTTGTTGAATTCTCTAGATCATCAATTGAACTTGTATGAAGCATGACTAAAATAATGGTATTAAAAAAAAATTATGAGCAAAGTATGAACATTCAAAGTGTTCTTGAAAAAAATATTTGAAAATTCGTATTAATTTTTTTTTTCTGAAATATATGTCAAAGTGTGAAATTAAGTGCCTCTTAATTGTTTTATGCTTCATAACATAATCTTGAGTTGAGATTGTTTCATTTTGCTCAAATTGTGTTTGAATTTGGAAAGATTCTTGGAAACTTAAAAAAAAATTCTGTTGCATTTTGGTTTAAATCCAAAGTGCCTTGTTATTCAAGTTTCTTCTTACTTGTGTATCTTATTCGGTGTTTAGTTCAATTTGTCTTTGTTCTCGTGCCATTTGAATTCCTTAGTGCTTTATGCCATACTTTCTATTTTTGTGAGTGTGCTTATTTGTTTTGTTGGGCTGTCACAAAAGATCACCTTCTTGATTCGGTTTGCTAGTTCAATAAAGAACTAAAGAGAGGAATTAAGAGTGATAAAAGGCAAGAGTGTGTGAGCTCATTATAAGGTAAGAGCCAACTAGTCTGCTTAAACACGATGGCTATGTGAC
This sequence comes from Cercis canadensis, assembly GCA_003255065.1. Taxonomy (NCBI): domain Eukaryota; kingdom Viridiplantae; phylum Streptophyta; class Magnoliopsida; order Fabales; family Fabaceae; genus Cercis; species Cercis canadensis. The sequence continues at coordinate 38,679 of QAOA01001586.1, forward strand.
ATTGCTTGAGTCCAAACACGTGAAGGAGTGTGTGCGTTTTTCCTTTGCTAACATATTTTTTCAAGTTTTACAACCATAGATAGAGGAATTGAGGCAGGAGACCAAGCATTCATGCTCTACACTATGCAGCAGCAATTTGAGCGCATAAATGTGAGATTTGATGAGAAGCAACATAGAATGGGTAGATATGAGGAGAACTTACAAGGGCAGCCACCTAGAGCACTCGAAAGGAGGATGAGAAATAGAAGGGTTGCTATGGAGGAAGAAGAAGAAAGTAACCGAAGCAATTTTGACGATCAATACAGGTTTACTAGACATGATAGTGGAGAAGGGAGAGCAAGACATGCTCATGTAGGCCATGACTTGGGTGGCCAAAGCAGTTCCAAAGACCAATACCGATTTGCTCGACGTGACCGTAGAGAAAGGAGAGTAAGACATCCCCAAGTGGACCATGATCTAAGTGACATTAAAATAAAGATTTCAACCTTTCAAGGAAGGAATGATCCGAAAGCCTATCTAGATTGGGAGAAGAAGGTAAAGCATGTGTTTGATTACTATCATTATTCTGAAGAAAAGAAGGTGAAGCTAGTAGCCTTGGAATTCACGGATTATGCCATCATTTGGTGGGACCAACTTGTGCTGAATAGAAGAATGAGCCATGAGAGACCAATTGACTCTTGGGATGACAAGAAAACTATAATGAGAAAGAGGTTCATACCAAACCACTACTACCAGGATCTTTTTCAAAAGTTGCAAGTTCTAACCCAAGGCTTTAAAAGTGTAGAGAACTACCAAAAGGAGATGGAGGTTGCTATGATTAAGGTCGATATAGAGGAGGACCGTAAGGCCACTATGGCTAGGTTCTTGTATGGTTTGAATAGAGACATCGCCAATGTGGTAAAGCTACACCATTATGTGAAGTTGGAGGACATGGTGTACATGACTATGAAAATAAAGAGACAACTAAAGAGGAAAGGTTCCTCAAGGTTCAATTCAGGTTCTTTTTCACCATGGAAACCAAATTGGCAAAAGGATGATGAAGCTCATGTCAAGCCTAGGGCTAAAACATCCAAGGCTTACTTACAAAGATGAAGACAATCATGCCAAGGATAAGATCGATGGATAACCATCAAGAAATAGAGACATCAAATGCTTCAAGTGTTTGGGAAGGGGACACATTGCTTCCTAATGTCCAAACAAGAGGGTAATGATCCTTAAGGGAGATGGAGCCATTGAAACTGAGGGAGAATTGATAAGACATTATTTTACACTATTTGATTCCTTATACTTAGACTTTTAGTGTGTGTTTCTGCTGATTTCCATAGCCCATAGACGTATTTTGTGGATTTGGACTTGTTGGTGCTTTTGAACTTTAATTGCATAATTATTGATTTCTGGCACTGCTTACATTTTTCACTATATCTTGAGCTGAAAATGTCCAATTGATGTGATTCTAGTTTCGTAGGAAAGTTGACAGAAAATTATACATTTTATATGAAGATCTCAGAAGTTGATTCTCGCGTCTGGACAACTTAAATTCACTTGCAAGCAGTCAAGATTTTCTGCATCCGCCCAGCACCGACTTATTCCATTCCTTAGGCCTATCTATTGGACCAGTACCTATTTATTGGCCCAACATCTGCTATTTGGGCCAGCACACATGTCACTAGGGTTTAATCACATTTTTACCATTAAAGATTTAGGAAACTAGGTTTATTTTATAATTAGGAAACCTAGACGAGGCAGCCAGCTAGTATTTATTATTAAGTTGTTGAGAATAATAGAGATCACCATATTATCATTAGAAGTTGCTGCCTCCTGTTCCTAAGTTCGAGTTTAGACCTTTGCTTTTTGTTTAAGCCTTCCATGAAGGGCTAAGTATTTCTGTAATCGATTCAAGAGGAACCAGACTTGCTAATCCAGAGTTCTTGTGCTTCAATCCGGGTTTGATTTGATATAATTTGATTGACTGCTTCTTCTCATCCTCATGTGATTAAATGGTATTTTAATTGCATGTGTTATATGAATTTAAATCGGTTGATTAAGTTCATCACAGTAATCAAATTGCTATCATATTTTAAAGGTCTTTAATATATGGTTAACTTGGACAATTCATTTCTCAAATTAATCTGGACTTAGTGATATAGAGCAGTTGCCTAGATGCTTTATTCCAAGATTAATTGAATCCTGATTGGTAATCAGTAGGAATTCTAAGTGTTACTGTTAGAGGTTCCAGGTAACACTTAACCAAGAATTAAATCAGATTTAGATAATTTTTAGTGAACAAGGACGGATTGGCATTTAGTTGCCTGCTTAAGTTGATTACGTTTTCTCCTATTTGACTAAATTCAGTTTACTGCTTTTTGGATTCTTAACATTCTGCATTCAACACAAAACCCCCTAGTTTTATTCCTGTGTGACTCTTAGTAGATTAACTGTTCTGGTGAATCCTTGAAAGACGACATTGGTTGCATCCTATACTACAATTTAGTTACAATTAGTATTATAATTTTGTACAGTTCGGCACCCGTCAAATAGCCACTCCAATAAGAAAAGCAAAAGAACTAGTTCCAGTAGAAGTCAAGAATTTGCAAAAGATAAGAAAACAAAGTGTAAGGAGAAGAAAGAAAGCAATCAACAAGCTAGCGAAAAGATACGTTAGCATTATCATTTAGAATACCTTAAAAAATATTTAAATTACAACCATGGTGATGTCAAAGAAACAAAAGAGTTACAACAGCCTAGAGACGAAAGGAGTGCATCAAGACCTCTCTAGCTTTTAGCAGGACTGCCTTCCTCTATGAAGAAGCTAAAGCCTTTGCCTTAACAGCAGATAGTTCATCCATGAGTCTTCCCATGTTTTCTTTCAGCTAAAAGATCTCAGCATGAACCCGCTTGACAGTCTGTAAAGCCACCTCCTCCTCTCTAGCTTAGTCTTGCAAAGTTTCTAATGTTGCAGCAGAAGAAGGAGCTGCAGTTGCAACCTAGCTTTCCACAAACTTCAGCCAATCCACATCAAAAGAAAAGAGTCCCACTTCTTGCAATAGACAGGAGAATCTTCATTGTTACGCTTCAATCATCTCTAAGGGGACGTCCATGCATAAACCTGAGCAAATAAAAAAGTGCAGTATAGGCCTAGCCCAAAGATCTGGAAGTCTAGCCAACAGAAGGATGGAGCATTGTTGGCTTAGAGGCCAAAAACCCCCTAACAGCGATAGCTGCTTTAACATCTAGGAATCCATTAGTCACCAAATCACTAAAATCCCTAACAATCTCTGTAGAAAAAGGTCATGATCAAAAGAGAAAAAGAAGATGAACAAGGTAATTGCAAGAAAAAGAGTTGTGCTAACCATCATTATTTGCATCAGCAGAAGGATGGTCTGCACTGGTAGTAGTGAGAGCAACTGTGTTAGAGGTGGCACCTTTAGAAGAAGTGCCACCAGAAATGGCAGCCATAGAAACATAAGCCGCGCCAGCAAAGTCAACCAGGCCAGAAGAGGAAACTTGGCCAAATAAATAAGAAGTGGTGGCAGAAGCAAGCACATTGTCTACAAAAAAAAAAAAATACTATAAGCAAAAGAAGAGCAAGAAGGAAATTTTCACTAAGAATGTAAAAGGAAGAAAGGTACCAGGATCATTAGGTAAATCTTCCCCACCAAAAATTCCTTCTAAAATAGAATCCAAGTGGGGGGAGTAGTAGCAAAAGGGGTAGAATCTGAGTTAGACCCAGCAGTCATGACCTCTTGGTCAAAAGGAGGAGATGGTCTAGGAACATTTTCAACAGCCACAGGGGCAACAAACTTCTTTGAAGAAGGAGGAGGAACATTCAAAAAATGTTGGCTAGAGGACTCCTTTGGCTAAACAAGGAAAATGAATATAGGTAAACACAGAGGCAAAGTCGGAAAAAAAACAAAGAAAATACTAAAGAAAATAAACTTACCATGGGAGCATTATGGGGATGAGGTCTAGCTACAGACTTCTACCTTCTAGGTTGAGAAAAAGTATGAGCAGTTTGGGTAGAAAGCTCAATAGAAGGAGGAGTAGGAGGTGAAGTAATGGTCCCTTTAGAAACCTCAGTGTTTCGCTCAATTACAAGAGTCCCAGAAATAGCAAGAGCTAGTTAGGCCTTCTCAGCAGCAAAAGAAGAATACACCTCAACAGGAGCTCTTTGAGTTTCCCCAGCATAAGCTTCAGCTTTAGCAACCTCAGTATTAACCAGAAACTCCACTGAGGGGCTTGACCTAGCACTTTTGCTGGAGAATAAGAAGTTTTGGAAATCTTAGAAGTCTTAGCAGAGGGAGTTGCTGAAGAGATAGACTCTCTCTTCCTAGTGGGAGGAGCAGGAGCAGGAGCAGGAGCCTTTTTGGCAAAAGCATTAGCAGCCTTAGCAGCTTTGGATTTTTTAATAGGAGCATCAGTAGCACCAGCAGACCTAGACTTTGCAACTTTGGATTTGGTAGAGGAAGCATAAGGCCTACTTGCCTTTGCATAATAAGGGTCTTGAGAGATAATAATGGGGAGCTTCCTCAATTGACTATTAGGAGAATCACTATTTTTTAGCTACTCAAACTCATGCAAGTTCATCTTCATTAGCTAATAATACTTGAGCTAGCCAGCAAAAACTTCACCCACAAAAAAAAGGGTTGACAAACAAAGCTATATCCAAACCAATCATGTGCAAAGGGTAGTCAAATAGACATGTCATCATTACCTCCTTTAGCTCAATAGGATCAAGAGGGAGGGTAGAAGAACGCTCGAGCTGTTCTAGCCTAAATTAACGTGTCATGCAGCTAATGAACAATACTTTTATACATTAGTTAACCACCATATTTAATTTCTTAAACCTCTTTTATGCTTAATTGAGTGGGTTTGGCCTTATTTCATTAGTTTGGGTTCATATTGGGCTTAATTGTTTTATTCAGCATTATTAGGGTTTTGACACTATCTCTATATTTTAGGTATATCTTTAGTTTTGGATGTCTAAAATTCATGAATATTGCCTTGTAGGAAAGCTAACAGGATTATCTACAACTTTAATTCAGACCTCCAAGGCCCATTCGGAAGTTCAATGGGTCAAATATAACCCAGAAATTAGAGCAAAAATGCTGTCCGCTGAGTCCTGACCCGAGTGAAGACTTTTGGTCATAACTTTGGCTATGAGAGTTGTATGGACCTAAAACTTCCACCATTGGAAAGCTAAGACGTAGAGATTCAACTCTCATGAATATTTCTTTGTCAAACTATGACATTTTGATGGTGATATGTTCCTTCGAAGTCAACTGACCAGTCCAGAGAACTGTGTGCACTTAAATGGGCCTAACTCCCTCATTTCAGGCCCAATAAGGCCCAAACTGGGACCCATTTGAAGCTGAGGTCCAGAGGTTTAAACCTAACCTAGGGGTAATTTGGGTGTGCATTGTAATTAGGGGTTTATAATTAGGTTAAAGGAGGCAACATTTTGAGTATGCATTCTGAGAATTCTANCTGTCACTGAGTCCTGACCCGAGTGAAGACTTTTGGTCATAACTTTGGCTATGAGAGTTGTATGGACCTAAAACTTCCACCATTGGAAAGTAAGACGTAGAGCTTCAACTCTCATGAATATTTCTTTGTCAAACTATGACGTTTTGATGGTGATATGTTCCTTCAAAGTTAACTGATCAGTCCAGAGAACTGTGTGCACTTAAATGGGCCTAACTCCTTCATTTCAGGCCCAATAAGGCCCAAACTGGGACCCATTTGAAGCTGAGGTCCAGAGGTTTAAACCTAACCTAGGGGTAATTTGGGTGTGCATTGTAATTAGGGGTTTATAATTAGGTTAAAGGAGGCAACATTTTGAGTATGCATTCTGAGAATTCTAGTTTTTTGATAGTTTTCATTTCTTCTCTTGTAAATTCTGGGGCTCATTGAACCATGGCTTTCTTCCTCCATTGGAGCTTGGATTTCATGACCATGGAGGAGTAGAACATTTGTAACCTAGCTAAGACTCCTGAATTAATCGGTTGGATTTTAAGATTCTGCATTTAATTGGATTAATCTTAATGCAATTCTGTCTTCTTTGGATTTCTACCTAGCTTTAGTTTTCGTATGGATTTATGAAGATCTTTGTGATTTATATGGATTTTGAAGTAGGAAAAAAAATTTAGATTAATTAATCTTTAATATGTGGTACGAATTCAGAGAAGCTATGCTATGCTAATTGATGTTCGGTTTTTAGATTAATCCACTAATTGCTTAGTCTTTGTGATTACAAGATTAGTGATTGCATGTGGTTTATCGAATCCTGAGTGATAACTCAGTAGAAATACTTAGTCATAATTAGAGGCGGTTATGATTAAACTCAATTAGCAGCGCTGCATTAGGGCTTGATTAATCATGTTAATCTAGGATGAATCAAACCGGTTATTGATGGATGTCTAGCTAGGTTACGTTTTTAGTTAATTGAATTAATCATTGTTCAATTCTATATTTTTACAATTTGGAAATATATTTTGTTTCAAAAATCCCCTGTTCTTAATCTTAAAATTATTAATTACACATTGCTTTCCCTGAGAGAGACAACCTGGATTATGACCTCTATTGCATTCTAATTAGGGGATTCGATTTAATTTAATTGGATTAGTAATAAGTCTGATCAAATTTTGGCACCGTTGCCGGGGAATGTCAATGTTAGTTGATGATTTTAAGTTCCCTTTTTGAATTCTTGTGATTTGGTCCAATTTTCCCCTTGTTTTCCCTTCATTTTGGCCTGAATTAGTGATTCTCAGGTACAATGTTTAGCCCAGATTTTTGTGCTTCGATTGACTTGAAACTTGGTTAGTTGAAGGAAAATAAGCCACTGATCAATAGTCATTGTTATACTATGATGTTTGCATTTTTAAGCTAAATTACACTGTTTTGACCACTTTTCCATTTTTTAAATATTTTTTATTTGATAATTGAGTTTCATTTTCAACTAGCTTTCGTTCTGAGGTGGTCTCAAATTTTTTTAAAATGTTTAGATACCTTTTCTAGTGTTATTTTGGTGTGTTTTTGCCTCTGTTTTGTGCAATTTGTGTGTTTCTATTTTAGTGTTTTTCTGCCACTTTTTGTGTCCCATTTAGTGTTATGGTGTGTTTTAGTGTGTTTTGGCATTTAGGATGTGCATGGTGCATGACTAGGTCCTCTTCCTGCAGTGATTTGTGTGAGATTGATTCTGAAATTGATAGAACATTTCATAGCTGGCAGAGACAATCTAGGAGAAGAGTAGTAAGTGATCCTATTTTGAATCCTATTATTAATCCTGTTTTGAACATGGCTGACAATAACATGAATCCTAATGCTAATCTTGTTCTCAATCCTAATGCTAATAGGGTTAAAAATAACAATGTGCATGCTAGAACCCTTAAGAAATTGGCTACTCCTGATGTTGCTTATCAACTTTTAGGGATCTAATATCCTGGGCTTGATACTGCTTTTGAATTAAAATCTGGGTTAATACACTTGCTTCCAAAGTTCCATGGCCTTGCAGGTGAGGATCCCATAAGCATCTAAAGGAATTCCATGTGGTATCTTCTACCATGAAGCCACAAGGAATTTTTGAAGGGCATGTCAAATTAAGAGCATTCATTTTCTCCCTTGCAGATGCAGCCAATGATTGACTTTATTACCTTTCACAAGGTTCGATGATGAATTGGAATGACATGAAGAGACTATTTTTGGAGAAGTTTTACCCTGCCTCTAGGATTGCTACAATTAGAAAAGACATTTATGGTATAAGGCAGCTTCCGGGAGAGACCTTGCATGAATATTGGGAAAGATTCACTAAGTTGTGCTCAAGCTGCCCTTACCATCAAATTAGTGACTAGTTATTGTATTTCTATGAAGGCTTATCACCTATGGAGAGAAGTATGATTGATGCTGCTAGTGGAGGAGCATTGGTGGACAAAACCACAGAGACTTCCAAGAATTTAATTTCTAATATAGCTGCCAATTCACAATAGTTTGGCACTCAGATTCTTCTTGCCACTAGAGGAGTTAATGAGGTTGTTGCATCTACTGCTGACCAACAGAGGGTGGAGCATAGACTTGATGAGTTGACATCCTTGGTGAGACAATTAGCCATGGGACAACATCAACAACCTGCCATGCAACCAATGCAGCCACTTAGAGTTTGTGGCATATGTGCTTGTACCTCCCACCCTACTGAAGCTTGTCCTACCCTTCAAAAGGATGTCTCTGCTTGTCCTAACCAAACAATAGCTACAACCAATGTTTTTCCCAACAAGTCTTAGTATTCTCAATCCCAGTATTACCAGCCTCACCAACCAAGAAATGATAATTTTTCTACCACATACAACCCTAGTTAGAGAGACCATCCTAATCTGAGATATGACAACATGCAGCCACAACAACAACATAGTTCCCAGCCTTACCAATCATACCAAAGGTAGGCCACCAAGATTCCAGAATAGAGTACCACAGCCATTCCAACCTACCAAGGAGCAAGCCACCACTTCTAGCCAAAATGCACATAGCCTAGAAGAGCTTATGAAGCAGTTAGTAGCTAATAACCTCCAATTCCAGTAGAGCACTGGAGCCACAATATAGAACTTTAAGACTCAAATTGGCCAACTAGCTTCATCAATTAGTCAATTGCAAGCTCAAGGGTCCAGCCAACTTCCCTCACAAACAGTTCCCAATCCAAATAGGAAGAATGTGTGTACAATCATTCTTAGGNGTCTTAGTATTTTCAATCCCAGTATTACCAGCCTCACCAACCAAGAAATGATCATTTTTCTACCACATACAACCCTAGTTAGAGAGACTATCCTAATCTGAGATATGACAACATGCAGCCACAACAACAACATAGTTCCCTGCCTTACCAATCATACCAAAGGTAGGCCACCAAGATTCCAGAATAGAGTACCACAGCCATTCCAACCTACCAAGGAGCAAGCCACCACTTATAGCCAAAATGCACATAGCCTAAAAGAGCTTATGAAGCAGTTAGTAGCTAATAACCTCCAATTCCAGTAGAGCACTGGAGCCACAATATAGAACTTTAAGACTCAAATTGGCCAACTAGCTTCATCAATTAGTCAATTGCAAGCTCAAGGGTCCAACCAACTTCCCTCACAAACAGTTCCCAATCCAAATAGGAAGAATGTGTGTGCAATCATTCTTAGGAGTGGCAAGGGAATTCCTGACCCTGACCCTGCACCTACAGCTACACATTCCAGTAATGGTTAGAGCAAACCGAGTGTGCCTATTGCTAACCTTAGCAGTTCTAGCCACATCCTCATAATCATCTAAAGGAATTCCATGTGGTATCAATGACAGAAACTAGAGCAATTTAGTCTTTCCTGCTGTAGACCAGCACCATGATCTCAGTTCTAATATAGGCAAAGCATATTCCTCCCTCATCTGCTCCTTTAACCCTCTTGGGTCCACATCAAGAAAGAGAAATTTGGGACTAAAACTTTGAAAACGTTCATATAAGAAAAGTTGAAGAAAAGTGATGTCAGCATAGATAACAACATCATACTTGCCATAGGAGATATCCATCTGGTCTTGCAACTGGTCCAAACCAGCATACAAAGACATTAAGTAGAGCGGACACAAAGGCAACCTTCCAGCTCTAACCATAATCGTGGCCAACTCGAAGACAACCAGCCCAAGAGCTTCTACAAGAGGGCCCTAGAAGACAGCGTCCTAGCCAGAAAGCAATAAAGGCAGGAAGCTCTAGAGGATCTCCCCTCTTAGGACCAACCCAAAATCATCAAAGTAATCAAAGATGCCAAAGAAGTACCTCATCCAAGCAGCATGGGTGGTCTTCTGTAAAGGTTTTGGAGCTTTGGCTGACCCCTCAGGTTGATCTTCCGCATTAATAAAAATAGGCTTAGATTCAGGCTTAGGCTCCTCTGAGGGTTGTGTAGTCCACTTGCCACATTCAGTATGACAAACTTTCAATTGTTTGGCCATTTTAGCAAAAGTGGCATCTCACTTCAATGAAGTCAAATCTACATTCCCATAGCAAGGGGGTTTCAGCAGTACTTTTACATCCTCCAAGGTGGGAGTAAACTCCCTCCAAGCAATAAAGAATGTGTGAGTAGTTTTACTCTAGCATTGAACCAATGTTGTTAGGTCCATCCCACTACGACAAACACCTGCTTGAGTTGATGCCCATATGGCATCCTTGATCCCAAGTTCCTTAAAGAGACCCACTACAACAGGGTGGTTCTCAAACAAGTCTTTCACCCAGGTAGCCCACTGAGAGGTAAGGTTGGTGCAGACAGAGGTACTGAAGTTACAAAAGGAAAACTCCCCTTAGTGACACGGCAGCAGAGGATGGAGCCACCAAGTTGGATGTCATCCATAATGGGTGGATGAAGTAGATAATGGAGAGACCTCTCATCTTTAGCCTCTCCCAGAGTATCTGAGGTAAAGAAATCTTCCCCGGCATAGGGCAGAAGAGGAAATGATTTGGACGGAACAGGAGCAGCAATCTAATCTCTCTTATGGCCCCTCTCTTTCATATAAGGCTAAGGGGGAGTAGGGTGAATAGGAAAGATAAAGGAAAGAGGGAAACCCTCTTATACCCCGCTGGAGGAAATAGTGACTTCACCGCCGACTAAAGGAGTAGCCCGAGAAGACCCTTTCTTCACCATTGTTGCAGAGAAAAAAATAGAGAGTAGCAGGAATAGCATAAACAAAGGAAGAAAAGAAAATGGGTGACTAGAGCAGATGACCACCAAGAATAAAAAATGAGTAGTGAAGGATGTCTAGAGAATAAGAAACCCAAACAAAGACAGAGCAGGAGCAAAGGAAATGAGAAAAAACCTTAAACTTCAGAGAAAACAAAGAACACAGAAAAAGCATGTTAGAACAAACAAAGATATTGGAAGCAGAGACTTAAAAGAATAAGAAGAAGAAGATGATTTAAATAGAAGATGGAGGTTAATTTTGAAAAGAAAAAAGGGAAACGGCTATGGGACACATTCCCACGCCCATTTAATGCGGCAAAATTGCTACAAAGAGGAAAGAAATAAAAAACCGCCTCATCCCCCACGTTGGAAGAGAAGTCACAACGTCAGCAGCCAGAAACCAGAAGTGGCAGTTGCCATTTATGCTGAGTGTCTAATCCTTTCCTCAATAATCGTAAAGAAAGAGAGAAACAAACATAACTCTTAGAAAAGAGGAGTAACTAGATGGTATGAGGAACTAGATAGGAAATGAGTTAAGAATCTGAGTAGGTGGGCCTAGGAAGCCACAAAGCCCAAGTCCACTGTATCAAAGAATAAAAGCAAGGCAGCAACTGCAAGCAACCCACTCCAAAGCCACGAAGGAAACTTAATCAAATTCCACTAAGTCCAAAGCCCTAATAGAGGGTGCCAACATGAAAAATCAACCTGGTCCCACAAGAGACTAGGAGGCTGTAAGATCAGTTGTAGCAAAGGAATGCGAGGAGCTGCAGCTGACCCTCAAAATCAAAAAACTTCATAAGTCCTTAAGAAAAAATGCAATCAAATCAAAGATGAAAATCATATGAAGAAAAGAACATATGAGACCAACTTGGTCTAGTAAGAGACTATGGGGTTGAAGCTCCAGTAAAGACAAGGAGACCTAAAGAAGCTAAGGCTGACTCCATAGAAGTGGAAAAATTCAATGCTCCCAAAGAAGCTAAGATCCCATGAGAGGTCATAAATATGGAATGAACCTGGTCCAACGAGAAATCAGAGGGCTATGGCTCCAATAGAGGCAAGAGACCCAAAGAAGCCACAGTTGATCTTACATAAGTCATCAAACATTAGCCCAAGGTAAGGCCAATGTAAGTCTTCACCTCTTCAATATTCATTAACAAAACTTTTTTTCTCAATGAACAATGGGACTAATGTAAATACGAGATTTTGAGTGAAGCCCAATATGAGACAACCAGTGGCCCAATAGAGCTCATATGACCAAAAAGGCCAAAAGACCTTCTTGAACATATCAATAAGAGTTGGCCCAACTAGAGCCAAGAGTGGCATAATTGCAGACCCAACAAGGGAAGCTACCTCTGCTGGAAGACTCATAAGACTGCCTCCACCAGATGCTCCTACAGCTGATAAACCAGGGATACTTAGAATGCCCCTTAGAGCATCCCTCCCAGGTAAAAGGGCTTATGGCTTGCTCCTCTAGTTACAGTTTTCACTCCCTGGAGGTAGCTCTAGCTGGTAGCCAGACTTGGACACCTATTGGCTGACCCCCGAGGCAAGAGACCTCACAAATAAGACTCCTAAAGAAGCCATCGCTCCTCAAGAAGCCACAACTACTACAACATAAATTATCTTTGGTCCAACGGCTTGGTTAGATTTAGGTTAAGGGAAAGTTCACACTAGAAGAGGTTTTAAAGGACCTCTCCAAAGATCCCTTTGTAAAAATCTGATAAAAGGTGTGGGACCCATAGGTAAAGAAAGTCTAAACTCCTCTCTCAACTAATGTGACAGGACATTATCCTTTCTCTACCTTTACCTTTTGTCTTATCCTCTTATTTTAAACACAACCTTAACCATTTTTGTGCATCATAGGAAACTGAACCCACATTCCTTCCCAAAGTATCAATAAAAATAGAAGTAGGTTGAGCAAGCAACCCACACAACCACCATATCACCCAAAATAAACCCCTCAGCTTTCTATTAAATTCCTAGAGCCAAACATTATCATCCTTTAAATAGAAAACCTAAACCCCTGCTTTGTTTCCATCTGCTTAGCATTTAATCTCCTTGAGTATAAGGCTGATGACATTTGCCCTAGCTACTCGTCTAGCATTAAACGCTCTCACCTTCCCCTTAGCCAAATCTCCAACGTCCATATTTTTTATCATCTTCATCAAAGTAACACCCTCTTCCATTATAAATGCCACTCATTGAACATAGAGAACAAAGGATTTTGAGCCATCACTCGTCAACACTTAGAACTTCCAGAAATCATTACTCCTCACACACCAACTACCAGAAGAACATCTCCATTGAATGTTCTTTAAGTCCTACCCTCTAGAGCATCCACCTACCTTAAACCCAACATTCCCCTCCATTAAGAGAACTCTCTGAAATTCTCCTTAACTAACCTCATCATTTCCACCATTAATGGACCAAGAGCTCTATTAATATATCTCCAACTACCACCAGATCATCTCCTAAGAAACGTTAAGTTCCTCCATCACTGTCCACAAGCTAGAGCAGAAAGTAACCAGGCTTCCCCTGTTAGGTCAAACTTAGCCAAGGTTAGAGCTTCTGGGCCACAAGACCCAACTCCCTTGGCTTCAAGCCCAATACCCTCTTGCTGTCTGATTAGGTTTCGAAAGGTGCCTTAGTTGTTCATTCACCAAGCCTACTAGAGCTAGTTTCACAAGATTGTATTGCATCTCCATTGAGAACTAAAGAACCACCACAAAAATTGACAAAATAGGTTGATATGTGGGTTAATCTAAATTCCTATGCTATCTTGAATTAGTCAACAATTCCTTAGCAGAATAAATAGAGAAACTGCAAGGTTTAAAAATTCAATCATTCAATTTTAAAGGCAAACAAGATTGAATCAATATTGTTAGAGTACATTATAACTTTTTAAATTTTCTTTAATTTTTAAATCCAAATTTTAATCTCGCTTGGACCTGAGTCTTACTTCTATTGGTCTTGTCATACTGATGTGTGTTTGTAGATTTATCTGGCTAGAAACTTGGCACGTTAAATTAAGGAAACAAAAACATCTACCAATTGAGTTTTTGACATGCTCATCATAGTTTTTGTTTCAAGGTTGTAATCCTCTGTAGTAATAAGAAGTTTTATAAGAAGTTTACTATGATGCCTGAGTAATACAAGTGAATTCTACTTTTTCCCTGGTACACTGTTGGTATCATTGTTTAAAATTCTCATAAGTTTTTTTTTGGCCATGTTGTCGGTTGTTTTCATCTTCCTTTAGTCATTCTTGCCCCCAAATCCATGAATCACCCTTTATTGAATTTAGCTCAAAGGAAAAACCATCTAGGCTGAAAACCCTAAAGTTACTATACCCAAGTAACATGTCCTTCACAATCTAAGAAAAGCCCTAGTTGTTTACATAATTGACATCCATCCTTTGGCTTGCAAACCAAAATAAACCAATATACCTTTACCACTCAATCCAAAACCTCTTACAAGAGCCAGCTATCCACCCTAGCATTAACTTCCAAAATCATAAAATCCATTGCTTTAACCAAACTCCCTTCAACCAAGAAACCATAGAAACCTAACCTTCATTCTCTTACATAAGTTGTCCTAAACTCCTAATTCATATTGTTGTTTTTTGGGATTGTACTATAATGTGGTTTGGCAAAAAAGGCAACCCTTTGTTCAAATTAATTTGGACCAAGTTTACAATGAAAATTTTCTTACAAGAAGAAAAGTTGACTCTAAATTTTCTTATTTTCTTATGGTTTGTAAATGTAACTATAACCACTAGGGCATATCAATTTGTAAAGCTAAAGGAAATCACTTCAAGCTTAGAAAATATTCACAAATTGTAAAAGGTTATTTACCTAATGGATAATTACCAACATCTAGACCATAATCCCTAAAAGACCTAAAACTTCTAGCTTGAGAGACAAACATTACAAAGTGCAATGCTATGGTAAGTCTTGCACCCTTCCAAAGTGCCAAAACCCCTTCATCTGCAACAACACGATAAAGTGCATGGAAAACATTTCTATATTTTCGACGTTGAGGAATGGGCAAAAGTTGCATCAACCTTCATACGAATGAGTGCTAACTCTACTGGACTAGTAGCAATATGAGCTCCAACACCACTAGTAGTCGCAATAGATAGAAGACTCTTATAAACCTGAGGCGGCTTCCCATCATTAGCCTCGATTGCATTTCTTTTCAACATTCTAGAAACCAATAAAATCAGTTATGTCATGCAAGAACGCTCAACCCAAAAAGGATTAATTATAATGGATATAGGCTAAAGCTGCTCATTACAACTAAGATATTAAGGTTGTCTTCTTCAGAGCTTGCAAGTTATGTCTATAAACTCAGAGTCATAATCAAAGTATTAAAAAAAAGTGATTGCAAAGCTACACCTTCTCGGGGTTGTACTAGTACCCACCCCTCTCATTGGGGGGTTTTTTATGGGACTCAATGGCCGAATTTGATATCATTGTGAAGATCTCGAAAAACTGAGTCACCCGATATGTAAAATTTAGGCCATGTTAGGTGGCTTAGTTGGATATGGGTTATATAAGGAAAAAAAAATATTGAATAGGTTTAGTTAAAACTCTAAAGTCTGAAATGAATTGGATTCTATATTATATAAAATAATAAAAGATTTAATGTATATGAATAATATTTTCTATTAAATTGAATGAGAAGATATCAAAATAAATCTATTGTAATATATCCTAATATTTATCCTACCCTAATGCATTAATATAACTTGTAGCAGTATTTATGAATTCAAAAGGTATGTTTAACCATGTTATATAGGTGATTTCTATGTGTATATCATGTTGGATGCTTGGGGAAGAGTCATTTTCATATGAAGCAGTTCTATGCTAAGTACTATGTCATACAGTTTTCAGTGTTCCTTAGTTGCACCACTTGGCTTCTACATTTCTTCTTTCAAACCATGATGCTTTCTAATATGTTTTCAATGTCCTCATTCACTTGAGCAATTTTATTTTCATTTTCACTCTTAGCTATTTCTATAAATTTGTTTTAGTTGTTCTACCACTTTATTCCTACTCTTCTGTTGTATATATTTGAGATCAATTTCAGTTATTCCTTTATTTATTTCTTTTACTTACATGTTCATTTTAATGATTCTTGGATTCAGTAGATTGGTATAATGTCAGTATAATCTATGTCTCTCCTTCCTTAGGTATGTCTTCACAAAAGGAAAGACATTACGGTAGGAAAAATAATTCACATTAGAAGCGTACTTTTTGCAAGGTAATTTTTTTAATAGAAGAGTGCCTTTTGTACCATAGGCATTTGGCAACTCTGCAATTCAAGGCAATGTTTTTTCCCAGCTCACTGTATGTGCATAACCTAGAATTTGTTTCTTTGGTTTAATTATCAAAGCATTGCTTTTGTTTAGATGCATAAGAGAGGGGATTGTACAACAATAAAAAAAATAGAAGAGGCTAGATTTCATGTTATAATCTTAGGTTCACATATTTGAGGCAATGTCATATTTTTGGGTTGGAGAGACCTAAATCTAATGTCATATAGAATATAATGAATGGGGAACCCTTTGGAAGTAGAATTCTCCATTATCAATTGAAGAAAGCAATCAAGAAGGGAAAAGAGTGAAAGGAGTGTTATATGTTATCATGATGTTATGAGTTGTTTTTCTGATGGGATTAAAATTTTTCTTTTCTTGCTTATTCTTTTTGTCAAACCATAGTTTATATAATTTCTTCATAACCTCTTTGTAACCTTTTGAATTGTGTGGGTCACAACTCCCATATTTAACCATGTGGATTAAATCATCATTAGCTGACAACCTTCGAATAAAGCTATACGAGTTTGGGAAGTGCCTTCATAGAAATGGAT
This sequence comes from Cercis canadensis, assembly GCA_003255065.1. NCBI lineage: Eukaryota > Viridiplantae > Streptophyta > Magnoliopsida > Fabales > Fabaceae > Cercis > Cercis canadensis. The sequence goes on from QAOA01001586.1 coordinate 55,235, forward strand.
TGGAGAAACTGATTTAAAATGTTAGTGTTAGGATTGGATGTGCTGCGACTTTAATTTTTTTATATTGTTGATATTACAAGAATTCTTATTTTGACATGACTCTTTGTTATGTTGTTATTCATTTTAGACAGATTCTCCTAAAATCTTTATGGTTAACAAGTGCCAGTATCTCAAATAGGTGACAATAAGGTTGAGCTTGATTCCTCTTGATCTACACACTCTACCAAAACCAACCAAGTCCTTTAAGCAATTTTAGAAGATAATGTAGAACTTATTGCCCACATCCAACACTACATTAGTTTACTAGATGTTACATTGTTCTATAACTTGAGTTTGTCCTTGGATCTATTAAACTATTATGCACATCGCCCCAATGTATGCTTATGGTTCAATTAAATTGGAGAAAAATCTCTGGATATATCATCTCCTTCACATGAACTATGAATAATTAGGTCCTTCTTATAAAGAAAAAATCGTGGATCTTTTGATGAGCTTGGTTATTGTTATAACTTGGACATACCTTTAATATTTCTCACAATATATAAGCACAATGGCCTTTTTTCAAAATTTTGTAATGCCATTTTGAAACATGCTTTAGGGGCTACTTTGATAAACCTTGCGTAAATGGGCTCTTGGAGAGTGGTCTTGAATAAGTTTATGGTGGTCTTGCTATTAATCTTCTTAGCTTATCGTGGTTTTGCGCAATGCCTTTGTGAAGGTGAAAAGGTTATTGAGAAGCATGCTATAGTGTTGTGTTCTAGAATAAGTTTGTTGCCATCTTGACTATGTTAAATTGGTCAAAACCATTAGTTCTGAGCATAATGCTACACCATTGATAGTTCTAATTGCTAAGACAGTTGGAGAGTGGGCTAGCATAGGTGTTATCAATTGTGAATTGTTACTTGCATTCTTTATGTATGGTATGGAGGAACTAGAAAGACGTTTGTCTATAGAACGTTGTTTGTCACTCTGTGTTCAAATGGTAAAATTGTTCTTATAGTTGCTTCAAGTAGAATTGCATCACTTATTGAAGTGGCTCTGTCATTGTACATGTGACTATCCCCTCCTATAATTGCACTTTAAATCTATACACAATAATAAATAAAAAAAATTGGATGACATGGGTACTATAACTGGATGCCAACTTCTCTATCATGAAAATTTGTGTAAGGAATGAAAATTCTGAAAAAAAAAATACAACTATTTAAAATCTTCCATATAATGAAAATAATTGCCAAATCAATGACTTAATTGCTAAAATGTAAATCCCTATAATAAAGGTGATTGATAATTGATTTATCAATCAGCATTATTTGTTAACACCAATCATAATTGATTGCTAAAATTCAAAATCAAAATAAGGTTTCTTGAAAGTATCTTTTGTGAATATAAATAAGTGGCCAGTGGTTAGAATGCACCCCTTGTGCATAGCTTTAGTGGTTTCTACTGTCGCTCCTCCTCTCTTCATATTTGCAAAGGGCTCACTTTTCAATCACTCCAGGTATTTTTCTTTCTTTTCTTCTATCTGATATGCATCCCAATCTTCTAGTGCATACAATTGATATTCATGTGAGGATTTCCTTCTAACTATGTTTCTTATCTCTGTTTTCTGGCTTATACGGATATTGTATATTTTTATGTGTTTTTTCTGCCTTATACTTTGTATGATGTAATGACTTTCAACTATTTGTTAACAGTGAATGCTAATTGGTGTCTATATGGAGGTATATTGCAATTTCAAAAGGATGCTTTTATCAATGATTTCTCCAGTTGATTCCAATCATATCAAGTGAGTAAGTGAGAAAGCAAGAAAGAGAGGTGCGATAGATATATTAGCAGTCTCCAAGTATAGAGACCATAAAGCTAAATGTCGATGGTAGTAGTTTTTGGAAACCCAGGAAGATCAAGTTTTGGAGGGATTATTCGAGATCATCAATGGAGGTGGCTTGGTGGTTTCTATGGCTCTATAGGTGTGGGTACTAATCTAAAAGCTGAACTTATTGCAATTAAGGCATGGTCGAATATTTAGTTGGGATAAAGGCATCAAAAAACTCATGTGTGAATCAGGTTCCCAATGATTAGTGATATAAAGCATCTGCTTAAAAAGAGTTAGAGGATGAAAGGGATTCATGTGTTAAGAGATGCAAACCAAGGAGTTGATTCTGCTGTTAACTGCAATTTACAAAATTTGTTAAAATTATAGGAACATTATATGAAGATAATTTGAGTACTTAATATTTTGATGAATCTAAAAACAAAATTTGTTTGAAATTCTAATAGGACTATAATTTGGGGAAAATTAAAGAACCTATAGCACCAAAAAAGAGCGGGGTTAGACCATGGGTACAAGTTTCCTAAAGTTCGAATAGGATTATAATTTGGATAACTACTAAACCAACCCCAATAGCTGATTCAATAAGATTTCCTATAGCACTTGGAAAAAGAATGGGATTAGACCATATGGACAAGTTTCTAAAAGTTCTAAGAGGATTATAATTTGGATAACCACTAAACCAACTCCAACAGGTAATTCAATAGGATTTCCTATAGCACTTGGAAAATGAGTGGAATTAGACCATGGACAAGTTTCATAGGACTATAATTTGAATAACCACTAAACCAACCTCAACAGGTGATCCAATAAGATTTTCTATTTTGGGTTGCCTCCTGCCTCCGCCCGCCCATCGGCGCGGGGTGCAGTACTAGTTAAAGAAAAAGAAAGATTTGGGTGGTGGATAAAAAAGGGAAAAATTGGAAAAGCAAAAATGAAAGAAAGAGAACCATATATAGAAGAAAGAAGAATCAAAAAGAAGAAAGGAGGGGCCATCGTGAAAGAAAGAGGAGATAGAGAGCTAGAGAGGAAGAAGAAAGCAAGGAAAATTGCAGAGAGAAAAAGAGAAGTAGAAAGACCGGCCAAGAGAAAAAAAAAATAGAGCAAGAAGGAAGAAATAGTGACCGAGAGAGAGATAGAGACTTGAAGAATCTCCAGTTTTTCCTTGTATCTATCGGAGCTCAAATTCCATTGGGCATTCAATGGAGACATTGCAGCAGTCATCAGAGCCCAGAGGTGGTAGGAGAATCCATTTGGTCCTCTCAAATTGACGGTTTGTAGAAAGACTGTAGGACAGTGTCATCAAGATAAAAGAGAATTACACTCTTTGGTACATTCTCTTCCTTTTCCTTCTTGCTTAAATATGAGAATATGGGTAAAATGGGTTCATGAGAATTATTTCATAGTTCTTGAATAATTTATAGGCAATTTATAGCAATCCTCTGTTTTTCAAGATTTGGATTCATTGATATGTGAATTTTTTTTTATTGCAGGTTGTTGATTTTTTTTTTTGTCTATCTCTTATTGATGCAATATTTCCTGCATAGGAAGTGTGAGATGATTTTCTGGCCTTATTCATGTTGCTATTATGTTGCAGTAATAGTGACTAAGTGTGGTAGAGTATGGTGGATGTCGTTTGTAGGATAATTCCTTATTACTGTTGGATATGGATTTGTGCCCTTTGAATTTTGGATGTGTGTGTTGCAGCTGCATTTTGATATTTTAAACTTTGTATACCTGTAAGTCAATTGTGCTTCATACTTTACCTTAGTTGTTTTTATGCCTACATATTGGGGAGTGTGAAAGATAGAGTAAAATTGTCTGTAGACCCCTTGGTTAATTTTTTTTATATAATCTTTGATGAGCTGCCGAGGCTCCTCAAATTAGTAAAAGTTTAAGGTCGGTTTACCTAAGCTACTTGCAGCATAAGGCAACACCAAGTCGAACCAAAGGATTACTCTAAATAGTGAATCATATTAAGAAACATATAAACATGAGGGTTTGTTTTGTTCAAGTGATTAATAAAAATTAATTATAAGTGGTAAACATTAAGGAAAACAACCAATCCAAGTCTAACTAATTCTGATTTTAATCCATCCTTGATTTCAGAGAATTCATTCAATTATTAACCTAGTTCTTGGCCTTTAAAACACATCAAGAAGCCTCTCAGTGTTTTATGGATATCCACTGGTTAAGCAACTAGAATTCGGATCAACTAAGACTAAATGAATTAAACACTCATTCAAATCTAGTTTAACCTAAGTCCAAAATCCAGCCAAGGGTAAACAATCCGTCCAAAACCTTAGAAACATCATTTAATCAATACAATTTTCTTCAATCACATGCAATTAAGTAACTAACACATGAATATTCAAATCCAAAATTAATCAATTCAAACAGAATATTTCAGAGGATTGAAAGAACTTGATTAACAACTAAATGAATAACAATCAAAGCATAATCTCAGAATTAATAATCAGAATAGCTAAAACTTGGATTGATTTAAGTATTCAGCCCTCCATCAACAAGAGGAACAAAGTTTACAAAATATCTAGAGAGAAAACTTAAAGACTAAGAAAAACTAGAAAAGCTGTCTAAAATATCCTAATACCTAATTATGAATTTCGGCTGCCTCTTTCTGAACATATAGACCTCCAAAAATACATGCACACCCAAACTGCCCTTAAGGCACACTTATTCTCATGGGCCTTAGCTTTCATTGGGCTTTGGTTTGGGCTCATTTGGACTTGTCATGAAGAAGTTTGACCCATTTAAGTGCCAACAGGTTTCTTGAACCATCAGCCAACTTCGACAGGAAATAATACCATCTAAAATATATAATCTGGTGAACCGGTCTTCATAACAATTGAAGCCCTATCTGTTAGCTTTCCAATGGGACCCGTTTCAAGTCCATACGACACCTAAATCTCAAGTTATAGTCCAAACACTGAATGCGGGTCAGGATCCTACGACAATATGTCTTCTCTGGATTACAGGCTGCATATGACCTTCTGGACTTCCGAATTGGCTTTGGATCCCTGAATGAAAGTTGTAGATAATTCTCTCAGCTTTCCTACAAGGTATCACTCAAAATTTTTAAACATCCAAAACTAAAGATATGCATGAAACACAGAGACAGCATAAAATGCTCAGTATTGCTGAAAAATGCAATTAGGCACAATTGGATCCAAACTCATGAAATGAGCCACAAGTCTACTCAATTCAGCCCAAAAGAGGTTTAAAAGACTAAATATGAGGGATAACTACTGTATAAAAAGTGTGTTCATTAAATTCTCCCACACTTAGCTTTTGCACGTCTCGGGTAAACTAGAATTCCAAAACTCAGAAACGAGGAAAAACAAACAAACTAACTCAAAAATTTCCAATGATATTCAAGAATTGCATAAGTTCAAAAACAAGAAGAGCACTCAAAAATTCAAGAAAGTCACAGCATTCATGAAATAAAATTCTTGACATCCAAAATCAACAATTAAGGTAACTTCAATTGAAAAACATGAGTCAAGAATGATAGATTCTCACAAGATATACTCTTAATTTCTCAAGTGTTTAGAAAGTAAGTATTTCACTCAATGAAACTCATGAAGAAATACACTATCATAGGCTGCTTATCTTCTACTTTTCCACTACTCAAACAAATGCATACACAAATCAAGAGGACTTTATTCAAAGTTGTAATAGGGCCAAGGTAAAGGGTAGGAATAATATGGATATGACAAACTAAGTACCCTAAGAGAATAAAAGAGCAGTGGGGAGGAATTCAATTAAAAAGCATGTAACTTTTCCTAATTTCCAAACATGTAAAGCATACTCTCTTTTCTTTTCACATATTCCTTTCTTTTCCTTTTCCTTTTCCTTTCTACAATTCTGTTTTTTTTTTTTTTAATTGAACCTATTGGCTCTCTTTTTTCTTTCTTTCTTTGCACATTGCACAATAATTTTCACTACCTCTACACTTGCATTATTAATTACCCACAAGCAGAAGAGCTCCTCCAAGACAATGAACCAATGTTCTTCCATTCTCTAAGGTAAGGTAACAACATGGTTTTCCACAGAGGCACATAATGAGCTAAGATTAAAAATAGGCAAATAGGCTCAAGGGAGTAATCAAAAAAAAATAATACAAGGTTGGCTATTTGGCAAAGTAGCTAAATCAAAAAAGAATGCCTCAATCATGTTTATGTATGCAAGTGAAAATGTAGCTTTAAAAAGAATCAAAGCAAGTTCTAAAATGATCAAAATCCATGAGTGAAAATCACACTAAAAAAAAAAGAATGGCACAAATGTTAAATCCATCCATTAAAAGGCTCAAAATCTCACAAGGCATGCATCTATCAAACTTTAATCACTAATCCAACATCCAAAACCAGGCATGTGAAATTAAGGATGGAAAACAAAATATTCAATCATGCTATGAACCTTGAAATGTAATTACTTTAAACTTACAATTTTACAAATTCTAAAACATCATTGGAAGTCAATTAAAACAGAAAAAAAAAATTTGACAATTAAACAGAAGACATCAAAGAAACTAAAAACAACAAAACAATATACTAAACAGAAACAACAAACATAACTAAAAACAGAAAACAATAAATGAAACAGAAAATAGAAAACTAAAAACAGACACAAAAACAGAAAAATAGAATGTAAATCTCCCCCACATTTAAATTTTGCATTGCCCTCAATGTAAAAGCTTTAAAACAGTAGCAACAGTTCTCAATTAACAGCAGTTACATAAGGACAAGTAAAATAAAAGAGACAGAAGAAACATCCTTATCAAGAGAGGTAGATGGCATCTTGCAAGTGGACCTTCTCCACGATGTTTGCAACAAGCAAAGTAAGATACCTGGGTCAAAGACCACTCTCACAAAGCCCTTAAAAGAAACTACAAAACTGAAATTATTGTAAAGAACACAAAAACATAAAAAAAACATAAAGACATAAAGGAAATAATAAAGCAAATACTATGAGACTAGAATCAAATACATTTATCTCTTGATTTAAAAATTCAGCAAAGTAAGCATTTAAAATGTCACCAAGGGAAATGTGCAGCAAAGAATTTACAATCCTATCTAAAACATGAGAAACATGAAAAATCTTGTTAGGTATATACAACCATCCATGGTTCCCATATATAAGTCTAAAAGAAGGAAAATAATTATGTCCTACAAATCTAAGCCTATAACAGTCATGCTTAAGGTTATCCTTACAAAATACATTAATTAATGTCACACAACATATTGTTCATGCAAGGCTCAATATGACACTTAAATTCGTGCAAAGAATTGGCAAACACCGACATCTCTTGCTTGCCATTCAAAGAATAGCTTGACATATGGTTTGCTTGGACAGCCCATTTATTTCTCACACTCACTCCACCAACATCAAAATATTCACTTGCCACCAAGGTTCTAACATGATCTATTCCTAGTGCTCTAGCATGTGAAGAAGTAAGAAACATAAAATCTCATAATCTATCAACATTAGTTTCTACATCTCCACATGCATACACCATTACAACAAGAGTAGGATCATGATTAAACAAATTTTCAGCAAGTGCACAATTAAAATAAGGATGTGTCAAAGTGG